>CM077082.1:164433003-164744890 GCA_039513925.1 Platanthera zijinensis | reverse complement strand
TATTTCCTCGGCACACGTTAATTATAATCTAATCTTCCAGGAAGCACTATTTATCCATACTAAAGTATTGGGATTTTCATTTAATTAGAAGGTGAAAGAAACAAACCTAAATTTTGCTAAATTAGTTTGATGACGGGTTGTGGTTAGCATGGAAGTGCTTGAGATATCATGATTCCTACTAGTAGCTTCCTTCTTTTCAGAAAATGCACATCTTGGGGGCTCCAGAAATATGCCCCACTTATCTCTAGACTATTGCGCATAGTCTTTAAGTGGGTTGCTTTACCCATGAGTGAAGGGGCTGGTGCACAAAAAACAAATGGTCCAGGGTGAGCCATTTGAATTTTCTCATGTGCTGCCTTGAAGGCACTTACACACTTAATATATCTACCACTATAGTGTGGAGCATCTTTGCTCTTACTTGTGGAACTACCATTCTTCCAGTGACTATAAGTGCTCTCTTGGTCATACCTATTGGAAGGTATCACCCATTATCTTGAATGGAATAGGAGGCTTTGAGGCCAGTGGTTGTGCTGAGCTTTACCTTTCCTTTGGGATTGGCAACTCTTTGAATCCTTGAATCCCAACCCCTTCTTTCCCTTCTGGGAAGTAAAGGTGTCTATCAAGGGAAGCACTGAACTAGTCTTTGATTAGCTAGTCACTATTCTCTACTCCCTCTCCAACAGTTCTTCCAGGTACCTTATTCTATTTTCCTGGAACTCTATGGTACATATCTGAATGAAGGAAATAGTTTCCATCTCACTAATCTCTTTATTTTTCTGATCAAGTAATGAAGCTGAATCAGCATGCTGGGAAGCAGTAAACTGAAGGGAAACAATTTCCTTTGCTTGCATCTTAGCCAGCAGCATGCTTTCCTTGAAAGCAATCAGAAAGATACTATATTTGTCAATTAATGAATTAACATCTTCCTCAGACTCAGAATGTCCTTCATCTCTTAATGAATGAGTTTCAGAATCTGGGCTGGTCTCACAGACTGACTCAGAAGAAGACTTGGACAGAGAATTTACCTTTAGTTGACAAGGCAATTCCTGGCTAGATTCTTGATGAGTCCGATTTATATAGGATTTTTCGGACTCATCTAGGCTTATTATCTCTGCATGTGCATTACTATTTCAGTGATGAAAAGTTGTAATATTTGATTAGGGCTTGCACTTAGCCATTATTGCACTGTTTCGGCCTATTTTGGTTTGCGAATTGCACAGGGATGTCGGGGGTAAGTACCGGGGTACTCTCGTGCGGATTTGGTTATTTTATGTTATATATTTGTGCTGGGAGCTTTTGCTCCAGCTATGGTTTTTGTTGTGCAGGTGGTTAATTTTCCCCCAAATTAGGAATTTTGTCTTGTGGAAAACACACGGTCGTGCGATTCCTTAGCGCACGCTTTCTACTAAATTGTGCATTTTCTGCAGGTTTCTTTGGAGGATTGACCAACCCGTGCGATTTCTTCATATACGGTTTCTTCTGAACTGTGTACGAAGGAGACGTATAGTTTTGTTGTAGCTTTCTAGTTTTTATAGCGCTCTGTGGTTAATCGTGCAATTTGTTCATGCACGGGCAGAAGTGCCCATGCGCGAGTAAAACGCACGGTTCCACCTGCTTGCCGGGAAATTCAGTGCTCTGTGGTTACCCGTGCGTTTTCCTTCATGCACGCGCGGAAGTGTCCGTGAATGAGTAAAATGCACGGGTCAACTCATCTTCCTCCGACAGCTTTGTCCTCGCACGGTTAACGCACGGTCGTGCGCCAAACTGTGCGTGACCATTTTTCTGGCCTACTCGTATTTAAGCAGAGGAGTTGACTAGAGCAAGAGGATTCCTCCATTTCTGCTCCTTTGAGCGGGAAAATCTTCCTCCAACTATTTTTTTTCCTATCTCCTCCTTGGAGAGCTCGTCCGGCCACCGTTCTTCCTCCAAACTTCACTGCAAGCGAAGATCTTCCACTATTTTCTTCATCTCCATCTCAATAGGAGCATTTGGGGCTCCTTCTCACTATCATTGGATAGCCTTCTGATGACTACCAGCCTTCACAGATCGTTAAGAAGACGGGGAAATGACTTTTGAAGTAGGTGACAGCACTTCAAGCTTCCTCGGACGTCAACCACCGACCGAGCCCGGACAAAGACCGACAACCTTCGACTCCGGCCGAGAATCGTGGCTAGCCTTCATGCATTGGTTTGTAAATCTCCTCTTTACTCTCATTTGGATGTTGTTTCAATGCTTTGGATGTTAGCTAAACTTTCTAGGAACTCTTAACAATGTTCATGATGGTTTACAATTACAAATGTTGTTGTAGTCCATAGTTTGGCTTTACTTCCCTTGCTTGCTTTGGGTTTTTGCTTGGTGATACGCCGCACTAACGTGTGTTTGGGATGGGTTAGCGAGGAGTTTTTTCGAACCTCAACGGTTATGACCACACGCCCTAATACTCATCGGAGTATTCAACCATTGTGAAGCAGTGAAGGCGACCCACGTAATTAATTTTAGTTGTTCTAAAATAAAAACTCTACCCCCAAACCTTTGTTGAGTTTGCAATAACTTTCCAACGAGGAAGATCACACTCCGAATCTGCTCTCCTTAAGAGATTCGATACCCGGAGGATAACTCCCCTAGTTTATTACTTGACGACGATCGGTGCACTTGCCGAGATTGCATCAATTCTTCATCATTTAGAGTCGCTAGTCCATGGCAGTAGTTGTCTTTTTGTTCTTCCCGTATAACAACAACAAACAATGTAGGCTTCATCATCCTCTTCTCTTTCAGACTCTGAAGAGGAAGAGTCATTCTAGCTATTCTTCTTCTGAGCAATGAAGGATTTCTCCTTCTTGCCTTTTTGCTTGTGGTCCTTTTTCTCACCAGATTCTTTTCTTTTGACAGGGCAGTCAGCTATTGCATGCCCTGGCTTACTGCAACAATAGCAAACCACTTTAGATGAGACATGTTTGTTGGGTTTAGAACCAAACCCTTCCTCCTTAGAGGATTTCTTCCTACCCTTGTAGTAGTATTCTTTGGGATGAGTAGAGGAGGAGGGCCTGTTTTTCCAGTGTTTCTTCTTCAAAAACTTCTTGAACTGCCTGGAGAAGGCAGCAAAGTCTTCATCAGAACATATAACAGTGTAATGTGCTTGTCTCGGATCTTTCTGTGTCAGATTTAGCATCCCTCATCGATGGAGATGGTGTCTTCCTTTTGCCCCTCCTTGTGGCTTCAGCTTTGAATGCCACAGAATTTTCATTTGCCACTGACTGTTTTTCTCCTCCTCCTTTCTCGAAGTCAGCTGTATTTCATAGGACAGGAGCTTCCCGAACAAGGTTGGTGGGGGGAGTGTCATCTAGCTTGGCCACCTCTCTGATGGCACAGATCTTAGTATCCCATTCTCTGGTTAGAGATATGAGAAACTTGTCATTCAATTCATAGGTGTTGAAGTCTCTGCCATATGTACTCTGCTTATTGACAATCTTGAAGAATCTTTCATAGCACTCAGTAATGCTATCAGTCTTGCTCTGCCTGAAGCTTCATACTCTTGATTGAGCATAGACTTTTTGTCATCTCTCACTTCCTTTGTACCGTCCATGTAGACCACTACTGTGTCCCACATCTCCTTTGCAGTCTTACAGTGTACCAGATTTTGGAAGGTGGAGTCGTCTATGGCTCTGATAAATATAATTTGTACCCTCTTATCCATTGCAGCCAGAATAACTTCATCCTTTGTCATCTCAGAGTAGGTCTTGGGGTCTGGATATTTGCATCCAGAGAAGACACTTTCATAGGGATGAAAGGCCCATCCTTGACAATGATGAAGATCCTAGGGTCGGCTGCCTCCATGAACAGTCTTACCCTCTCCTTCTAGATGGCAAACCCTTCCTTCCTACAGATGGAAGCTTCTTGGAACCCATCTCCTTATAGTTCACTCTTGAACCCATAAGGACAGATTTTCTTGCTGACCTTGGATATCTACTCAGACTGTTGAGTCCTAAAAGAGAAACATCCCTCTGATACCACTTGAAAGACTTTATTTTCAAGGTCAGCTAACACCTAGGGGGGTCAATAGGTTTTAGATGTCTTTTAAAATTATCTAGACCTATACCTTATTTTTCTATACTTGGTGATTAGTTCATTAAGCTTTCAAGACAATAGACCAGAAGACACAGTAATTTTATAGTGGTTCCCCAGCTTATGGGTACATCCACTATTCCTCTGCGCCCTTCTAATAGTGTGTTAGACAAGGCTCTTCCCCAATACTCGGCTCCAAGGAGATTATAACATTATCACGTCGGGCCACTAAGTCTTCTTCAAGACTTATATCTCAGGCAATATGCCCTACCACTCAGTTCCCAATTGGATCCTACCTAAGCCTTTATAACACAGGCCTACCACTCAGATTCACACAAGAATCCTACACTCATATCAACAATAGATCTTACCTCAGCCTTTATAACACATGCCTACATTCAAATTCACTCAAGAATCTTACAATCAGATCCAAGATTGGATCATACAGAAAATAACAATGATTTTAAACAAATAGACACAAGAGAAAAATCTCTGTGCCTGTCTTCCTAGGCAGAAATTGAGTCTTCCCTAACCTCTTCTTCACAGCAACAA
The DNA here is from genome assembly GCA_039513925.1 of Platanthera zijinensis. NCBI lineage: Eukaryota > Viridiplantae > Streptophyta > Magnoliopsida > Asparagales > Orchidaceae > Platanthera > Platanthera zijinensis. The sequence continues at coordinate 164,740,276 of CM077082.1, read as the reverse complement.
GTTGACTGATATCTTCTGATGAATCACGGCTTGTTATGGAAGTAGCTTGTAGAAATTTCTACCTCTTCTCTTTCAGGAATCAGTCCTGACCTTGCTATCGCAGATGGATATCACAACAGCTACCACTTTTCTCTTTCAGGTTCTCTAATCAGAACATGTGCTTCAGGCTCGACGTTAATGGCGAGGAAGAAGACAAAGTTCTGCCACTTTGCATATTCAGAAAACCCTAATTGCTTATTGTCGACCCAGTCAATCTTTCCCTTTTATTGATCGTCGATCAACACCTCTTTGCACTGTAGGGCCCATGCTTAATTTTCGATTTACAACCTACCATTTGTAGAATATGACAAATGCTGGACGTCGGCGGCATCAATGGCATTCTCCATCTTTACCGCAAAGAATTTGAAATGCGTTTATTTTGTTGACTTTTGCTGACTAATGCTAATGTCACCATCTGTGTACTTAGCCAAAATTAAGCATAAGTAGTATAGGCATTGAGGGAGTAAGCATCACTCAATGCCAAAACACTTAGACAAATTTTTGTCACTAGGGGTCGAGTGAGCAACCATCACACAATGCCAAAACACTTAGAAAAAATACTCTACCATTAGTTGTTGAGTGAGCAACCTTCACTCAATGCCAAAACACTTAGAAAATATTCCATTCATTAGGCGTTGACTGAGTAAGCTTCACTCAATTCCAAGACACTTTGAAAAATATTTATACTTCTTGGCATTGAGTGAGTAAGCTTCACTCAATGCCATAGCACTTAGAAATGATTCTAGTATCCTGGCATTGTGATGGAGACGGCGACCCCCAACATGATAAAGAAGGCGATGACATGCTTACGGATGATCTTTCTCCGTCTCGAGTCAAAGACTTGCGGCATCGTGGTGACCGTGTGGAGCGACGTTAAAATCTCCACCCTCGGCGGTAGACAACCTATTAATATTTATTTTAATTTGTTTGCATTTATTTGAGAGCATTCTTTTTTCTCATGATGTTTAATTTCATGTGTTGTATTTTTATTTTGGTATGTATATAGCCAAACCATGTTGTAAGCCTATATAATGCCATACTATTGTTCATTTTGATTAAAATTGATGAAAGCAAATTGAAAACCCTAATTCCTCAAGAAACTTCCTCCTCCTCATTCAAAAATTCAGCCAAGCTTCCTCTCTCAACCAACATCCTCTCCCCCTTCCTCTCTCTCAGCCAAGACTCTAGCCTCTCATCCTCCACTCTCAAGCCTCCTCCACATCAAACCCGACGACCCTCATCAACTAAAAAAATCCGACAACCCTTACCCAACAAAAATCGATCAGCCCCTCTTTAAGACAAACCGACCTCCCTTTTCCTTTGGTGGCTTTCGGCCAAGGTATTTTCCAACGAGGCCTCGTGGACTCCATACCGGTGTGAAGCGAGGAAGGCGGACGAGTTTCCTCTCCATCCAGCGTGACTCTTGCGGAGCCGTTGAAGTGCGATCCGGATTAGTGAATCAGAATCATCCATTCTGATTGGGTAACGAAACTTTCTACTTGTGTGTGTTTTCCTCTAGATTTTTTCATTGTAGGGTTTTTTTTGGCGTGATCTTTGAAACATTGGATTGATCATGGTTTTCTTCGATTGCTTTGTTGTTCATCTTAATTTTTATTTAAGGTCGATAGGATTTGCGAACCTCATTTTCTTTTTATAGGGAGAGATCTACCATTTCTGAATCATAAATTTTGGTAGATCTCTTTTGGTACAACCATCGCTCGATCGAAAAGGGTGGGTCCTTTTAGCTAGAAAGAATATTGGCCTATAGCCTTTGTTCGATCTAAATCGGGTTGGCTACCCGTACGTTAACATTTATTTGATAAAATTTTGAAATGTGTGTGCCTCATTGAAGTTTCTATGTGAACGTAAATTGGGTCATAGAGACAAAAATCGTAGTTGTCCAACCTTGGCGTGATCTTTGAAACATTGGTTGGGAAGGCATGAAGGCCATGCTGACAGACCAGTACGTCCCTTCGTACCATCGAACACATATAAAGTTTGATGATTTGGCTACCCTTAAGCAAGGGAATATGCCGTTATCTGAGTATTTGAGCCTTCTAATGGATATGATGGTTAGATGTGGTGTGAGGGAGATGCCAGAGATAACCCTCTCTAGGTTTTGTAAGGGGTTAAAACCCAACATTCATGGAAAACTACTGCGTTATGGTCACACCGACCTAAGCACCACCTTCAATGCCGCATTAGACATTGAGAAGCAAAACGTCCATAAGAATTAGGCTCACTCGTTTTAGAAGGGAAAGTCCATCTTAGGACCACCCCCGCCTCCAACTATAGGGATAGGGTAAGTACTGGTCCACTGACATGAACTCCATAGTCGTGACTGCTAGGAATATTAGAAACCCAATGGGTGAGATAGTTCTTGTAGGAAGGGTCAGCAAAACAAATTCTACCTGTTTTGCTTGCGGGATTCAGGGTCATTACGTTATTGAGTGTCTTACTAAGCCCAAGCCCCTAGCACTTTTAGATTCCTCGTGTGATTCAGATGACCTTATATATGAGGCAGGAGAAGATAGCAAGTCGGAAGGAGTGTCGAGCGATATAGAGGATGATGCTTATATGATAGTCATGCTGTGTATTCTGGCTGCTCCACGTGCGTTAGATGATGGTAACGCGATGTACCTAATGTTATTAGCTACTGAACCTCACCCTCACCCTTATAAGATGGCATGGGTAAATAAGACATACCTTCCGGATTCGAAGCGTTGTTTGGTACACCTTACCCTCAAGGCTTACTCTAAAAAAGTTTTGGTGTGACGTCATCCCCATGGATGCATGTCATGTTCTACTAGGATTCCCATGGCTTTATGACCATGATGTTACTCATTTAGGGAAACCCAACACATATGAGTTTAAGTTTAATGGCAAGACCATTATCTTAAAACCTACTCAGCCTAAGGATCTGTCGATCTCCTATAAAGACACGATTATGCCTGTAGAGAAGAAAACGTTAAGCTTGATATGTAAGAAGGAGTTTGAGCATGAGTCCTTTATAGACAGTATCATGTATGCTCTAGTATGTTTGCAAGTAAAGGAAGATAGATCCTCTTTTGAAAATTTACCTCTAGAAGAGAAGACCCTTTTAGAGGAATTTAAGGATGTCTACCCAGATGATTTACCGCCCGAGGTACCGCCCATGAATGAAATTCAACACGAGATTGATTTCGTTTCGGGTTCCTCGTTGCCCAACCTTCCCCACTATCGACTAAACCCCACCGCACACCTAGAATTACAAAAGTTAATTTCGGATTTTCTAAGGGGTTCATTCGTCATAGTAAGAGTTCTTCTTGTGTTGTACCCACATTATTGGTCCCTAAGAAAGATGGTTCTTGGAGGATGTGTGTAGATTATAGGGTCGTCAATAAAATAACAGTTAAATATAGGTTTCCCATCCCTCGTTTGGACATCATATTGGACATGTTAGTTGGGGCCACGATTTTTTCTAAATTAGATCTTAAGAGTGGCTACCTTTAAATACGGATTAGGGAGGGAGACGAGTGGAAGACGAAATTTAAATCAAAGGACAGACTTTATGAGTGGTTGGTTCTCGGGGAAGGGCTCACTAATGGCCCGAGTACATTTTTGAGGTTGATGACCTTAGTGTACAAGCCTTATTTAGGAAAATTCGTAGTTATTTATTTTGATGATATCCTAGTTTTTAGCGCCTCACCGAATGATCATGAGTCTCACTTGAGGACAGTACTTACCACATTGTGAACCGAGAAATTATTTGTTAATCTTAAGAAATGTACGTTTAATATTCCATCTGTGGAATTCCTTGGATATATTGTTAGTTCAAAGGGCATACATGTTGATCCTAAGAAGGTCCAAGCAATTAAGGAGTGGCCAGAGCAAACCAATATACGGGATGTTCAGAGTTTTCACGGCCTAGCTATGTTTTACTACCGATTTATCCAAGATTTTAGTAGTATCATGGCACCAATCACAGAGTGCATGAAAAAAGTCAATTTTACGTGGACCAACTCCGCCGCCAAAGCATTTGAAACAATTTAATCACGAATGTCGGAAGCTCCTCTTTTACGATTACCATATTATAATAAAGTTTTTGAATTGTCCTATGACGCATCTGGAGTCAGTATTTGTGGTGTTTTGAGTCAAGAGGGCCATCCTATTTGATACTTTAGTGAGAAACTTGCGTGACAAAAATTAAATTACTCTAAATATGATAGAGAGTTTTAAGCGGTAATTTGGTGCGTATAACATTGGTAACATTATTTAATTTCAAAGTAATTTGTTATCCTATCCGACCATGAGACATTGAGGTTCACCAATTCCCAAAATAAAGTTATCCCTAGGCATGCTAAGTGGGTCTCCTATCTTTAGGAGTACACCTTCATAATTAAACATCTAAAGGGAACTTTAAATTGTGTGACAGATGCTCTTAGTTGTGTCTCCTTATTGTTGTCTACACAAGAGGTAAAAGTGATTGGATTTGATAGAATAAAGGATGAGTACGTTAATTGCCCGAATTTCAAGGAAATATATTATTCCACTCAAAACAACTCTCCCACTACCATTTCAGCATATTATATTCGGGACAGTTATTTATTTAAACATTCGAATCTTTGTATTCCTCATTCTCCCCATCGTCATTTCATTGTATGGGAGTTACATAGTGGTGGTCTAGGTAGACATTTCGGGCGTGATAAGACCATTACGTTAGTAGAAGATAAGTTCCCTAGCCAGACCTTAAATCTACGGTTAATAAAATTATTGGAAGTTGTCGAGCGTGTAACGACCCCATCCGTTAAATAACATATAATAGAAGGTTCGGCCGGAGCCCACCACCATATGCCACAAACAGGGGGGAGGCCACAGGTTAATACCAAAATAGGTACGCATCCTAACACAGAGCATACTAGCGGAATATTAAAACCAACATTCCAAGGAATGTATAGCAAATACTTAAAAACTTGGCCTTAAGGCCATATATTTACGCTTTACAAGTGTGGATTACAAACATCGGTGCATAGTTCGGCCACACGTTAACATAGCAAAAGTCTTTGCTCAGCCTTCGAGGGCCAGCAGCCGTAGCAGGGCTTCAGCCCTCTATTTCTCGCTTGGCTCTCCAGCACCTGCATAGGGATAGCCGACCCTAAAGGTGGCAAACAAGGCAACGGTCAGCATTCAGCTGACCAATTTATAACGAACCTACCACTTTGCTGGGTTAGAGGCATTCTTTCCCTGCATGCATAACATTTCACAAGCTGATATATCGCGCATTCTGCCCTCATGCATTCCCATACATCACAAATGCCGGCCACACGGCCCGACGCTCCGTGCACTCAGAGCACAGTTCCAGTGTTCAACGCGGTCACTTGGGGGGTTCAGTAGAACTCTCTTTCTGCACCCATACTCAACCCAACATTGCATACAACACAAGAATCACGAGGGTATTTTCCCGAAATTCCACTCTAGTACTTCCTATTACTAACCTTCACTAGCACAACCCATCGACTTCACAACATACACGTTTATAAGCAGAGTTTTCTCCGGTGTGCAAATGAAACATCACCAATCCAAACCAACCTGTTAGATGGGTTCACACAGCATGCCTATTTCGTACTACACATTTCCGGATCTATATGCAAGACTGATTGGGGATTTCAAGAATGAACCCAAGAAAATCCCTCAAAGGCCACCTTTTGGTGGGGGAAATCCATGCACATGCCAAAAGAAGGACTTCACATGCCCAGGAAGGAAGACTGTTATACTTGACGATCTCTTTGGATCCATGGAAATCTAGCCAAATAGAAAGCACCGCAATGCTCTTGCCTCCACAAATCTGGACTCGGCTTGCAATTCGGAACTCTGAAGCTTCACCGGCAGCCGGATTCCTTCTCCTCCTTCCTTCCTTACTCTCCCTTTTCTCTATCTCTTTTAGAAAGAGAATGGCCAAGATGAATGAGAGATAACTCTCAATCCCTTGACTTAATACAGCAGGGAGAAGCCTGGTCCATGAGATCCCAGTTGAAGGAAATGAACGGCGACAAATTGCCCTGACACATCTATTTTTTGGGCTGACATGGCCTGTGACACACCCGTGTCACAGGCCGCATACCTTAAGAGACACACAAACTGACTTAACTTGAATAGGACACGGCCATGTGACACGCCCGTGTCACAGGACGTGTGCCCTGACACGGATTTGGACACGCCCGTGTCCAACCTGTGTTCACCAGGCCTCATTGCCCTGGCCAAATCTAGAGAAGGACACCGCCTCTTACATGTCAGTGTCATAAGCCATGTACCCAACTCGACTTGCCTATCGAGGATCGTCGAGTGCATTTCGTCGAGTGAAGTTTGTCGACCCATAGGAGGATACGGCCTAGGACAAACCCGTGTCGCAGGCCGTGTACCCTCTCGACAAACGTCGAGTGCATTCCGTAGAGCACTCGACAGGCTGTGTGTCAACTGGACAACACAGAGCAGGACACCTCTTGGGACACGCATGTGTCCCAGGCCGTATTGCTGAGCCTACACTCATTCTTGAGATTTGGGGTGTTACAACGCGTGTCAATTAGTAAAGGGTAGTAAAACGAATGCAAGACTTTATACCCCTCTTCTGATTCCTTCCATTCCCTATGAAGATGTTAGTATTGATTTTATTTTAGGCCTACCTATCATGTTTAGACGTCATGATTCTATTCTAGTGGTAGTAGATCGATTTTCTAAAATGGCCTATTTTATTGCATGTAATAAGACCAACAATGCGTCACATGTATCAAAATTATTCTTTAAGGAAGTTGTTGGGCATCGGGGCGTTCTAAAAACTATAGTGACTGATAGGGATGTAAAATTTATTAGTTATTTTTGGAACACCCTGTGGAGGATTCTGGGAACCAAACTATTGTTTACTTCGGCCTACCATCCACAGACAGATGGTCAAACGGAAGTGGTAAACCGAAGTTTGGGTAGTTTACTCCATTGTCTTGTGGGTGACCAAAAGGGTACATGGGACCTAATCCTTCCTCATGCTCAGTTAGCGTACAACAACTCAAAAAATAGGTCCACAGGTTAATCACCAAATGAGATCATGCACGGATATAAAGCACCAGTGCCACTTGAATTGATTCTGTTACCGCCATCTTATAAGTTAAGTCAATTTGCATAGAATTTTGCCTCTAATTTTCATAATTTGCATAAACACATTAATGAAGAGCTAACCACACAATATGCATCTTATCATGCTCATGTTAACGTACATAAAAGAGAGTCTCACTTTAAGGTTGATGATTTAGTCTTGGTGCGTCTCGTCCCTGAACGGATGCCTTCGGGCACTATAAAAAAGTTGGTGAATCGACATGCTGGACCTTTTCAAATTTTAAAGAAATTAGGAGAAAACGCATATCTTTTGGAGTTACCCACTGATAGGGGTATTTCCCCTAATTTTAATGTTTCTGATTTAATGCCATATTTATCTCCACCACTTGAATTATCTAACTGCCAGTTTTGTTCCACTGCATTTTTTAATGGGATGGGGGGTGAGCTTGTTTCTGGATTACTCTGTCCATCGGTCTCCAATCGAGGTACGTTGACTGTTGATGATTAAATGTTTCCTCCTTTATTGCCTAATGCTTTTCCTAGGTTCCCCAGGACCACCTTTTTGCCTGACAGGATCCTCAAAGATAAAGTGCTTTCTTCTCCAAGTTGTGTTGTTCTCCGCTTCTTGATTCGATGGCGTGATCGTCTGGCCTCCGATGACTCTTGGTTTCTTGAATCGGAGGTGGCTCTTTTGGATGATGTTCTTTTGCGCCGGTACCTTCAGACAAACTCATCGATGATGAGTACTTTCGAGCGGGGGAGGATTGTTGGAGACGGCAACCCCCAATATGATGAAGAAGGCGACGGCATGCTTACAGATGATCTTTTTCCATCTCCAGTCAAATACTTGCGGCACTGTGGTGATAGTGTGGATCGACATTAGAATCTCTGCCCTTGGGGCTAGACAGCCTATTAATATTTATTTGCATTTATTTGAGAGCATTCTATTTTCTCATGTTATGTTTTATTTCATGTGTTGTATTTTTATTTTGGTCTGCATATAGCCGAACCATGTTGTAAGCCTATATAAGGTCATACTACTGTTCATTTTGATTAGAAATGATGAAAGCAAATTGATAACCCTAATTCCTCCTTAAGAACTTTCCTCCTCCTCCACTTTCAAAAATTCGGCCAAGATTCCTCACTCTCTTCTTGTCGCCAACCTAATCTTCCCCTTCCTCTCTCTCGGCCAAGCCTCTAGCCTCTCTTCCACCACACTCAAGCCTCCTCTACATCAAACCCGACCACCCTCTTCAACTCAAAAAATCTGACCAACCCTCACCCTAAAAAAAAAACTGATCAGCCCCTTTTCAAGACAAACCGACGTCCCCTTTCCCTTTGGTGGCTCTCGGTCAAGGTGTTATCCAACGAATCCTCGTGGACTCCATACTAGCTTGAAGAGAGGAAGGCAAATGAGTTTCCTCTCCATCCGGCGTGACTCTGGCGGAGCCATTAAAGAACGATCAAGATTAGTGAATCGGAATCATACATTCCGATTGGGTAATGAATCTTTCTACTTGTGTGTGTTTTTCCCTTTAGATTTTTTCATTGTGGTGGATTTATTTTGCCGTGATCTTTGAAACATTGGATTGATTGTGGTTTTTTTCGATTGCTTTGTTGTTTAACTTAATTTCATTTAAGTTCGAGAGGATTTGAAAACCTCATTTTCTTTTTGTTTGGAGAGATCTACCATTTCCGAATCGTAAATTTTTGTATATCTCTTTTGGTATAACCATAGCTCGATCGGTCCACATGGGTCCTTTTAGCCGAAAATAATATTGGCTTATAGCCTTTTTTCTATACTAATCGGTTTGGCTACCCGTACGTTAACATTTATTTGATAAAATAGTGAGACGTGTGTGCCGCGTTGATGTTTTTGTGCGAATGTAAATTGGGTCATAGAGAGAAAAATTATAGTTGTTTGTTAGCAACGGATATAAACATGTGAGCCTGCATCACGTTTAGTGAGCAACCTTCACTCAACACATTTGGACTTAGCCAATTTTCCTGCTTGGGAAGCATTGAGAGCGTTGAGCGTGTCTTCATCACTCAACGTCAAAACACTTAGAAAATATTCCAGTCATTAGGAGTTGAGTGAGTAAGCATCACTCAATGCCAAAAGACTAAGAAAAATCTTTCTGCCCCTTGGCATTGATTAAGTAAGCTTCACTCAATGCCATACAACTTAGAAATGATTCTAGTCACCTTGCGTTGAGTGAGCAACCTTCACTCAACGCATTTGGAATTAGCCGATTTTTCTGCTTGGGAGGTGTTGAAAGCGTCGAGTTTGTCTTCATCACTCAACGCCATATTACTTAGATAAATATTTCCAGTTGGCGTTGAGTGATTAAGCATCACTCAACGCCAAACTTCTTAACAAATATTCTTCTGTTATCTGGCGTTAAGTGAGTAATCTACACTCAACGCATTTGGACTTAGCTAAATTTTTGTGAAATCACAGTCTCTTACTGACTAAGGTTCAATCAACTCTTTTTATCACATGGTGTTGAGTGAGCATGGCTCACTCAACGCTCGTGGACTTAGTCAAATATTTACATAGATTTTTTGTGAATTTGACTAACTGGGCTATAATCAACGATTTATGTTGTACGACATTGAGTGAGTAGACTTCACTCAAAATCTGTGGACTTAGCCATATTTCATCAAGTTTCTCCTTAGGCTTTCACTGCCTCTGCCTGTCTCACAGCTTTTTGCTGTATGGCGATGAGTGACTAGACTACACTCAATGCTTGTGGCCTTAGCCATATTTTTAGCTTGCCAATTGTTAGGCTAAGACTAACGTAGTTATACTCCACGCTTTTACTTACCTGGCAATGAGTGAATAGACTTCACTCAACGCCCGTAGACTCTGGTGATTTCCAGCCTATCCAACATCTTCCCTTACATTTGGCATTAAGTGAGCAGACTTCACTTAACGCCTGTGGACTTGGTAATATTTTTTTGTCCAGCATTCTTTCTTAAGGCAGCTGGCATTGAGTGAGCTTGCTCTACTCAATACTTTTGGACTTATTATAATTTCTACCTGATCACCAGCTTGCATAGTGTCCACCTATCTAATTAGTGTAATATGGACTGACCTGCATTCATAAACTCAAACACACATAAAAAAAAACTAGTATGTGTATGTCATTGACTTGTTTGACTTCTTACAAATCAGGGCCATGTGGATCAATAGACCAAACAGCAAGCCCCTAGGGCATGGTATGAAACCCTGTCTAGCTTTCTCATTGAGAACAAATTCTTAAGGGAAAAGATGGGCAAGACACTATTTTTTAGGGAAGTCAAGGGTAAGATCATCTTACTCCAAATTTATGTAGATGCAATAATTTTGGGTCTACTAATGAGGACCTTTGTAATAAGTTTGCTAAACTTATGCAAGAGAAATTTGAGATGAGCAGTATGGGTGAACTGAAGTACTTCTTGGGCCTCTAAGTAGGACAGTCTGAGAATGGATTATCCATTTCACAGTCTTAGTTCTGCATGGATTTAATTAAAAAGTTTGGAATGGAGAGTTCTCTAAATAATGAAAACTCCTAAGGGTTCAATTATGTCTTTAGATAAGGATGAAATTGGGAAACCTGTTGTTAAAACCTTGTACAGAGGCATAATTAGTTCCCTCCTCTACTTTATTACTAGTAGGCCAGACATCATGTATGCTACATGTGTTTGTGCTAGATATCAGGCTTGCCCTAAAGAGTCTCACTATTCTACAGCTTAGAGAATCTTGAGATGTCTCAAGGGCACACCTGATCTTGGCCTATGGTACCCTAGGAATAGTGATTTTGAACTAATTGGGTATTCATATGGAGACTTTGTAGGCTACAGAGAAGATAGGAATAGCACCTCTGGATCCTATCAATTTCTAGGAAGAAGGCATGCATCTTGGAGCAGTAAGAAGCAAACTAGTGTTGCAAAATCAATAGAAGAATCAGAATACATATCTGTTGTAAGTTATTGTGCTCAGTTATTATGGATCCAGCATCAGCTCCAGGACTACAACTTCAAGTTAAGTAGAACTCCTATGTATTATGATTCTACTAGTGCAATTTCTATTGCTAGGAATCATGTTTATCATAGCAGGACAAAGCACATAGAAATAAGATATCATTTTATTAGAGAACATGTGTAATGTGAGGACATTAGTTTTCAGTTTGTCCCCACAGACATGAAGGTGGCTAAAATCTTCACAAAGACACTAGATGAAGCCAAGTTCAACTCCTTCAAATTTCAATTGGGTATGATGAACATAGCATGGCTTCAGTTGCTCTGCATGTATTTTGTTGCAGGTGGTACTTAACCATGCAGGAAGATCAAGAATGTATGGACCAATTGTCCAGGAATCGAGATCGCTGAGTCAACATTAGGCATCGAATACACTGAGTCTAAGGGCTCAGGCGTCGAGTGCGCTGAGTCAACAGTAGCCATCGAGTGTGTCAAGTGTGTCGAATTCACTTGACGCAATCATCCTAAGAATTATATTTACGGCTAATCTATGGGAATAATCTCAACTATTGATCTCCTCATGATCCTTGAATTAGGTACGCGCCTCTCTACATTCTCAAATTGAGTCATGTATAAATACATTTGTATATGCTTAGAACAAAATATACTATTCCTCGCCCTTCTCTGCCCCTTACGAAGAAACGACAAAAAGCTCGCAAAATCCACAACAACTCAGATAAGCAATGGTGTCAAGGAGACTGCATTTCTATTCGAAGGTTCAGAGCTAGTCAGGAATGGATTCAAGGATGTGCTTGAGGAAGTTTAGCTTATTCTCCATCTACTCTAGGTCGCTGACCTAGAATATGTTTTGTCAAAGCGCAGTCTGATTCGAAAGATAGAGGTACTTGATTTATACTCAACTGCAATGGTAGACTCTTCATCCATTAAAATCAGGTCATCCATCGGTGGGAATAAGATCAAGGTCACCCATAAAATATTATGTAAGGCACTACAACTGCCCAGGTTCAGGGTTTCTGATGAAGAAGATGAGTTGGATCAATCTGATGTCTAAGCATCCCTGAAGTGGTGTGGATTGTCAAAGGACACCATTGGATCAATCTTGCAAAGAGAATTGAATCTTAAAGGAAAATTCCTTACAGATATTATTGGGAAAGCACTGCTGTGTAAAACTGGATCTCACGATAAAATCTCTAAGAAGATGTTTGAGTTAATGGCAAGGTTTATTCTCTCCAAGAAGACAGATTGGGGAAGAGTTTTGTTTGACAGAATTGTTGATTGTATCCCAGAGCGAAATATGGGTAGAATTCTCTCTCTATTTCTGCACAATAGTGTTCTAGGGATCCTTAACATAAGGCTGGGAACTAAAATTAATCATATGAAGAGGATGTACTCTAAATACTTGATAGGTGGGATAGAGTTTTGTTGCGACATGCACAGACTGTAGAAAAGAAGCAGAAGAATGCTTTTCTGATTACTCAGGAAAGCACAGAAAGAACTTCCTCTGAGAAGAGTGAAGAAGAGACACGCAATCCCCACCTCTCTGAGTCTACTGAGGAAAGCAGAAGAGACATGAGTGCTCAAGTTTCAATATCTTCTGAACCTGCTGTAAGGATCCAATTGACCAGAACACAATCTGAAGAAAAACAAGTTGAAGTCATGGTCTCACTGGAAGGTCAACAAGTGGAAAATATTTGTGTTGATGTTGAGGGGGAGACTTCCCAGATAACTGCTCACACTTAGGGGGAGACTATCTGGTATGTCCAAGAACAATTAGACACTTTCATTGAGAATCTGGAGAAAAGGAGTGCTGAAACTACAGAGGGTCCTTAAGTCATTCATCTTTATCCTCAAGATGAGGGGGAGCAATGTCTTGAGAGGATAATGGGAGATGCTCTAATGACTGCCACCTTAGAGCTAAAAATTCCCGTGAGAAATGAAGTAGACCAAGATGTCCTTTTGGATAAGGCTCAAGCTGAGGGGGAGATTCACATTGAACTCCCTACTCATGATATTGTGCATGAGATTGTCTCATTTGCATCTGACAAGTACAATCCTGCTACCAATGTGCCTACAGAAGCACAATCTTCAGAGTATATGATACCTTAATCAGATGAAAGGATTCCTGCCAGGGATAGAGATGAGGTGGTATGTAACCAAGGGAATAAACTTCCTAGATGTCCAGTCAGCCGCAACCAGCTCCTCCTAGACTAAGAATACATCTGAAGAAGTTATAAAGGGGGAGAAAGCAATGATAAAGTCTAATACTAAAAATAGAGTGTGGATCACTAATGTCATTAGAGGCTCAATGGGTATTGATCGACTCTAATATGATAACATTAACCCTGCTCCAATTTCTAAAATTCTGTATGATGCTGAATATGGTGTTGATCAGGGTGGTGGCCAATATGTTGTTGATTAGAGTGGCGACCTGTATGCTGAACAAAGTGATGCTCATTCGGTTGAAACTTCAACTGCTGATGTAATTCCTACATTCAGCCCCACTATTGAGCAGATTGTCAGGTCCAAAGGCAAGTCTATTACAGAATAAGAAGAAGAGGTTAGGCTTAACAAGAAGAGATACAAAGAAGAGATTTAGTCTAGACTAGACTTTGATTCGTGGAGTCCTCAATCAAGTACCATAATATTATCTGCCTGGGACCAAGTCAAATCCAAGAAAACTAATAGAAGAAAGCTCTATAGCTCCTTAGAATGGAACAAGCTTGAAAGAAATGAAGAGCTTAGGAGAAGATTCAGAAGGGATAAAAAGTCAGGTGCACTGCCACCAGATGCTGTGGAGCCAAGCAAATATTTCCCCCAGCCCTATAGTTATTTTGAAAGACAAAAGAAAAAGGAAAAGGACAACAAAGACAAGGATAAGGCTGTCAAGAAACCTAGCAGGGGGATTATAATTAAGGAACCTAAAACTTAAAATATTTCCTTCTTTCCTTAAGGCGCTGTAGGAATACGAATATTTTGTATTAAGCACATTTTTTGTTTATAAACATTTCCTTAAATGAAAATCCTAATTCTGTGTGTTTAAATCTTATTGCTTTCATTTACATTTTATTGATCTCATATTCTCTAATATTAATCTACTTAATTAAGTAAGTGTATTCATTGACTAAGGTTCTGACTTCTTCAAATAGAGGGAGATTGTTGGGTCCATTGATCACAATGCACCAGATTTAAAAAAGGCCCAGAAGTCAATAATATACACAAGAATGTATTTGATACATTCCATTAGTTCAATCTATGCAAGTTGTTCTCTGGTGAACTAATTTGATAGGTTGTCAAAGTCACAAAGCTAGATGGACTCATGATAGGATGCTGGCAGAGCAGAAATCTGGCTAAGTCTAGAAGCATTGAGTGAAGGCAGTTCACTCAACCCCAAGAGGCGAAAAGCATCGACTGATGCTCAGAAAGTCAAAGCCTCAGTTTTGCCAAAGCAAAAATATGGTTAAGTCCAAAAGCGTTGAGTGAAGGAAGTTCATTCAATGCCTAGAATCAAAAGCATCGAAAGGAAAACATACAGTGAAAGTCGCAGGGTTGCTTCCAAAGATATCTGTCTAAGTCCAAAAGCATTGAGTGAAGGCAGTTCACTCAACGCCTCCTAAACTGACAATTCTACTATATACAGTAGCATTGAGTGAAGACAGACCACTCAATGCCTCATCAAAAAAAATAGGCAAAGTCTGAAAGCATTGAGTGAAGAAGCCTCACTCAACGCCTTCACGCAAAATTATTCGACTAAGTCAAGATGCGTTGAGTGATGAAGGTTCACTCAATACCTATGCTATTAGACCATAATTGTTTAAATTTATTGAGTAATAAAGGATCACTCAACACACTAAATGCCACCAGTCAGAATTTAGCTTAGTACCAATACGTTGAGTGACAAGGCTTCACTCAATGCCTAAGAGACTCACTCCACCGGAACTGATTCATGCTTACATTAATAGAAATTCTAATAATGCTGGTTCGTCTGGCTACAGGAAAAAGATGTCGCTTGCCCTCAATGTAGCTATGATGCAAAAAGGATGAGTTACAACTACCAAACCGGGTGGTCCAAACTTCTCAGAGAGCCGTTGGACGGTGGAATACATTTTCAGAGTTACGAGGAAAAGAAACTCAACTTTTTGAAGAAAGGGTTTAGAGCTTCATCTTCTTCCTCTCGATAGAGTTACAGAGCTTGAAAAAAAACTCCCTCACTGTTGCTCAAAAGTTCATCCAGAGATTGTTTAATAATGTTAGACAAAGGTTGCTGATTGAAGACACACAAAGAACAAAACCTCATTGATCTTCTTCAGAAAGTTTAGGAACATGTGTTTCTGAGTACTTCCCAGCTCAAGCTAAAATTTCCTGAAGATCTGTTATCTTGGAGATGAGAAGAAGATAGGGCTGAGAAATCTCAGTCTAGAGAGAAGACTCAGAAAACATTTTCTCTGGAGTTAATTCATCATCAACAACATACTCTTTCTGTAGGATCTTAACAGATCTGAGTTGGAAGCCTAATTTATAATGGAAGAGTGTAGGATCCTTCTGTGGATCTGAGGTAGGGCTTGTGTGCCTGAGCTCTAGGTGAGTTCATTCACTGAGTGTAGGTTCCTCCTGTGGATCTGAGTGTTGGGCTATACTCCTATCCTGAGCTGTAAGACTTTGTCTAAAGTCTGAGGTAGGTGATCTGTGGATCACTGAGCTATAGAAGCATCATTTTTTATGAGTGGTAGGTCCTTGGGCCTGAGGAAAGACTTAGAGGATTTTGAGAGATTTTGATGGATCTGTGTTGTAAGCTCTTGGATCCGAGTTTGGAGAAGTTGGCCTTTTCTAACACACTGTTAGAAAGGTGGGAGGGATAGTTGATGTATCCAATCCTTAGGGAACCACTATAAATACATGTGTGTTGATTGTGAATTCTTGAATGCTAACAAAACAATAAGTCACAATTCACCAAAGTAAGAACATTGTCAAGGAGACATAAAAACCTATTCACCCCCCCTCTAGGTGTTTAGCTACTTTTGAAACAAAAGACTTTCATCTTGTTCAAACCCCCAAAATATAGCCCCTGTATTTTCTTTTTGCTTCTATAACTAATTCTCTAAACAATTGAATCACACAATCACTTTGCGTTCCTTAAGAGATTGATACTTGGGGACATTCTACCATTTCATATTACTTGAGCAATCAGTGAACTTTCCCAAAGTGCATCAACTAGCAAACTAGTAAGTATGGAGGTATTTTATAACATTAATTTTAGTTTTATTTTTTATATAGTTTTTATTGAATAACTATCTAACTTTTATTTGTATTTTGTTAAAATAGCCTCAAATTAAATTCTCTTTGAATTTCAGGTCAATCTGGGCTACAAATAATAATTTTGAGCTCACTGGAATTATCAGGTCACTTTTTTGAAGAATGTTAGAAAAATCAAATTCTACACACCCTGGTCACGGGGGTGGCAAGGAGGTGTAACCACTGTCATGTACCGTTCTCTGCCTACAGCAAACCCTAATGCAATATCATGTTAGATTTAAATTACACGCACCTATCACAGGCATGACAGGGGGCATGACCTCCATCTCAGGGGCGTGTCTCACTAGTTAATGCAGCCATTCATGCCATTAAGATGTTTCAATAGTCACGCCTAGGTCACATGCATGACCAGGGGGCGTGACCTCTTCCACAACAGCAATAATAACTGCAGATAACTTCGTTTCCTGCCATTTTCCTGACTTGTTCAAGACACGCCTTCGTCATGGGCATGACCTAATGGCGTGACCCGCCAAACAATGAATTTTGGCAGTTTTGCCCCCAATATTCCCGAGCTTTCAAGATGGCGGTTTTGTTCCTTACACACCCTAAATTTTTGGGTCCATTGATCCCAATGTCCAAGATTTGAGGAAGTCCTAATATACAATGGTATACACATATGTGTAATCTAATAATTGTCATAAGATTTTGTTGTGCAGGATGTTCCTTGGAACATGATTAGATAGGTTTTCTAAGTAATGGTGATAGGTGGTCACAAGGTTAGCAGGTGGAGAGACAAAAAAAGATGTCTAAGTCCACAGGCGTTGAGTGAAGCAAGATCACTCAAAACTAGATACAAAAAAGCACCGAGAGAAGACCAGTCAGTCAAATACCTGGCCTGACAGTGAAGAAATCTGGCTAAGTCTACAGGAGTTGAGTGAAGCCTATTCACTCAACGCTAAGAAGTAATAGTGTTGACTGATACCCATTCAGTCCTAGAATTTTTTTTAAGGACAAAATCATTGAGTGAAGGTTATCCACTATATGCCTTATCAACTAAGAAAAATTCTGAGTACATAAGCGTTGAGTGAAGCCCATTCACTCAATGCATCTTCAGCTAAGCTGACTAAGGGTGATAACATTGAGTGAAGAAGTAACACTCAACGCTTTTGCAAATGAAATATTGGCCATGTCCAATTGTGTTGAGTAATGAAGGTTGACTCAATGCTTAGCTACAAAATATCTGTTTAAGTGTTTCATTGAGTAAAGCTTACTCACTCAATGCCTAGTGACAAAATCTATCTAAGTGTTTTGGCATTGAGTAAAGCTTACTCAAACAATGCCTAGTGACAGAAAATCTGTCTAAGTGTTTTGGCATTGAGTCAAGCTTACTCACTCAACTCATAGTGACAGAATATATATCTATGTGTTTTGGCGTTGAGTAAAGCTTACTCACTCGACAACTAGTGACAGAAAACCTATCTAAGTGTTTTGGTATTGAATCAAGCTTACTCACTCAACTCCTAGTGATAAAAAATTTATCTAAGTATTTTGGCATTGAGTAAAGCTTTCACTCAACGCCTAGTGAAAGAAAACCTGTCTAAGTGTTTTGGGTTGAGTAAAGCTTACTCACTCAATGTCAAGTGACAAAAAATCTATCTAATTGTTTTGGCGTTGATAAAAGCTTACTCACTCAACATCTAGTGAGAGAAAATTTGACTCAGTGTTTTGGCATTCAGTGAAGGTTGCTCACTCAACGCCTATACTAATATTGCTTGAATTTTATTGAGTCCACATATGATGACATCATCAAAAGTAAACATGATTCCAAATGAGGCGAGATGGCTACAGTACAAGACAAATGGAGCTGCAAGCCTACAGTACAACTTTTGACTGTTAAAGTAAAGGTGTTGCTGTCAAATTAAGTGGGGCCCACGATTCAAAATAGTTGTTGAGCCTCAGAAATAAAAGTACGAGGACTAGCTTAGTGAAAATAACTTTTGGATTATTCTGAATAGAAAGAACTTCATCTTCTTCCTCTCCATTGTTGTTGAGGCTGAAGAATAAAGGACATAAATCTATTGATCTAGTGGTGTAAGTTAGTTAGCTGTATCAAGCTTCATCTGCTACAACAAGTTTAGAAGGAAGTTCTGAGAAAGAAGTAAAAATAGAGCACTCTAGTCTCTGTAGTCAAGTTAGTTGATTGAAGAACACAAGATCGATCAAATCATCAGTCTTATTTAGCAAGTTCAGAAACAAGTTTGTGAGTTTCTTCCTACACAAGCAGCAGCTTATTGAAGAATAGTTTTCTTATTGCTGAGAAGAATTTACGGCTGACGCAAACTCAGCTCAAGAGGCAGGCACAGAGAAATATCTCTGGTGTCAAATCAACCATACCAACCAACCTTTCTCCCTGTAGGATCAATTGTTGGATCTAAGTGTAGGATCCTTTTTGGATCTGAGAGTAGGATCCTTTTTGGATCTGAGTTGTAAGCCTATTTATAAAGGCTGAGGTAGGATCCCTGTGTGGATCTGAGTGTAGTATTTGGTTGCTGATATGAGGTAGGGCTTTGGCCTGAGAGTAGGATCCCTATGTGGATCTGAGTGTAGGATCTGGTTGCATATCTGAGGTAGGGATTAAGCCTGATAGTAGGATCCATTTTAGATCTGAGTGTAGGATCTTGTTGTAGATTTGAGGTAGGGCTATTGCCTGAGAGTAGGATCTAGTTTGGATCTGAGGTAGGGCTTTTGAGACTGAGGTAGGAGAGTTATTTTCTCTGAGTTATAGGGCACTTGTACCTTAATTGTAGGATTCTTTGGATCTGAGGTAGGGCATTTGTGCCTAAGCTATAGTGGAGTCATTCTCTCTAAGGTAGGGTTGTCCTCCCGTCCTGAGTTATATTGCCTTTGGGCCTAAGGTAGGTGATCTTGGTTCACTGAGTTATAGGGCCTTGTGCCTGAGCTGTAAGTCTTGAAGGAGACTGAGTTGTCTTATAGGATTGTGTTGTAAGCTCTTAAGAGCTGAGATTGGAGATGTGCCTTGTCTAACAAGCTGCTAGAAAGGTGGGAGAAAAGTGGACGTACTCATTATCTGGGGAACCACTATAAATTTTGGTGTGCTCCTTGTGCTATTTCTTTATTGCAAGTTATGTGTGTCTTGAAAGCAGGAAACTACTAACTCACAAAGCACTTAAAGAAAGAAACTCAAAGATAGTCACAAGAGACTAAGAAACCTAGTCACCCCCTCCTTGACTTAGTTCCCTGCAGGCATAACATTTCACAAGCAGATATATCACGCATTCTGCCCTCATGCATTCCCATACATCACAAATGCCGGTCACACGGCTCGACGCTCCGTGCACTCAGGGCACAGTTCCAGTGTTCAACGCGATCACTTGGGGGGTTCAGTAGAACTCTCTTTCTGCACCCATACTCAACCCAACATAGCATACAACACAAGAATCACAAGGGTATTTTCCCGAAATTCCACTCTAGTACTTCCTGTTACTAACCTTCACTGGCACAACCCATCGAATTCACAACATACACGTTTATAAGCAGAGTTTTCTCCGGTGTGCAAATGAAACATCACCAATCCAAACCAACCTGTTAGATGGGTTCACACAGCATGCCTATTCCGTACTACACATTTCCGGATCTATATGCAAGACTGATTGGGGATTTCAAGAATGAACCCAAGAAAATCCCTCAAAGGCCACCTTTTGGTGGGGGAAATCCATGCACATGCCAAAATAAGGACTTCACATGTCCAGGAAGGAAGACTGATATACTTGACGATCTCTTTGGATCCATGGAAATCTAGCCAAATAGAAAGCACCGCAATGCTCTTGCCTCCACAAATCTGGACTCGGCTTGCAATTCGGAACTCTGAAGCTTCACCGGCAGCCAGATTCCTTCTCCTCCTTCCTTCCTTACTCTCCCTTCTCTCTATCTCTTTTAGAAAGAGAATGGCCAAGATGAATGAGAGATAACTCTCAATCCCTTGACTTAATACAGCAGGGAGAAGCCTGGTCCATGAGATCCCAGTTGAAGGAAATGAACGGCGACAAATTTCCCTGACACATCTGTTTTTTGGGCTGACATGGCCTGTGACACACCCGTGTCACAGGCCGCGTACCTTTAGAGACACATAAACTGACTTAACTTGAATAGGACACGGCCATGTGACACGCCCGTGTCACAGGACGTGTGCCCTGACATGGCTTTGGACACGCCCGTTTCCAGCCTGTGTTCACTAGGCCTCATTGCCCTGGCCAAATCTAGGGAGGGACACCGCCTCTTACATGTCAGTGTCATAAGACATGTACCCAACTCGACTTGCCTATCGAGGATCGTCGAGTGCATTTCGTCGAGTGATGTTTGTCGACCCATAGGAGGATACGGCCTAGGACAAGCCCGTGTCGCAGGCCGTGTACCCTCTCGACAAACGTCGAGTGCATTCCGTAGAGCACTCGACAGGCTGTGTGTCAACTGGACAACACAGAGCAGGACACGACTTGGGACACGCATGTGTCCCAGGCCGTATTGCTGAGCCTACACTCATTCTTGAGATTTGGGGTGTTACAGCGCGTGTCAATTAGTAAAGGGTAGTAAAACGAATGCAAGACTTTATACCCCTCTTCTGATTCTTCCATTCCCTGTGAAGATGTTAGTATTGATTTTATTTTAGGCCTACCTCTCACATTTAGACGTCATGATTCTATTCTAGTGGTAGTAGATCGATTTTCTAAAATGGCCTATTTTATTGCATGTAATAAGACCAACGATGCGTCACATGTATCAAAATTATTCTTTAAGGAAGTTGTTGGGCATCGGGGCGTTCTAAAAACTATAGTGACTGATAGGGATGTAAAATTTATTAGTTATTTTTTGAACACCCTGTGGAGGATTCTGGGAACCAAACTATTGTTTACTTCGGCCTACCATCCACAGACAGATGGTCAAACGGAAGTGGTAAACCGAAGTTTGGGTAGTTTACTCCATTGTCTTGTGGGTGACCAAAAGGGTGCATGGGACCTAATCCTTCCTCATGCTAAGTTAGCGTACAACAACTCAAAAAATAGGTCCACAGGTTTATCACCAAATGAGATCAAGCACGGATATAAAGCACAAGTGCCACTTGACTTGATTCTATTACCGCCATCTTATAAGTCAAGTCAATTTGCATAGAATTTTGCCTCTAATTTTCATAATTTGCATAAACACATTAATGATGAGCTAACCACACAATATGCATCTTATCATGCTCATGTTAACGTACATAAAAGAGAGTCTCACTTTAAGGTTGACGATTTAGTCTTGGTGCGTCTCGTCCCTGAACGGATGCCTTCGGGCACTATAAAAAAGTTGGTGAATCGACGTGCTGGACCTTTTCGAATTTTAAAGAAATTAGGAGAAAACGCATATCTTTTGGAGTTACCCACTGATAGGGGTATTTCCCCTAATTTTAATGTTTCTGATTTAATGCCATATTTATCTCCACCACTTGAATTATCTAACTGCCAGTTTTGTTCCACGACATTTTTTAATGGGTTGGGGGGTGAGCTTGTTTCTAGATTAGTCTGTCCATCGGTCTCCAATCGAGGTGCGTTGACTGTTGATGATTAAATGTTTCCTCCTTTATTGCCTAATGCTTTTCCTAGGTTCCCCAGGACCACCTTTTTGCCTGACAGGATCCTCAAAGATAAAGTGCTTTCTTCTCCAAGTTGTGTTGTTCTCCGCTTCTTGATTCGATGGCGTGATCGTCTGGCCTCCGATGACTCTTGGTTTCTTGAATCGGAGGTGGCTCTTTTGGATGATGTTCTTTTGCGCCGGTACCTTCAGACAAACTCATCGATGATGAGTACTTTCGAGCGGGGGAGGATTGTTGGAGACGGCAACCCCCAATATGATGAAGAAGGCGACGGCATGCTTACGAATGATCTTTTTCCATCTCCAGTCAAATACTTGCGGCACTGTGGTGACAGTGTGGATCGACATTAGAATCTCTGCCTTTGGGGCTAGACAGCCTATTAATATTTATTTACATTTATTTGAGAGCATTCTATTTTCTCATGTTATGTTTTATTTCATGTGTTGTATTTTTATTTTGGTCTGCATATAGCCGAACAATGTTGTAAGCCTATATAAGGCCATACTACTGTTCATTTTGATTAGAATTGATGAAAGCAAATTGAAAACCCTAATTCCTCCTTAAGAACTTTCCTCCTCCTCCACTTTCAAAAATTCGGCCAAGATTCCTCAATCTCTTCTTGTCGCCAACCTAATCTTCCCCTTCCTCTCTCTCGGCCAAGCCTCTAGCCTCTCTTCCACCACACTCAAGCCTCCTCTACATCAAACCCGACCACCCTCTTCAACTCAGAAAATCTGACCAACCCTCACCCCAAAAAAAAACTGATCAGCCCCTTTTCAAGACAAACCGACGTCCCCTTTCCCTTTGGTGGCTCTCGGTCAAGGTGTTATCCAACGAATCCTCGTGGACTCCATACTAGCGTGAAGAGAGGAAGGCAAATGAGTTTCCTCTCCATCCGGCGTGACTCTGGCGGAGCCATTAAAGAACGATCCAGATTAGTGAATCGGAATCATACATTCCGATTGGGTAATGAAACTTTCTACTTGTGTGTGTTTTTCCCTTTAGATTTTTTCATTGTGGTGGATTTATTTTTCCGTGATCTTTGAAACATTGAATTGATTGTGGTTTTTTTCGATTGCTTTGTTGTTCAACTTAATTTCATTTAAGTTCGAGAGGATTTGAAAACCTCATTTTCTTTTTGTTTGGAGAGATCTACCATTTCCGAATTGTAAATTTTTGTATATCTCTATTTGTATAACCATCGCTCGATCGGTCCACATGGGTCCTTTTAGCCGAAAATAATATTGGCTTATAGCCTTTTTTCTATACTAATCGGTTTGGCTACCCGTACGTTAACATTTATTTGATAAAATAGTGAGACGTGTGTGCCGCGTTGATGTTTTTGTGCGAATGTAAATTGGGTCATAGAGAGAAAAATTACAGTTGTCTGTTAGCAACGGATATAAACATGTGAGCCTGCATCACGTTTAGTGAGCAACCTTCACTCAACACATTTGGACTTAGCCAATTTTCCTGCTTGGGAAGCATTGAGAGCGTTGAGCATGTCTTCATCACTCAACGTCAAAACACTTAGAAAATATTCCAGTCATTAGGAGTTGAGTGAGTAAGCATCACTCAATGCCAAAAGACTAAGAAAAATCTTTCTGCCCCTTGGCATTGATTAAGTAAGCTTCACTCAATGCCATACAACTTAGAAATGATTCTAGTCACCTTGCATTAAGTGAGCAACCTTCACTCAACGCATTTGGAATTAGCCGATTTTTCTGCTTGGGAGGTGTTGAAAGCGTCGAGTTTGTCTTCATCACTCAACGCCATATTACTTAGACAAATATTTCCAGTTGGCGTTGAGTGATTAAGCATCACTCAACGCCAAACTTCTTAACAAATATTCTTCTGTTATCTGGCGTTAAGTGAGTAATCTACACTCAATGCATTTGGACTTAGCTAAATTTTTGTGAAATCACAGTCTCTTACTGACTAAGGTTCAATCAACCCTTTTTATCACATGGTGTTGAGTGAGCATGGCTCACTCAACGCTCGTGGACTTAGTCAAATATTTACATAGATTTTTTGTGGATTTGACTAACTGGGCTATAATCAACGATTTATGTTGTACGACATTGAGTGAGTAAACTTCACTCAAAATCTGTGGACTTAGCCATATTTCAGCAAGTTTCTCCTTAGGCTTTCACTGCCTCTGCCTGTCTCACAGCTTTTTGCTGTATGACGATGTGTGACTAGACTACACTCAATGCCTGTGGCCTTAGCCATATTTTCAGCTTGCCAATTGTTAGGCTAAGACTAACGTAGCTATACTCCACACTTTTACTTACCTGGCAATGAGTGAATAGACTTCACTCAACGCCCGTAGACTCTGGTGATTTCCAGCCTATCCAACATCTTCCCTTACATTTGGCATTAAGTGAGCAGACTTCACTTAACGCCTGTGGACTTGGTAATATTTTTTTTCCAGCATTCTTTCTTAAGGCAGCTGGCATTGAGTGAGCTTGCTCTACTCAATACTTTTGGACTTATTATCATTTCTACCTGATCACCAGCTTGCATCGTGTCAACCTATCTAATTAGTGTAATATGGACTGACCTGCATTCATAACTCAAACACACATTAAAAAAAACTAGTATGTGTATGTCATTGACTTGTTTGACTTTTTACAAATCAGAGCCATGTGGATCAATAGACCAAACAGCAAGCCCCTAGGGCATGGTATGAAACCCTGTCTAGCTTTCTCATTGAGAACAAATTCTTAAGGGAAAAGATGGGCAAGACACTATTTTTTAGGTAAGTCAAGGGTAAGATCATCTTAATCCAAATTTATGTAGATGCAATAATTTTGGGTCTACTAATGAGGACCTTTGTAATAAGTTTGCTAAACTTATGCAAGAGAAATTTGAGATGAGCAGTATGGGTGAACTGAAGTACTTCTTGGGCCTCTAAGTAGGACAGTCTGAGAATGGATTATCCATTTCACAGTCTTAGTTCTGCATGGATTTAATTAAAAAGTTTGGAATGGAGAGTTCTCTAAATAATGAAAACTCCTAAGGGTTCAATTATGTCTTTAGATAAGGATGAAATTGGGAAACCTGTTGTTAAAACCTTGTACAGAGGCATAATTAGTTCCCTCCTCTACTTTATTACTAGTAGGCCAGACATCATGTATGCTACATGTGTTTGTGCTAGATATCAGGCTTGCCCTAAAGAGTCTCACTATTCTACAGCTTAGAGAATCTTGAGATGTCTCAAGGGCACACCTGATCTTGGCCTATGGTACCCTAGGAATAGTGATTTTGAAATAATTGGGTATTCATATGTGATGAAGACGACATCTTCATTCATGTTGTTGATGATGGTGATGAAGATGGCGTAAAGAAGATGACGGCGATGGCGACGGCGATGGCGTTCTCCTACATGTTGGAGATTTTGACGGTGACGGCAAAGGCAAATTATTACATAAAAAAAAGCTACATAAGGAGCTACATAATAAAGACTTTTATTTAGTTATTATGCATGTACTATTTCTTCATGTATTTGTTTAATTTTTGATTATGTTTTATTTTCTTTTGGGCTGCAAATAGCCATAGCTTGTAATAGGCCTATATATAGGCATGAACTTTTCATTGTTGAGTAATTTTATGAAGAATGAAAAATTGAAACCAAAATTCAAGATTGAATTTCCCCCTCTTTTCCTCTTCCCCCTTAGTAAATTTTCGGCCCTCCTCCTCTTGCTCCCTCTCTTGGCCGCCGGCCACATCTCCTCCCCTTTTCTATCTCGGCTCCCTCTCCTCCTCCTCCCTCTTCCAAAGAAAACCAACCAGCCCCTCCATCTTCATCCCAAAACCCGAGCCCCTTCCTACTTCCCCAAGGTCTCTCGGCCATCCATTAAGGATCCCTTTCCCCCTTTGTTTTGTGAAGAAATCGGCCAAGGCAAGCTTGCCTCCTTGTGGAATCCTAACACCGGCGTGAAGCGAACAAAGCGGACAAAATTTCTCTCCGATCGGCGAAACTCCGGCGGAGCCGTGGAAGAATAAATCCAAGAGATGTGAACCGGAATCATCCATTCTGGTTGGGGTAACGAGAACTACTACCGCTTGTGTGATCCATTATTTTTGTAGATAATTTTATTTGGTGGAATTTCCGTGTGTTATTTTTGGAATCGTTATTCGTCGTGGTTTAATTTTCATATAGCTTAAGTTGTTATTTCAAGAGTGTTTAATTCTCCGAAAGGTTTGGCGAACCTCGTCTTTCGTTTTGTTGGGGGAGATCTACCAATTCCGAATCGAACTTTTCGGTAGATCTCTTTTGGTACAACCACGCTCGTCCGGATCGGGTAAGTCTCTTTGCCTAGGGAGAACATCGGCCAATAGCCGTTGGTTCGATCTTTCAACGGTGTGGCTACCGTATGTTAGCAATATTTAATAACGACGTTCGTGAGTGCGTTGCGTTGGATTATTGTGTGAACGTATTAGGGATAATTGTGAAGCGACCGCATGAGTTAATTATCCGTTACCGTGTTAAAACCTGTGGCCTACATCAATTTGGTATCAGAGGGAGGTTATTGTCGATTTCCTAATCGGCACCATCCTTCTATCTTTAGGTAGGCTAATTTAGTAGGCTAATTAATTAGAAAATATAATTATCTTGAAATGCCATGAAGTTCCCAATATAACTCTCCAAAATTTCAAATTTTGAAATTTCAAATTTCAAATCTCAAATTTCCAATTTCGAAATATCAAATTTCAAATTACAAAATTCAAAATTCAAAATTCAAATTCCGAATTTCGAATTTCAAATTTCAAAATTCAAAATTCAAAATTCAAAATTCAAAATTCGAATTTCGAATTTCGAATTTCGAATTTCAAAATTCAAAATTTAAATTTCAAATTTCAAAATTTCAAATTTCAATTTCGAATTTCAAAATTCAAAGTTCAAAACTTTTAAGTTTCATGAAAACTAGTTTTTCTACATATTGGTCTGCAAATAGCGACATTAAAATGTCAACTTTTCTCAAAATATAAAATTTAAAATTTCTGGAATTTCTCCCTCTAATTATTAGTAAGAAAACCAAAAAAATATATATTTTTATTAAGTACTTATTTTTATTAATTAATTTGAAAATTTAGTATTTGGTGTGCTAATAGCGGTCTAGATTCTTACTTTCTAAATAAAAAAATTCCAGCAAAATTTTTTAATGTTCATCCTATTTTTCCAGCAAAAACCCTATCCTATAATCTTTACAACCTTAGAGGTTTAGCGGGAACAAATCAATCTTTAAAAAATAAATAGACCCAGGCTTTTTCTTTTCTTTTCATGTGCACCGGTTCTGGTTGAGATTTCTCTCCGGTTCCCCCGGAAATGGCCCATGACTTCAACGTCACCCGAGGAAAATCATTTATGACGGGTTGTCGGAGTCCTCCTTCCCCACCTTCCTCGATTGGTGCATTTCGCAAGGAGATGAACCGCAAATTTGACAACCTTGAGGATTTATTAGCCCAACTTAGTGGTCAGTTTCCAACGTCTCCTCTTGAGGCCCCTAGACAACACCACCAGTGTGATGGTAATTCTAAGTCAACTAGGATCGTATCAGCCCCCTACAATGGGTTGGTAGGTCCCCATGCCTTCCTTAGTTGGGTTGTTGAGTTGGAGAGTTACTTTGAGCGTGCACTTGTGCCAGACCACTCCCAGGCTTGCGTTGCGAGTATATAATTAACTGGTCTAGCCTGGCGCTTTTGGAATAGCGCCAAGAGACGTTATGCACCTGATGCCAGTTGGACTATCATGAAAAGTCTTCTCACCCAACAGTACGCTCCTGCGTAATTGTTGGATGTAGTAACACCATTACGGCGGGGCACTAGTCCCTTTCCTGTTTATGAGAGTGTTCCTATCAGCGTGACTGAATCTGATCTTGTGACTACGAGTATGCCCGTCACTGAGGACGGTGCTGTAAATGTTGACAACATGAGTGACGATGAGGAGATTGGTTACCCCAGTGACCTGGATGACGAATTCTCCTCTGAGGAATTATCTCTGCTTCCCCTCGTCGAGGTTTCTGAGAATGATACTGATTCTGATTTGGGCGAAGTAACTTATGAGTTGATAGAATCACCCTATGACGAATGTTTCTCTGATTGTGAGTTAGGTGAAGACGAGCCAGATGAGTTTACTGTGAGGGAGAATCCTGTGTTTGAATTATCCCATGATTTTGATGACTTGCACCCGGAGGATTACACTTGGACGAAAAATCCATATTTTGACTTTCGGCATGATTTAGCCCCTCCTCTGGAGTCTATTGATGCGCCCATTCATGAGAATTGTACGGCTGCTAATATAGTGATTTATGAGTTGGAAGAGTTACCTTATGGTGAGAGCTTACCCGTTCGTGGTTTATGCGATGATACGTTAGGACATGAACTGGTTATCTTTAGCCCAAGACATATTGTAGAGCCACCTTCTGAGATTTTTACCGCTACTGCTGACGTGACCGATGTGTTTGGAGGAATACCAATCGAGAGAGTTATTATTTTAGAGGACGATATTGAGGTCAACCCGGGTGAGCGTCCCCTGAGGCAAACTCCGTGGCATGAATTTAATTGCATTATTAACTCTCCCCTCGTATTAGTTTTACCGGCTATCCCCACCATTTTGTTGACCCGACCTACGGATCTGTTTGGATATGAGATTATTTTGCCTGTTTGGAGTCAATTTGTTTTATCTTCCACGATGGATCCTCCTTGGGACATGTCACATAGTGTGAAGATAGATTTTGTATGTGGTCATGATGAAAGTCTCATAAATTCGGTACCCTTTCGACTTCCTAGGATTGACCAAATTTTCGAGAATCCATTAATGATGTGGTCATCGTTTGTCCCATCGGATTGCATTCAGTTAGTACCACCTGATTTAATTCAACTACTACCACCGGATCTAGTCCCGTTTTTGCCACCTGTTCGCATTATGTTGGTGCCACCTGATCCCGTTAGGATGATGCCTCCTGATATAGTTCCTCTGGTGCCACCAGAGTTATTTCCGTTGGCACCGCCATATTTAGTTCCGATGTCGACACTACGTGTAGTTCCCCTAGCACCACCCTATTACTTTATGTTGATGCCATTATGTTTAGTTCCTGTGGTTCCTACTTATTTATTTCCTTGGGTTTCTACTTATGTAGTTTCGTTATTGCTATGCTTTATGTTAAGCCTATATGCACTTATAGTTGCCTCTCACATGTCCTTATTACATGAGCACCGTAAGGAAGCGCTAGTCACGCACATGTCATCTTATTATGCTATTGCTAACCTACATAAGAGAGAATTTCCCTATAAAGTTCTCGGTTTACTTTTGGTGCGTCTCGCCCCTAAACGGATGCCTACGGGCACTATAGAAACGTTGACGATTTGGCGAGTTAGAACTTTTCGGATTTTTAATCAAATTGGAAAAACAAAATATCTATTGAGATTAACCATTGAATGGGGTAATTCCCATAGTTTAAATGTTTCCAATTTCACGCATTATGTTTTTCCACCATTTAGAATATCTAACTCTACGTTTGGTGCCACTAAATTTGCAATTGGGTCGGGGGGGTGAGTTGGTTCTTGGATCGTTCTCTCCATTGGTCTCCAACGGAGGTACGTTGATTGTTGAAGCAGAAATTTGTCTTCTTTATTTGCCTAATGCGTTTTCCAAGTTCCACAGGACAAATTTTTGGCTAGACAGGTTCATTGATGGTGCTTGGCTCTCCTCTCCAAGCGGTGGTATGCAGTGTTCTGTAATGCGATGGTATGATCGTCCGGTATCCGGTGGCTCTTGGACTCCGGACTCGACAAAGGTTCTTTGAGATGATGCTCTTCGGCGCCAGTACCTCCATGCCAACTCATCGGTGATGAGTTCATTAAAGCGGGGGAGGATTGATGAAGACGACATCTTCATTCATGTTGTTGATGATGGTGACGAAGATGGCGTAAAGAAGATGACGGTGATGGCGACGGCGATGGCGTTCTCCTACATGTTGGAGATTTTGACGGTGACGGCAAAGGCAAATTATTACATAAAAAAAGCTACATAAGGAGCTACATAATAAAGACTTTTATTTAGTTATTATGCATGTACTATTTCTTCATGTATTTGTTTAATTTTTGATTATGTTTTATTTTCTTTTGGGCTGCAAATAGCCATAGCTTGTAATAGGCCTATATATAGGCATGAACTTTTCATTGTTGAGTAATTTTATGAAGAATGAAAAATTGAAACCAAAATTCAAGATTGAATTTCCCCCTCTTTTCCTCTTCCCCCTTAGTAAATTTTCGGCCCTCCTCCTCTTGCTCCCTCTCTTGGCCGCCGGCCACATCTCCTCCCCTTCTCTATCTCGGCTCCCTCTCCTCCTCCTCCCTCTTCCAAAGAAAACCAACCAGCCCCTCCATCTTCACCCCAAAACCCGAGCCCCTTCTTACTTCCCCAAGGTCTCTCGGCCATCCATTAAGGATCCCTTTCCCCCTTTGTTTTGTGAAGAAATCGGCCAAGGCAAGCTTGCCTCCTTGTGGAATCCTAACACCGGCGTGAAGCGAACAAAGCGGACAAAATTTCTCTCCGATCGGCGAAACTCCGGCGGAGCCGTGGAAGAATAAATCCAAGAGAAGTGAACCGGAATCATCCATTCCGGTTGGGGTAACGAGAACTACTACCGCTTGTGTGATCCATTATTTTTTTAGATAATTTTATTTGGTGGAATTTCCGTGCGTTATTTTTGGAATCGTTATTCGTCGTGGTTTAATTTTCATATAGCTTAAGTTGTTATTTCAAGAGTGTTTAATTCTCCGAAAGGTTTGGCGAACCTCGTCTTTCGTTTTGTTGGGGGAGATCTACCAATTCCGAATCGAACTTTTCGGTAGATCTCTTTTGGTACAACCACGCTCGTCCGGATTGGGTAAGTCTCTTTGCCTAGGGAGAACATCGGCCAATAGTCGTTGGTTCGATCTTTCAACGGTGTGGCTACCGTATGTTAGCAATATTTAATAACGACGTTCGTGAGTGCGTTGCGTTGGATTATTGTGTGAACGTATTAGGGATAATTGTGAAGCGACCGCATGAGTTAATTATCCGTTACCGTGTTAAAACCTGTGGCCTACATCAATATGGAGACTTTGTAGGCTACAGAGAAGATAGGAATAGCACCTCTGGATCCTATCAATTTCTAGGAAGAAGGCATGCATCTTGGAGCAGTAAGAAGCAAACTAGTGTTGCAAAATCAATAGTAGAATCAGAATACATATCTGTTGTAAGTTATTGTGCTCAGTTATTATGGATCCAGCATCAGCTCCAGGACTACAACTTCAAGTTAAGTAGAACTCCTATGTATTATGATTCTACTAGTGCAATTTCTATTGCTAGGAATCATGTTTATCATAGCAGTACAAAGCACATAGAAATAAGATATCATTTTATTAGAGAACATGTGTAATGTGAGGACATTAGTTTTCAGTTTGTCCCCACAGACAAGAAGGTGGCTAAAATCTTCACAAAGACACTAGATGAAGCCAAGTTCAACTCCTTCAAATTTCAATTGGGTATGATGAACATAGCATGGCTTCAGTTGCTCTGCATGTATTTTGTTGCAGGTGGTACTTAACCATGCAGGAAGATCAAGAATGTATGGACCAAGTGTCCAGGAATCGAGATCGCTGAGTCAACATTAGGCATCGAATACACTGAGTCTAAGGGCTCAGGCGTCGAGTGCGCTGAGTCAACAGTAGCCATCGAGTGCGTCAAGTGTGTCGAATTCACTTGACGCAATCATCCTAAGAATTATATTTACGGCTAATCTATGGGATTAATCTCAGCTATTGATCTCCTCATGATCCTTGAATTAGGTACGCGCCTCTCTACATTCTCAAATTGAGTCATGTATAAATACATTTGTATATGCTTAGAACAAAATATACTATTCCTCGCCCTTCTCTGCCCGTTACGATGAAACGACAAAAAGCTCGCAAAATCCACAACAACTCAGATAAGCAATGGTGTCAAGGAGACTGCATTTCTATTCGACGGTTCAGAGCTAGTCAGGAATGGATTCAAGGATGTGCTTGAGGAAGTTTAGCTTATTCTCCATCTACTCTAGGTCGCTGACCTAGAATATGTTTTGTCAAAGCCCAGTCTGATTCGAAAGATAGAGGTACTTGATTTATACTCAACTGCAATGGTAGACTCTTCATCCATTAAAATCAGGTCGTCCATCGGTGGGAATAAGATCAAGGTCACCCATAAAATATTATGTAAGGCACTACAACTGCCCAGGTTCAGGGTTTCTGATGAAGAAGATGAGTTGGATCAATCTGATGTCTAAGCATCCCTGAAGTGGTGTGGATTGTCAAAGGACACCATTGGATCAATCTTGCAAAGAGAATTGAATCTTAAAGGAAAATTCCTTACAAATATTATTGGGAAAGCACTGCTGTGTAAAACTGGATCTCACGATAAAATCTCCAAGAAGATGTTTGAGTTAATGGCAAGGTTTATTCTCTCCAAGAAGACAGATTGGGGAAGAGTTTTGTTTGACAGAATTGTTGATTGTATCCCAGTGCGAAATATGGGTAGAATTCTCTCTCTATTTCTGCACAATAGTGTTCTAGGGATCCTTAACATAAGGCTGGGAACTAAAATTAATCATATGAAGAGGATGTACTCTAAATACTTGATAGGTGGGATAGAGTTTTGTTGCGACATGCACAGACTGTAGAAAAGAAGCAGAAGAAAGCTTTTCTGATTACTCAGGAAAGCATAGAAAGACCTTCCTCTGAGAAGAGTGAAGAAGAGACACGCAATCCCCACCTCTCTGAGTCTACTGAGGAAAGCAGAAGAGACATGAGTGCTCAAGTTTCAATATCTTCTGAACCTGCTGTAAGGATCCAATTGACCAGAACACAATCTGAAGAAAAACAAGTTGAAGTCATGGTCTCACTGGAAGGTCAACAAGTGGAAAATATTTGTGTTGATGTTGAGGGGGAGACTTCCCAGATAACTGCTCACACTTAGGGGGAGACTATCTGGTATGTCCAAGAACAATTAGATACTTTCATTGAGAATCTGGAGAAAAGGAGTGCTGAAACTACAGAGGGTCCTTAAGTCATTCATCTTTATCCTCAAGATGAGGGGGAGCAATGTCTTGAGAGGATAATGGGAGATGCTCTAATGACTGCCACCTTAGAGCTAAAAATTCCCGTGAGAAATGAAGTAGACCAAGATGTCCTTTTGGATAAGGCTCAAGCTGAGGGGGAGATTCACATTGAACTCCTTACTCATGATATTGTGCATGAGATTGTCTCATTTGCATCTGACAAGTACAATCCTGCTACCAATGTGCCTACAGAAGCACAATCTTCAGAGTATATGATACCTTAATCAGATGAAAGGATTCCTGCCAGGGATAGAGATGAGGTGGTATGTAACCAAGGGAATAAACTTCCTAGATGTCCAGTCAGCCGCAGCCAGCTCCTCCTAGACTAAGAATACATCTGAAGAAGTTATAAAGGGGGAGAAAGCAATGATAAAGTATAATACTAAAAATAGAGTGTGGATCACTAATGTCATTAGAGGCTCAATGGGTCTTGATCGACTATAATATGATAACATTATCCCTGCTCCAATTTCTGAAATTTTGTATGATGCTGAATATGGTGTTGATCAGGGTGGTGGCCAATATGTTGTTGATTAGAGTGGCGACCTGTATGCTGAACAAAGTGATGCTCCTTCGGTTGAAACTTCAACTGCTGATGTAATTCCTACATTCAGCCCCACTATTGAGCAGATTGTCAGGTCCAAAGGCAAGTCTATTGCAGAATAAGAAGAAGAGGTTAGGCTTAACAAGAAGAGATACAAAGAAGAGATTTAGTCTAGACTAGAATTTGATTCGTGGAGTCCTCAATCAAGTACCATAATATTATCTGCCTGGGACCAATTCAAATCCAAGAAAACTAATAGAAGAAAGCTCTATAGCTCCTTAGAATGGAACAAGCTTGAAAGAAATGAAGAGCTTAGGAGAAGATTCAGAATGGATAAAAAGTCAGGTGCACTGCCACCAGATGCTGTGGAGCCAAGCAAATATTTCCCCCAGCCCTATAGTTATTTTGAAAGACAAAAGAAAAAGGAAAAGGACAACAAAGACAAGGATAAGGCTGTCAAGTAACCTAGCAGGGGGATTGTAATTAAGGAACCTAAAACTTAAAATATTTCCTTCTTTCCTTAAGGTGCTATAGGAATACGAATATTTTGTATTAAGCACATTTTTTGTTTATAAACATTTCCTTAAATGAAAATCCTAATTCTGTGTGTTTAAATCTTATTGCTTTCATTTACATTTTATTGATCTCATATTCTGTAATATTAATCTACTTAATTAAGTAAGTGTATTCATTGACTAAGGTTCTGACTTCTTCAAATAGAGGGAGATTGTTGGGTCCATTGATCACAATGTACCAGATTTAAAAAAGGCCCAGAAGTCAATAGTATACACAAGAATGTATTTGATACATTCCATTAGTTCAATCTATGCAGGTTGTTCTCTGGTGAACTAATTTGATAGGTTGTCAAAGTCACAAAGCTAGATGGACTCATGATAGGATGCTGGCAGAGCAAAAATCTGGCTAAGTCTAGAAGCATTGAGTGAAGGCAGTTCACTCAACCCCAAGAGGCGAAAAGCATCGACTGATGCTCAGAAAGTCAAAGCCTCAGTTTTGCCAAAGCAAAAATATGGTTAAGTCCAAAAGCGTTGAGTGAAGGAAGTTCATTCAATGCCTAGAATCAAAAGCATCGAAAGGAAAACATACAGTGAAAGTCGCAGGGTTGCTTCCAAGGATATCTGTCTAAGTCCAAAAGCATTTAGTGAAGGCAGTTCACTCAACGCCTCCTAAACTGACAATTCTACTATATACAGTAGCATTGAGTGAAGACAGGCCACTCAATGCCTCATCAAAAAAAATAGGCAAAGTCTGAAAGCATTGAGTGAAGAAGCCTCACTCAACGCCTTCACGCAAAATTATTTGACTAAGTCAAGATGCGTCGAGTGATGAAGGTTCACTCAATACCTATGCTATTAGACCATAATTGTTTAAATTTGTTGAGTAATAAAGGATCACTCAACACACTAAATGCCACCAGTCAGAATTTAGCTTAGTACCAATACGTTGAGTGACAAGGCTTCACTCAATGCCTAAGAGACTCACTCCACCGGAACTGATTCATGCTTACATTAATAGAAATTCTAATAATGCTGGTTCGTCTGGCTACAGGAAAAAGATGTCGCTTGCCCTCAATGCAGCTATGATGCGAAAAGGATGAGTTACAACTACCAAACCCGGTGGTCCAAACTGCTCAGAGAGCCGTTGGACGGTGGAATAAATTTTCAGAGTTACGAGGAAAAGAAACTCAACTTTTTGAAGAAAGGGTTTAGAGCTTCATCTTCTTCCTCTCGATAGAGTTACAGAGCTTGAAAAAAACCTCCCTCACTGTTGCTCAAAAGTTCATCCAGAGATTGTTTAATAGTGTTAGACAAAGGTTGCTGATTGAAGACACATAAAGAACAAAACCTCATTGATCTTCTTCAGAAAGTTTAGGAACATGTTTTTCTGAGTACTTCCCAGCTCAAGCTAAAACTTCCTGAAGATCTGTTATCTTGGAGATGAGAAGAAGATAGGGCTGAGAAATCTCAGTCTAGAGAGAAGACTCAGAAAACATTTTCTCTGGAGTTAATTCATCATCAACAACATACTCTTTCTGTAGGATCTTAACAGATCTGAGTTGGAAGCCTAATTTATAATGGAAGTGTGTAGGATCCTTCTGTGGATCTGAGGTAGGGCTTGTGTGCCTGAGCTCTAGGTGAGTTCATTCACTGAGTGTAGGTTCCTCCTGTGGATCTGAGTGTTGGGCTATACTCCTATCCTGAGCTGTAAGACTTTGTCTAAAGTCTGAGGTAGGTGATCTGTGGATCACTGAGCTATAGAAGCATCATTTTTTATGAGTGGTAGGTCCTTGGGCCTGAGGAAAGACTTAGAGGATTTTGAGAGATTTTGATGGATCTGTGTTGTAAGCTCTTGGAGCCGAGTTTGGAGAAGTTGGCCTTTTCTAACACACTGTTAGAAAGGTGGGAGGGATAGTTGATGTATCCAATCCTTAGGGAGCCACTATAAATACATGTGTGTTGATTATGAATTCTTGAATGCTAACCAAACAATAAGTCATAATTCACCAAAGTAAGAACATTGTCAAGGAGACATAAAAACCTATTCACCCCCCCTCTAGGTGTTTAGCTACTTTTGAAACAAAAGACTTTCATCTTGTTCAAACCCCCCAAAATATAGCCCCTGTATTTTCTTTTTGCTTCTATAACTAATTCTCTAAACAATTGAATCACACAATCACTTTGCGTTCCTTAAGAGATTGATACTTGGGGACATTCTACCATTTCATATTACTTGAGCAATCAGTGAAATTTCCCAAAGTGCATCAACTAGCAAACTAGTAAGTATGGAGGTATTTTATAACATTAATTTTAGTTTTATTTTTTATATAGTTTTTATTGAATAACTATCTAACTTTTATTTGTATTTTGTTAAAATAGCCTCAAATTAAATTCTCTTTGAATTTCAGGTCAATCTGGGCTACAAATAACAATTTTGAGCTCACTGGAATTATCAGGTCACTTTTTTGAAGAATGTTAGAAATCAAATTCTACACACCCTGGTCACGGGGGTGGCAAGGAGGTGTAACCACTGTCATGTACCGTTCTCTGCCTACAGCAAACCCTAATGCAATATCATGTTAGATTTAAATTACACGCCCCTATCACAGGCATGACAGGGGGCATGACCTCCATCTCAGGGGCGTGACTCATTAGATAATGCAGCCATTCATGCCATTAAGATGTTTCAATAGTCACGCCTAGGTCACATGCATGACCAGGGGGCGTGACCTCTTCCACAACAGCAAGAATAACTGCTGATAACTTCATTTCCTGCCATTTTCCTGACTTGTTCAAGACACGCCTTCGTCATGGGCGTGACCTAATGGTGTGACCCGCCAAACAATGAATTTTGGCAGTTTTGCCCCCAATATTCCCGAGCTTTCAAGATGGCGGTTTTGTTCCTTACACACCCTAAATTGTTGGGTCCATTGATCCCAATGTCCAAGATTTGAGGAAGTCCTAATATACAATGGTATACACATATGTGTAATCTAATAGTTGTCACAAGATTTTGTTGTGCAGGATGTTCCTTGGAACATGATTAGATAGGTTTTCTAAGTAATGGTGATAGGTGGTCACAAGGTTAGCAGGTGGAGAGACAAAAAAAGATGTCTAAGTCCACAGGCGTTGAGTGAAGCAAGATCACTCAACACTAGATACAAAAAAGCACTGAGAGAAGACCAGTCAGTCAAATACCTGGCCTGACAGTGAAGAAATCTGGCTAAGTCTATAGGAGTTGAGTGAAGCCTATTCACTCAACGCTAAGAAGTAATAGTGTTGACTGATACCCATTCAGTCCTAGAATTTTTTCTAAGGACAAAAGCATTGAGTGAAGGTTATCCACAATATGCCTTATCAACTAAGAAAAATTCTGAGTACATAAGCGTTGAGTGAAGCCCATTCACTCAATGCGTCTTCAGCTAAGCTGACTAAGGGTGATAACATTGAGTGAAGAAGTAACACTCAACGCTTTTGCAAATGAAATATTGGCCATGTCTAATTGTGTTGAGTAATGATGGTTGACTCAATGCTTAACTACAAAATATGTGTTTAAGTGTTTCATTGAGTAAAGCTTACTCACTCAATGCCTAGTGACAAAATCTATCTAAGTGTTTTGGCATTGAGTAAAGCTTACTCAAACAATGCCTAGTGACAGAAAATCTGTCTAAGTGTTTTGGCATTGAGTCAAGCTTACTCACTCAACTCATAGTGACAGAATATCTATCTATGTGTTTTGGCGTTGAGTAAAGCTTACTCACTCAACAACTAGTGACAGAAAACCAATCTAAGTGTTTTGGTATTGAGTCAAGCTTACTCACTCAACTCCTAGAGATAAAAAATTTATCTAAGTATTTTGGCATTGAGTAAAGCTTTCACTCAACGCCTAGTGAAAGAAAACCTGTCTAAGTGTTTTGGGTTGAGTAAAGCTTACTCACTCAATGTCAAGTGACAAAAAATCTATCTAATTGTTTTGGCATTGAGAAAAGCTTACTCACTCACATCTAGTGAGAGAAAATCTGACTCAGTGTTTTGGCATTCAGTGAAGGTTGCTCACTCAACGCCTATACTAATATTGCTTGAATTTTATTGAGTCCACATATGATGACATCATCAAAAGTAAACATGATTCCAAATGAGGCGAGATGGCTACAGTACAAGACAAATGGAGCTGCAAGCCTACAGTACAACTTTTGACTGTTAAAGTAAAGGTGTTGCTGTCAAATTAAGTGGGGCCCACGATTCAAAATAGTCGTTGAGCCTCAGAAATAAAAGTACGAGGACCAGCTTAGTGAAAATAACTTTTGGATTATTCTGAATAGAAAGAACTTCATCTTCTTCCTCTCCATTGTTGTTGAGGCTGAAGAATGAAGGACATAAATCTATTGATCCAGTGGTGTAAGTTAGTTAGCTGTATCAAGCTTCATCTGCTACAACAAGTTTAGAAGGAAGTTCTGAGAAAGAAGAAAAAATAGAGCACTCTAGTCTCTGTAGTCAAGTTAGTTGATTGAAGAACACAAGATCGATCAAATCATCAGTCTTATTCAGCAAGTTCAAAAACAAGTTTGTTAGTTTCTTCCTACACAAGCAGCAGCTTATTGAAGAATAGTTTTCTTATTTCTGAGAAGAATTTAGGGCTGACGCAAACTCAGCTCAAGAGGCAGGCACAGAGAAATATCTCTGGTGTCAAATAACCATACCAACCAACCTTTCTCCCTGTAGGATCAATTGTTGGATCTAAGTGTAGGATCCTTTTTGGATCTGAGAGTAGGATCCTTTTTGGATCTGATTTGTAAGCCTATTTATAAAGGCTGAGGTAGGATCCCTGTGTAGATCTGAGTGTAGTATTTGGTTGCTGATATGAGGTAGGGCTTTGGCCTGAGAGTAGGATCCCTATGTGGATCTGAGTGTAGGATCTGGTTGCATATCTGAGGTAGGGATTAAGCCTGATAGTAGGATCCATTTTAGATCTGAGTGTATGATCTTGTTGTAGATTTGAGGTAGGGCTTTTGCCTGAGAGTAGGATCTAGTTTGGATCTGAGGTAGGGCATTTGAGACTGAGGTAGGAGAGTTATTTTCTCTGAGTTGTAGGGCACTTGTACCTTAATTGTAGGATTCTTTGGATCTGAGGTAGGGCATTTGTGCCTAAGCTATAGTGGAGTCATTCTCTCTAAGGTAGGGCTGTCCTCCCGTCCTGAGTTATATTGCCTTTGGGCCTAAGGTAGGTGATCTTTGTTCACTGAGTTATAGGGCCTTGTGCCTGAGCTGTAAGACTTGAAGGAGACTGAGTTGTCTTATAGGATTGTGTTGTAAGCTCTTAGGAGCTGAGATTGGAGATGTGCCTTGTCTAACAAGCTGCTAGAAAGGTGGGAGAAAAGTGGACGTACTCATTATCTGGGGAACCACTATGAATTTTGTGTGTGCTCCTTGTGCTATTTCTTTATTGCAAGTTATGTGTGTCTTGAAAGCAGGAAACTACTAACTCACAAAGCACTTAAAGAAAGAAACTCAAAGATAGTCACAAGAGACTAAGAAACCTAGTCACCCCCGCCTTGACTTAGTTCCCTGCAGGCATAACATTTCACAAGCAGATATATCAAGCATTCTGCCCTCATGCATTCCCATACATCACAAATGCCGGCCACACGGCCCGACGCTCCGTGCACTCAGGGCACAGTTCCAGTGTTCAACGCGGTCACTTGGGGGGTTCAGTAGAACTCTCTTTCTGCACCCATACTCAACCCAACATTGCATACAACACAAGAATCACGAGGGTATTTTCCCGAAATTCCACTCTAGTACTTCCTGTTACTAACCTTCACTGGCACAACCCATCGAATTCACAACATACACGTTTATAAGAAGAGTTTTCTCCGGTGTGCAAATGAAACATCACCAATCCAAACCAACCTGTTAGATGGGTTCACACAGCATGCCTATTCCGTACTACACATTTCCGGATCTATATGCAAGACTGATTGGGGATTTCAAGAATGAACCCAAGAAAATCCCTCAAAGGCCACCTTTTGGTGGGGGAAATCCATGCACATGCCAAAATAAGGACTTCACATGTCCAGGAAGGAAGACTGTTATACTTGACGATCTCTTTGGATCCATGGAAATCTAGCCAAATAGAAAGCACCGCAATGCTCTTGCCTCCACAAATCTGGACTCGGCTTGCAATTCGGAACTCTGAAGCTTCACCAGCAGCCGGATTCCTTCTCCTCCTTCCTTCCTTACTCTCCCTTCTCTCTATCTCTTTTAGAAAGAGAATGGCCAAGATGAATGAGAGATAACTCTCAATCCCTTGACTTAATACAGCAGGGAGAAGCCTGGTCCA
Source organism: Platanthera zijinensis (assembly GCA_039513925.1). Classification (NCBI taxonomy): domain Eukaryota; kingdom Viridiplantae; phylum Streptophyta; class Magnoliopsida; order Asparagales; family Orchidaceae; genus Platanthera; species Platanthera zijinensis. Next base: position 164,699,724 of record CM077082.1, on the reverse strand, counting down.
TGAGATCCCAGTTGAAGGAAATGAACGGCGACAAATTGCCCTGACACATCTGTTTTTTGGGCTGACATGGCCTGTGACACACCCGTGTCACAGGCCGCATACCTTTAGAGACACATAAACTGACTTAACTTGAATAGGACACGGCCATGTGACACGCCCGTGTCACAGGATGTGTGCCCTGACACGGCTTTGGACAGGCCCGTGTCCAGCCTGTGTTCACTAGGCCTCATTGCCCTGGCCAAATCTAGAGAGGGACACCACCTCTTACATGTCAGTGTCATAAGCCATGTACCCAACTCGACTTGCCTATCGAGGATCGTCGAGTGCATTTCGTCGAGTGATGTTTGTCGACCCATAGGAGGATACGGCCTAGGACAAGCCCGTGTCGCAGGCCGTGTACCCTCTCGACAAATGTCGAGTGCATTCCGTAGAGCACTCGACAGGCTGTGTGTCAACTGGACAACACAGAGCAGGACACGACTTGGGACACGCATGTGTCCCAGGCCGTATTGCTGAGCCTACACTCATTCTTGAAATTTGGGGTGTTACAGCGCGTGTCAATTAGTAAAGGGTAGTAAAACGAATGCAAGACTTTATACCCCTCTTCTGATTCCTTCCATTCCCTGTGAAGATGTTAGTATTGATTTTATTTTAGGCCTACCTCTCTCATTTAGACGTCATGATTCTATTCTAGTGGTAGTAGATCAATTTTCTAAAATGGCCTATTTTATTGCATGTAATAAGACCAATGATGCGTCACATGTATCAAAATTATTCTTTAAGGAAGTTGTTGGGCATCGGGGCGTTCTAAAAACTATAGTGACTGATAGGGATGTAAAATTTATTAGTTATTTTTGGAACACCCTGTGGAGGATTCTGGGAACCAAACTATTGTTTACTTCGGCCTACCATCCACAGACAGATGGTCAAACGGAAGTGGTAAACCGAAGTTTGGGTAGTTTACTCCATTGTCTTGTGGGTGACCAAAAGGGTACATGGGACCTAATCCTTCCTCATGCTCAGTTAGAGTACAATAACTCAAAAAATAGGTCCACAGGTTTATCACCAAATGAGATCATGCACAGATATAAAGCACCAGTGCCACTTGACTTGATTCTATTACCGCCATCTTATAAGTCAAGTCAATTTGCATAGAATTTTGCCTCTAATTTTCATAATTTGCATAAACACATTAATGAAGAGCTAACCACATATTATGCATCTTATCATGCTCATGCTAACGTACATAAAAGAGAGTCTCACTTTAAGGTTGACGATTTAGTCTTGGTGCGTCTCGTCCCTGAACGGATGCCTTCGGGCACTAAAAAAAGTTGGTGAATCGACGTGCTGGACCTTTTCGAATTTTAAAGAAATTAGGAGAAAACGCATATCTTTTGGAGTTACCCACTGATAGGGGTATTTCCCCTAATTTTAATGTTTCTGATTTAATGCCATATTTATCTCCACCACTTGAATTATCTAACTGCCAGTTTTGTTCCACTGTATTTTTTAATGGGTTGGGGGGTGAGCTTGTTTCTGGATTACTTTGTCCATCGGTCTCCAATCGAGGTACGTTGACTGTTGATGATTAAATATTTCCTCCTTTATTGCCTAATGCTTTTCCTAGGTTCCCCAGTACCACCTTTTTGCCTGACAGGATCCTCAAAGATAAAGTGCTTTCTTCTCCAAGTTGTGTTGTTCTCCGCTTCTTGATTCGATGGCGTGATCGTCTGGCCTCCGATGACTCTTGGTTTCTTTAATCGGAGGTGGCTCTTTTGGATGATGTTCTTTTGCGCCGGTACCTTCAGACAAACTCATCGATGATGAGTACTTTCGAGCGGGGGAGGATTGTTGGAGACGGCAACCCCCAATATGATGAAGAAGGCGACGGCATGCTTACAGATGATCTTTTTCCATCTCCAGTCAAATACTTGCGGCACTGTGGTGACAGTGTGGATCGACATTAGAATCTCTGCCTTCGGGGCTAGACAGCCTATTAATATTTATTTGCATTTATTTGAGAGCATTCTATTTTCTCATGTTATGTTTTATTTCATGTGTTGTATTTTTATTTTGGTCTGCATATAGCCGAACCATGTTGTAAGCCTATATAAGGCCATACTACTGTTCATTTTGATTAGAATTGATGAAAGCAAATTGAAAACCCTAATTCCTCCTTAAGAACTTTCCTCCTCCTCCACTTTCAAAAATTCGGCCAAGATTCCTCACTCTCTTCTTGTCGCCAACCTAATCTTCCCCTTCCTCTCTCTCGGCCAAGCCTCTAGCCTCTCTTCCACCACACTCAAGTCTCCTCTACATCAAACCCGACCACCCTCTTCAACTCAAAAAATCTGACCAACCCTCACCCCAAAAAAAACTGATCATCCCCTTTTCAAGACAAACCGACGTCCCCTTTCCCTTTGGTGGCTCTCGGTCAAGGTGTTATCCAACGAATCCTCGTGGACTCCATACTAGCGTGAAGAGAGGAAGGCAAATGAGTTTCCTCTCCATCCGGCGTGACTCTGGCGGAGCCATTAAAGAACGATCCAGATTAGTGAATCGGAATCATACATTCCGATTGGGTAATGAAACTTTCTACTTGTGTGTGTTTTTCCCTTTAGATTTTTTCATTGTGGTGGATTTATTTTGCCGTGATCTTTGAAACATTGGATTGATTGTGGTTTTTTTCGATTGCTTTGTTGTTCAACTTAATTTCATTTAAGTTCGAGAGGATTTGAAAACCTCATTTTCTTTTTGTTTGGAGAGATCTACCATTTCCGAATCGTAAATTTTTGTATATCTCTTTTGGTATAACCATCGCTCGATCGGTCCACATGGGTCCTTTTAGCCGAAAATAATATTGGCTTATAGCCTTTTTTCTATACTAATCGGTTTGGCTACTCGTACGTTAACATTTATTTGATAAAATAGTGAGACGTGTGTGCCGCGTTGATGTTTTTGTGCGAACGTAAATTGGGTCATAGAGAGAAAAATTATAGTTGTCTGTTAGCAACGGATATAAACGTGTGAGCCTGCATCACGTTTAGTGAGCAACCTTCACTCAACACATTTGGACTTAGCCAATTTTCCTGCTTGGGAAGCATTGAGAGCGTTGAGCGTGTCTTCATCACTCAACGTCAAAACACTTAGAAAATATTTCCAGTTGGCGTTGAGTGATTAAGCATCACTCAACGCCAAACTTCTTAACAAATATTCTTCTGTTATCTGGCGTTAAGTGAGTAATCTACACTCAACGCATTTGGAGTTAGCTACATTTTTGTGAAATCACAGTCTCTTACTGACTAAGGTTCAATCAACTCTTTTTATCACATGGTGTTGAGTGAGCATGGCTCACTCAACGCTCGTGGACTTAGTCAAATATTTACATAGATTTTTTGTGGATTTGACTAACTGGGCTATAATCAATGATTTATGTTGTACGACATTGAGTATGTAGACTTCACTCAAAATCTGTGGACTTAGCCATATTTCAGCAAGTTTCTCCTTAGGCTTTCACTGCCTCTGCCTGTCTCACAGCTTTTTGCTGTATGGCGATGAGTGACTAGACTACACTCAATGCCTGTGGCCTTAGCCATATTTTCAGCTTGCCAATTGTTAGGCTAAGACTAACGTAGCTATACTCCATGCTTTTACTTACCTGGCAATGAGTGAATAGACTTCACTCAACGCCCGTAGACTCTGGTGATTTCCAGCCTATCCAACATCTTCCCTTACATTTGGCATTAAGTGAGCAGACTTCACTTAACGCCTGTGGACTTAGTAATATTTTTTGGTCCAGCATTCATTCTTAAGGCAGCTGGCATTGAGTGAGCTTGCTCTACTCAATACTTTTGGACTTATTATAATTTCTACCTGATCACCAGCTTGCATCGTGTCCACCTATCTAATTAGTGTAATATGGACTAACCTGCATTCATAAACTCAAACACACATCAAAAAAAACTAGTATGTGTATGTCATTGACTTGTTTGACTTCTTACAAATCAGGGCCATGTGGATCAATAGACCAAATAGCAAGCCCCTAGGGCATGGTATGAAACCCTGTCTAGCTTTCTCATTGAGAACAAATTCTTAAGGGAAAAGATGGGCAAGACACTATTTTTTTAGGGAAGTCAAGGGTAAGATCATCTTACTCCAAATTTATGTAGATGCAATAATTTTGGGTCTACTAATGAGGACCTTTACAATAAGTTTGCTAAACTTATGCAAGAGAAATTTGAGATGAGCAGTATGGGTGAAATGAAGTACTTCTTGGGCCTCTAAGTAGGACAGTCTGAGAATGGATTATCCATTTCACAGTCTTAGTTCTGCATGGATTTAATTAAAAAGTTTGGAATGGAGAGTTCTCTTAATAATGAAAACTCCTAAGGGTTCAATTATGTCTTTAGATAAGGATGAAATTGGGAAACTTGTTGTTAAAACCTTATACAGAGGCATAATTAGTTCCCTCCTCTACTTTATTACTAGTAGGCCAGACATCATGTATGCTACATGTGTTTGTGCTAGATATCAGGCTTGCCCTAAAGAGTCTCACTATTCTACAGCTTAGAGAATCTTGAGATGTCTCAAGGGCACACCTGATCTTGGCCTATGGTACCCTAGGAATAGTGATTTTGAACTAATTGGGTATTCATATGGAGACTTTGTAGGCTATAGAGAAGACAGGAATAGCACCTCTGGATCCTATCAATTTCTAGGAAGAAGGCATGCATCTTGGAGCAGTAAGAAGCAAACTATTGTTGCAAAATCAATAGTAGAATCAGAATACATATCTGCTGTATGTTATTGTGCTCAGTTATTATGGATCCAGCATCAGCTCCAGGACTACAACTTCAAGTTAAGTAGAACTCCTATGTATTATGATTCTACTAGTGCAATTTCTATTGCTAGGAATAATGTTTATCATAGCTGGACAAAGCACATAGAAATAAGATATCATTTTATTAGAGAGCATGTGTAATGTGAGGACATTAGTTTTCAGTTTGTCCCCACAGACAAGAAGGTGGCTAAAATCTTCACAAAGACACTAGATGAAGCCAAGTTCAACTCCTTCAAATTTCCATTGGGTATGATGAACATAGCATGGCTTCAGTTGCTCTGCATGTATTTTGTTGCAGGTGGTACTTAACCATGCAGGAAGATCAAGAATGTATGGACCAAGTGTCCAGGAATCGAGATCGTTGAGTCAACATTAGGCATCGAATGCACTGAGTCTAAGGGCTCAGGCGTCGAGTGCGCTGAGTCAACAGTAGCCATCGAGTGTGTCAAGTGTGTCGAATTCACTTGACGCAATCATCCTAAGAATTATATTTACGGCTAATCTATGGGATTAATCTCAGCTATTGATCTCCTCATGATCCTTGAATTAGGTACGTGCCTCTCTACATTCTCAAATTGAGTCATGTATAAATACATTTGTATGTGCTTAGAACAAAATATACTATTCCTCGCCCTTCTCTGCCCCTTACGAAGAAACGACAAAAAGCTCGCAAAATCCACAACAACTCAGATAAGCAATGGTGTCAAGGAGACTGCATTTCTATTCGAAGGTTCAGAGCTAGTTAGGAATGGATTCAAGGATGCGCTTGAGGAAGTTTAGCTTATTCTCCATCTACTCTAGGTCGCTGACCTAGAATATGTTTTGTCAAAGCCCAGTCTGATTCGAAAGATAGAGGTACTTGATTTATACTCAACTGCAATGGTAGACTCTTCATCCATTAAAATCAGGTCGTCCATCAGTGGGAATAAGATCAAGGTCACCCTTAAAATATTATGTAAGGCACTACAACTGCCCAGGTTCAGGGTTTCTGATGAAGAAGATGAGTTTGATCAATCTGATGTCTAAGTATCCCTGAAGTGGTGTGGATTGTCAAAGGACACCATTGGATCAATCTTGCAAAGAGAATTGAATCTTAAAGGAAAATTCCTTACAGATATTATTGGGAAAGCACTGCTGTGTAAAACTGGATCTCACGATAAAATCTCTAAGAAGATGTTTGAGTTAATGGCAAGGTTTATTCTCTCCAAGAAGACAGATTGAGGAAGAGTTTTGTTTGACAGAATTGTTGATTGTATCCCAGAGCGAAATATGGGTAGAATTCTCTCTCTATTTCTGCACAATAGTGTTCTACGGATCCTTAACATAAGGCTGGGAACTAAAATTAATCATATGAAGAGGATGTACTCTAAATACATGATAGGTGGGATAGAGTTTTGTTGCGACATGCACAGACTGTAGAAAAGAAGCAGAAGAAAGCTTTTCTGATTACTCAGGAAAGCACAGAAAGACCTTCCTCTGAGAAGAGTGATGAAGAGACACGCAATCCCCACCTCTCTGAGTCTACTGAGGAAAGCAGAAGAGACATGAGTGCTCAGGTTTCAATATCTTCTGAACCTACTGTAAGGATCCAATTGACCAGAACACAATCTGAAGAAAAATAAGTTGAAGTCATGGTCTCACTGGTAGGTCAACAAGTGGAAAATATTTGTGTTGATGTTGAGGGGGAGACTTCCCAGATAACTGCTCACACTTAGGGGGACACTATCTGGTATGTCCAAGAACAATTAGACACATTCATTGAGAATCTGGAGAAAGGAGTGCTGAAACTACAGAGGGTCCTTAAGTCATTCTTCTTTATCCTCAAGATGAGGGGGAGCAATGTCTTGAGAGGATAATTTGAGATGCTCTAATGACTGCCACCTTAGAGCTAAAAATTCCCGTGAGAAATGAAGTAGACCAAGATGTCCTTTTGTATAAGGCTCAAGCTGAGGGGGAGATTCATATTGAACTCCCTACTCATGATATTGTGCATGAGATTGTCTCATTTGCATCTGACAAGTACAATCCTGCTACCAATGTGCCTACAGAAGCACAATCTTCAGAGTATATGATACCTTAATCAGATGAAAGGATTCCTGCCAGGGATAGAGATGAGGTGGTATGTAACCAAGGGAATAAACTTCCTAGATGTCCAGTCAGCCGCAGCCAGCTCCTCCTAGACTAAGAATACATCTGAAGAAGTTATAAAGGGGGAGAAAGCAATGATAAAGTCTAATACTAAAAATACAGTGTGGATCACTAATGTCATTAGAGGCTCAATGGGTCTTGATCGACTCTAATATGATAACATTAACCCTGCTCCAATTTCTGAAATTCTGTATGATGCTGAATATGGTGTTGATCAGGGTGGTGGCCAATATGTTGTTGATTAGAGTGGCGACCTGTATGTTGAACAAAGTGATGCTCATTCGGTTGAAACTTCAACTGCTGATGTAATTCCTACATTCAGCCCCACTATTGAGCAGATTGTCAGGTCCAAAGGCAAGTCTATTGCAGAAGAAGAAGAAGAGGTTAGGCTCAACAAGAAGAGATACAAAGAAGAGAATTAGTCTAGACTAGACTTTGATCCGTGGAGTCCTCAATCAAGTACCATAATATTATCTGCCTGGGACCAAGTCAAATCTAAGAAAACTAATAGAAGAAAGCTCAATAGCTCCTTAGAATGGAACAAGCTTGAAAGAAATGAAGAGCTTAGGAGAAGATTCAGAAGGGATAAAAAGTCAGGTGCACTGCCACCAGATGCTGTGGAGCCAAGCAAATATTTCCCCAAGCCCTATAGTTATTTTGAAAGACAAAAGAAAAAGGAAAAGGACAACAAAGACAAGGATAAGGCTGTCAAGAAACACATTTTCTGTATTAAGCACATTTTTTGTTTATAAACATTTCCTTAAATGAAAATCCTAATTCTGTGGGTTTAAATCATATTGCTTTCATTTACATTTTATTGATCAAATATTCTGTAATATTAATCTACTTAATTAAGTAAGTGTATTCATTGACTAAGGTTCTGACTTCTTCAAATAGAGGGAGATTGTTGGGTCCATTGATCACAATGTACCAGATTTAAAAAAGTCCCAGAAGTCAATAGTATACACAAGAATGTATTTGATACATTCCATTAGTTCAATCTATGCAGGTTGTTCTCGGGTGAACTAATTTGATAGGTTGTCAAAGTCACAAAGCTAGATGGACTCATGATAGGATGCTGGTAGAGCAGAAATCTGGCTAAGTCTAGAAGCATTGAGTGAAGGCAGTTCACTCAACCCCAAGAGGCGAAAAGCATCGACTGATGCTCAGAAAGTCAAAGCCTCAGTTTTGCCAAAGCAAAAATATGGTTATGTCCAAAAGCGTTGAGTGAAGGAAGTTCATTCAATGCCTAGAATCAAAAGCATCGAAAGGAAAACATACAGTGAAAGTCGCAGGGTTGCTTCCAAAGATATCTGTCTAAGTCCAAAAGCATTGAGTGAAGGCAGTTCACTCAACGCCTCCTAAACTGACAATTCTACTATATACAGTAGCATTGAGTGAAGACAGGCCACTCAATGCCTCATCAAAAAAAATAGGCAAAGTCTGAAAGCATTGAGTGAAGAAGCCTCACTCAACGCCTTCACGCAAAATTATTCGACTAAGTCAAGATGCGTCGAGTGATGAAGGTTCACTCAATGCCTATGCTGTTAGACCATAATTGTTTAAATTTGTTGAGTAATAAAGGATCACTCAACACACTAAATGCCACCAGTCAGAATTCAGCTTAGTACCAATACATTGAGTGACAAGGCTTCACTCAATGCCTAAGAGACTCACTCCACAGGAACTGATTCATGCTTACATTAATAGAAATTCTAATAATGTTGGTTCGTCTGGCTACTGGAAAAAAGATGTCGCTTGCCCTCAATACAGCTATGATGCGAAAAGGAGGAGTTGCAACTACCAAACCCGGTGGTCCAAACTGCTCAGAGAGCCGTTGGACGGTGGAATACATTTTCAGAGTTACGAGGAAAAGAAACTCAACTTTTTGAAGAAAGGGTTTAGAGCTTCATCTTCTTCCTCTCGATAGAGTTACAGAGCTTGAAAAAAAACTCCCTCATTGTTGCTCAAAAGTTCATCCAGAGATTGTTTAATAATGTTAGACAAAGGTTGCTGGTTGAAGACACACAAAGAACAAAACCTCATTGATCTTCTTCAGAAAGTTTAGGAACATGTGTTTCTGAGTACTTCCCATCTCAAGCTAAAACTTCCTAAAGATCTGTTATCTTGGAGATGAGAAGAAGATAGGGCTGAGAAATTTCAGTCTAGAGAGAAGACTCAGAAAACATTTTCTCTGGAGTTAATTCATCATCAACAACATACTCTTTCTGTAGGATCTTAACAGATCTGAGTTGGAAGCCTAATTTATAATGGAAGAGTGTAGGATCTTTCTGTGGATCTGAGGTAGGGCCTGTGTGCCTGAGCTCTAGGTGAGTTCATTCACTGAGTGTAGGTTCCACCTGTGGATCTGAGTGTTGGGCTATACTCCTATCCTGAGCTGTAAGACTTTGTCTAAAGTCTGAGGTAGGTGATATGTGGATCACTGAGCTATAGAAGCATCATTTTTTATGAGTGGTAGGTCCTTGGGCCTGAGGAAAGACTTAGAGGAGTTTGAGAGATTTTGATGGATCTGTGTTGTAAGCTCTTGGAGCCGAGTTTGGAGAAGTTGGCCTTTTCTAACACACTGTTAGAAAGGTGGGAGGGATAGTTGATGTATCCAATCCTTAGGGAACCACTATAAATACATGTGTGTTGATTGTGAATTCTTGAATGCAAACATAACAATAAGTCACAATTCAATAAAGTAAGAACATTGTCAAGGAGACATAAAAACCTATTCACCACCCCCCCCCTCTAGGTGTTTAGCTACTTTTGAAACAAAAGACATTCATCTTGTTCAAACCCCCCAAATATAGCCCCTGTATTTTCTTTTTGCTTCTATAACTAATTCTCTAAACAATTGAATTACACAATCACTTTGCGTTCCTTAAGAGATTGATACTTGGGGACATTCTACCATTTCATATTACTTGTGCAATCAGTGAACTTTCCCAAAGTGCATCAACTAGCAAACTAGTAAGTATGGAGGTATTTTAAAACTTTAATTTTAGTTTTATTTTTTATATAGTTTTTATTGAATAACTATCTAACTTTTATTTGTATTTTGTTAAAATAGCCTCAAATTAAATTCTCTTTGAATTTCAGGTCAATCTGGGCTACAAATAACAATTTTGAGCTCACTGGAATTATCAGGTCACTTTTTTGAAGAATGTTAGAAAAATCAAATTCTACACGCCCTGGTCACGGGGGTGGCAAGGAGGTGTAACCACTGTCATGTACCGTTCTCTGCCTACAGCAAACCCTAATGCAATATCATGTTAGATTAAAATTACACGCCCCTATCACAGGCATGACAGGGGGCATGACCACCATCTCAGGGGCATGACTCACTAGTTAATGCAGCCATTCATGCCATTAAGATGTTTCAATAGTCACGCCTAGGTCACATGCATGACCAGGGGGCGTGACCTCTTCCACAATAGCAAGAATAACTGCAGATAACGTCGTTTCCTGCCATTTTCCTGACTTGTTCAAGACACGCCTTCGTCATGGGCGTGACCTAATGGCGTGACCCGCCAAACAATGAATTTTGGCAGTTTTGCCCCCAATATTCCCGAGCTTTCAAGATGGCGGTTTTGTTCCTTACACACCCTAAATTGTTGGGTCCATTGATCCCAATGTCCAAGATTTGAGGAAGTCCTAATATATAATGGTATACACATATGTGTAATCTAATAATTGTCACAAGATTTTGTTGTGCAGGATGTTCCTTGGAACATGATTAGATAGGTTGTCTAAGTAATGGTGATAGGTGGTCACAAGGTAAGCAGGTGGAGAGACAAAAAAAGATGTCTAAGTCCACAGGCATTGAGTGAAGCAAGATCACTCAACACTAGATACAAAAAAGCACTGAGAGAAGACCAGTCAGTCAAATACCTGGCCTGACAGTGAAGAAATCTGGCTAAGTCTACAGGAGTTGAGTGAAGCCTATTCACTCAACGCTAAGAAGTAATAGTGTTGACTAATACCCATTCAGTCCTAGAATTTTTTCTAAGGACAAAAGCATTGAGTGAAGGTTATCCACTATATGCCTTATCAACAAAGAAAAATTCTGAGTACATAAGCGTTGAGTGAAGCCCATTCACTCAATGCGTCTTCAGCTAAGCTGACTAAGGGTGATAACATTGAGTGAAGAAGTAACACTCAACGCTTTTGCAAATGAAATATTGGCCATGTCCAATTGTGTTGAGTAATGAAGGTTGACTCAATGCTTAGCTACAAAATATATGTTTAAGTGTTTCATTGAGTAAAGCTTACTCACTCAATGCCTAGTGACAAAATCTATCTAAGTGTTTTGGCATTGAGTAAAGCTTACTCAAACAATGCCTAGTGACAGAAAATCTGTCTAAGTGTTTTGGCATTGAGTCAAGCTTACTCACTCAACTCCTAGTGACAGAATATCTATCTAAGTGTTTTGGCGTTGAGTAAAGCTTACTCACTCAACAACTAGTGACAGAAAACCTATCTAAGTGTTTTGGTATTGAGTCAAGCTTACTCACTCAACTCCTAGTGATAAAAAATTTATCTAAGTATTTTGGCATTGAGTAAAGCTTTCACTCAACGCCTAGTGAAAGAAAACCTGTCTAAGTGTTTTGGGTTGAGTAAAGCTTACTCACTCAATGCCAAGTGACAAAAAATCTGTCTAATTGTTTTGGCGTTGAGAAAAGCTTACTCACTCAACATCTAGTGAGAGAAAATCTGACTCAGTGTTTTGGCATTCAGTGAAGGTTGCTCACTCAATGCCAATACTAATATTGCTTGAATTTTATTGAGTCCACATATGATGACATCATCAAAAGTAAACATGATTCAAAATGAGGCGAGATGGCTACAGTACAAGACAAATGGAGCTGCAAGCCTACAGTACAACTTTTGACTGTTAAAATAAAGGTGTTGCTGTCAAATTAAGTGGGGCCCACGATTCAAAATAGCCGTTGAGCCTCAGAAATAAAAGAACGAGGACCAGCTTAGTGAAAATAACTTTTGGATTATTCTGAATAGAAAGAACTTCATCTTCTTCCTCTCCATTATTGTTGAGGCTGAAGAATGAAGGACATAAATCTGTTGATCCAGTGGTGTAAGTTAGTTAGCTGTATCAAGCTTCATCTACTACAACAAGTTTAGAAGGAAGTTCTGAGAAAGAAGAAAAAATAGAGCACTCTAGTCTCTGTAGTCAAGTTAGTTGATTGAAGAACACAAGATCGATCAAATCATCAGTTTTATTCAGCAAGTTCAGAAACAAGTTTGTGAGTTTCTTCCTACACAAGCAGCAGCTTATTGAAGAATAGTTTTCTTATTACTGAGAAGAATTTAGGGCTGACGCAAACTCAGCTCAAGAGGCAGGCACAGAGAAATATCTCTGGTGTCAAATCAACCATACCAACCAACCTTTCTCCCTGTAGGATCAATTGTTGGATCTAAGTGTAGGATCCTTTTTGGATCTGAGAGTAGGATCCTTTTTGGATCTGAGTTGTAAGCCTATTTATAAAGGCTGAGGTAGGATCCCTGTGTGGATCTGAGTGTAGTATTTGGTTGCTGATATGAGGTAGGGCTTTGGCCTGAGAGTAGGATCCCTATGTGGATCTGAGTGTAGGATCTGGTTGCATATCTGAGGTAGGGATTAAGCCTGATAGTAGGATCCATTTTAGATCTGAGTGTAGGATCTTGTTGTAGATTTGAGGTAGGGCTTTTGCTTGAGAGTAGGATCTAGTTTGGATCTGAGGTAGGGCTTTTGAGACTGAGGTAGGAGAGTTATTTTCTCTGAGTTGTAGGGCACTTGTACCTTAATTGTAGGATTCTTTGGATCTGAGGTAGGGCATTTGTGCCTAAGCTGTAGTGGAGTCATTCTCTCTAAGGTAGGGCTGTCCTCCCAGCCTGAGTTATATTGCCTTTGGGCCTAAGGTAGGTGATCTTGGTTCACTGAGTTATAGGGCCTTGTGCCTGAGCTGTAAGTCTTGAAGGAGACTGAGTTGTCTTATAGGATTGTGTTGTAAGCTCTTAGGAGCTGAGATTGGAGAAGTGCCTTGTCTAACAAGCTGCTAGAAAGGTGGGAGGGAAAGTGGACGTACTCATTATTTGGGGAACCACTATAAATTTTGTGTGTGCTCCTTGTGCTATTTCTTTATTGCAAGTTATGTGTGTCTTGAAAGCAGGAAACTACTAACTCACAAAGCACTTAAAGAAAGAAACTCAAAGATAGTCACAAGAGACTAAGAAACCTAGTCACCCCCATCTTGATTTAGTTATCCTTGAAATTAAAGTCTTTTAAGTGGTATCAAAGGGAGGTTGCTCAAAAAAGACTTAACAGTCTGAGTGATCTCCCAGGATAGCTAAAAGTGTTGTTCTTATGAGTTTAGGAGTGAACCATATGGAGTTGAGCTCAATGAAGCGTCAAGTTTGCAGAAAGAAAAAGGCCTACAATGGGCTATTGATAGCTGTTATAGATGATGAAGACTCATGTTATCAGGATAAGAATTAGAGCCCCACTATCCTCTGTGTTTAGTGACAGTGATATTGATAATGCCTATCCAGATTAAAGAATAGAGATTAGGGCCCCTCTAACACATTCAGACAGTGATTAAGAGGAGGATGATGATAAGGGAGATGACTACATAAGTTATGGGATAATAGCCATGATATAAGAATAATCCTGCTAGGATCAGCATGGTCCAAATCAGGTATATTCCCTATCTAGCTCATCCTCAGAATCTGATTATGAGACCAGTCTAAAGTCTGATTCTTCCACATCAAGTGCTAATGATGGATCAGAATCAGAATATGATGTCAATCAATTGATTGACAAGTATGGTGCACTTCTGAATGCCTTCAAGAGGAGCAGGAAGTTGGCCAAAAAGCAATCTAAGGAGATTGCCTCTCTTCAGCTTGCTGATGCATAGTAGGCTGAGACAGAAACCCTACTGGATCAGAAAGCAAGGGAAGTTAGCCAATTGAAAAATATCACTCTCATTCAGATTGGCACCATCAAGGACAAGAACAATCTCATTAGGTACCTTGAAGAGAGGCTCTAGAGGAAGAAATGTATAGTAGCTAGTTATTCTAAGCCAAGTACTGTGCTGCCCTTGATAGACTCCTTCTCCTTTCAAAAGATTAAGAAAGGGTTGGGATTTAAAGAAAGCCCAAGAGTTTCCCAGTCAAAAGGGAAAGGCAAAGTTCCTGTTATGCCACTATCTTCCAAGCCTCCCATTCCTTTTAGAAAAATTCAGTTACCTTCAAATAGGTATGACCTAGAGAGCATCTATGGTCATTGGATGAATGGTAGATCCACTTGTGTGAACAAAGATGTTTACAACAATGGTGGAAGGTATAGTAGGGGAATGGGTACCTTTAAGGCTCCCCATGAGGAAATTCAAATAGCCCATCATGGACCATTTTTTGTTGGTACCCCAGCCCTCACTCTCAATAATAAGGCAGTAGCCTTCACTCAAGACCTTACACAAAGACACTAACCAAGGGTAAGTCTGTTAGTAGGCCAAATCTAGCTATCTATGATACAATAAACAGCATGTCATCTACAAAGAATATTGTTGTAAATGGTTGTCAGAGCCAGCTTAGAAAGACTGCTGAAAAGCTTACTTCAATGAGATCCTTGCTGAAAGGAACTTAAAGAAGGCTGCTGCACCTCTTTATTTTGTTCAGTCAGATGTTAACCAAACTGCAGGACCAACACAGAAAAGAAGATACAACACTCTTGAGTGTTGGTGCTGTGGGAAAGTGGGGCATTTTTCCTTATGTTGCTGGCATAATCCTACTATGCCAAGAGCTAGAGTTGGTCTTCCTTTCAGAAAATCTACATGAAGATAAGTTCAGTTTGAAGCTAATAAGAACCTAGGACCCAATTTATTTTGGGGTCCTAAGGTAAATTAAATTTTGTTTTGCAGGATAGTTCAAGTGCCTTTACCCATATATGGTACTTGGAGAGAGGATGTTCCAGACTTAGGACTGGAACAAGGAAGCTATCTTCAGGATCATACACCTGTAGATAGGAGTGGATTGACTGACTGTAAAGAAAAGGATGTCAAAGATGTTAGCAAACATTGAGGGGGAGACCAATAAGCTAGATGCTCCTATCGAGGGGGAGCTAGGACAGTCTGGTGTGCTGAACTAGCTTGTGTATTACCATGAGAATTGGTGTCAGGAATTCTCCTGCACCAAATGGATTCGTCAGCTAGAGCTAAAGGCAAATCTATGGCTAAAGATGAGGAAAAGATCTAGCTCAATAAGAAGAGACTTTGTATTGTGCAAGGAAGATGTTGTGAATCTAGCATCTGCTCTAAGTCTATAATATAAAGATAAGTAGAACTC
Organism: Platanthera zijinensis; assembly: GCA_039513925.1. NCBI lineage: Eukaryota > Viridiplantae > Streptophyta > Magnoliopsida > Asparagales > Orchidaceae > Platanthera > Platanthera zijinensis. Next base: position 164,684,393 of record CM077082.1, on the reverse strand, counting down.
CTTTATATTATGATTCTACTAGTGCACTCTCAATTGCTAGATATCCTGTATCTGATAACAGGAATATCCATATTGAGATAAGGTATCTTTGTACTAGAGAGCATGGGGAGAAGAAAGACATTAGTCTTAAAGTTCACTCAATAGATAAGCAAGTGGTTCACATCTTTACTAAGCAACTAGATGGAGTTAAATTCAACACCTTCAAATTTGAACTAGGCATGTTGAATTTAGGTCAGCTTAAGTAGCTTTTTACAATATATATGCATTGTGCTTGTAGGTAGCAAGTTTATCCCATCCCTGGTGGAAAATGTAGTCAAAATTAGACTAAGTATTAAAGCGTTAAAAGGATCGAGTCCATTGTGTTCACTCAATGAGTGCGGCAAAATTATCTAGTTGCGGCTAAGTATCGGGAATAAATCCCAGTCGTTGATCATAGACTTGGTCCTAAACAAGTATGCGCCTCTCCGCCTTCAAATTAGAAATAACTATAAATAGAAGGACTTGTGCATAGAACAAAACACAGTGTTCCTTGCCTTACTCTGCCAGATTTTGCCGAACCGACAGAACTATTTCGCCGACTTTCATGAATTCCAAAGGGAAATGGATCCGAAAGGTCAAGATTCACTGTTTGAAGTCTCCGAACTAGTCTAAAATGGATTCATGGATGCGCTAGAAGAGGTGCAACTCGTTCTTCACTTAATCCAGGTCTATGACCTAGATTTCATTCTATCGGAACCATGTTTGCTCTAGAAGCTGGAGGAACTAGAGTTGTACTCCAACACAAAGGTTGACGCCTCTAGAGGCAAGATCAAGTTAGTTGTTAGTGGAGAGAAGATAAATATAACTCCAAGAAGATTGAGCAAAGCTTTACAGTTGCCCAGGATCACAGAAGCAGATGAGGAAGTGGACCTGGATCAGTCTGGGATAAGGTTTGCTCTGAAGTGGTATGGCCTGTCTAAACACACCAGCGGCTCAATTCATAAAAAGGAACTAAACTTGAGAGGTAAGTTCCTAGCCGATGTGGTTGGAAAAGCCCTGTTATGCAAGACAGGATCCCATGATAAAATATCTAAGAAAATGTTTGATCTTATGGACCAAGTAATTATCTCCAAGAGGACAGATTGGGGAAGAATTCTCTCCCTATTCTTGCTAAATAGGTTTTCAGGGATCCTTAATGTGAGGTTAGGAACCAAGATTTATCACATGAGAAAAATGGACATAAAGATGTTAGATAGATAGGACCGATTCCTTCAGCCCCATGGCCAGTCTATTGCCAAGAATAAAGCGAAACAAGATCTTGTACCAGAAGAGAGCACCATCAGTACTTCATCAGAACAAGATAAGGAAGAGCCTCAGGATCCAAACCTTACTGAGTTTGAAGATGAGACTAGGAAGGACATGTGTGCTTAGGTCTCACTTTCCTCTAACCCAGAACCAAGGAATCAAATGAGCAAGGCTCAATTTGTAGAGACTACAAATCATGATGATGAAGTAGTGCCATCTGCTAAGGTAGCTGAGATAGTGGTAGAGGAGATTGTCAAAAAACTGTCTGCTGAAATGGAGGGGGATACCTCCACAGCTCCTGCTACTTCTGAAGATAATTCTTCACCAATAGACCAATGGTCTCATGATGGCCCCAACCGTCATAGTGAGGGGGAACTAAATCAGGACCAAGTCCTTGAGACTACAGTATTTGAGGGGGAGAAATTCTTGTGTCCCCCAGAGGAAATTCAGGATACTGTGAATGAAGGATCTGCCGCTGTTCTGCTTGTCACCGAAGACATGAAAGTTGTTGAGGGGGAGATTCATCCTGAACTCCCGCCCAAGGTCTAATGTATGATGTTGACTAATCAGCATCTGAGAAAGTGCTATCCAAGAAAGCAACTTCTTCAAGGTATAACATGGGTGTCTCTGATGACATGGTAGAGATCAATCCAGAAGAAGAAGTCATCTATGATGATGGTACATCTACCAGGACAGATAAATTGCCACCTGTCTTTCTAGCTCGGGTTAGAGGATTGATGGATGAACAAATGAGAACTCTTGAGACCTTTGTTTATGATGCCCTTAATGAAATCAGAAATGAGTTTTCCACAGAAATTAAGTCTATCAGATTTGAAGTCAATCTTCTGAAGGCCGAAACTGTAAAATTCTTCACTAGAGCAGCCCCAACTGTTGATTACACTATGGAAAAACTAGATGAGGTGGGCCAAAATGTTGTTACAATCATAGAAAATCAGACTATTCAAGCTAACAACACGATTGCTGTCCACAATGTTGATAAAGTACCGTAGGATCAATAAAAGGTTGTTATATTCACAAAGATGGATGCTTGAACCAAGCTCCTAAAAGATCATCTGCTGCAGATCAAGAACTAAGTTACAGCTAGTCTAAACCATCTTGAATCTGAAAGGAACATGGCCAGCCTCTCCCAAACCATTGACCTTATTGAAGAAGTCAAAAGGGGTAGAGGGAGACAATCACGACCAACACTGAGAATGATGTGTTGGTAACAAATGTCATAAAGGGATCATTCAGGATAGAAAAGTTCAATATGATAACTTCCCTATGTTCCCTACACAGATTAAAGATTCCCTGAATGTAGGTCAGTCAGCTCAGTATGCTGAAGAAGGTGCTCAATGGGATGAACCTGTTGTTGATATTCCATCATTCAGCTCCACTATTGTCCAGATTTTGAAGGCAAAAGGGAAATCTATAGCTACTTTAGAGGAAGAAGCTGTCAGAGCAAGCAAGAAAAGATATAGAGAGCAAATGGAAGCTAGGCCTGACTTTGAGCAGTGGAGCCCTGAGTCAAGGACCATCATTTTATCAGCACAGGAGCAGGTAAAAACAAAGAATACTGAGAGAGGAAAGTTGTATAACTATATTGTGTGGGCTAAGATGGAATAGAGGGAGAATGAAATAAGGAGATATAGAAAGGGCGAGAATGCTGGCACCTTGCCTCCAAAAGCTGTTGAGCCTACAAAATACATTCCAAAACCCTTAAGTTACTTCCAAAGGCAGAAAATCAAAAAGTCTGAAGCTGCAACTGAGAAGACTGTCAAGAAGCTCAGAAGTAATGGCATTGTTATATGAGAACCCGAAACATGAGAGTGTTTCCTGTTTATCTTAGAGGGTAGAAGGATGTGTGATTTTTTGTTTTATGCACATTAAAAATAATTATCCTTCAGTTAATGAACTTCATTTAAATCAAATATGTGTTCATTATTTCTATCCTATGCAATATGTTATTTACTATAGTTGTTGCATATTTGAATTAGTGTATTGCATTGTCTTAAGGTCTTGACTTCTTCAAATAGGGGGAGATTTTTTGGTCCATTGATCCCAATATCCAAGATTTTAAGAACTCTTAATAGACAATGGTATACAAAAATGTTTAATCTAACAGTTATTACAAGTTTTAGTTGTGCAGAATGTTACTTGGAACATGATTAGACATGTTTTCTAAGTAATGATGACAGGTGGTCACAAGTTAAGCAGGTAGAGAGACAGAAAATCTCTTTAAGTCCACAGACATTGAGTGAAGCATGATCACTAAACACTAGATACCAAAAAGCACTGAGAGAAGACCAGTCAGTCAAAGCCTTGGCCTTGACTGTAATGAAATTTGGCTATGTCCAGAGGCATTGAGTGAAGCCTATTCACTCAATGCCAAGAGGTAATAGCGTTGACTGATGCTCATTCAGTCACAGAATTTTGTCCAATGACAAAAGCATTGGTGAAGGTTATTCACTCAACTCCTTATCAACTAAGAAACTGTTTGAGGACAGAAGCATTGAGTGAAGTTTATTCACTCAACACCTCTTCAGCTAAGATGACTGAGGGTGAATTCGTTGAGTTAGGAAGTAATACTCAATTCTTTTGCAAATGAAATATTGGCCAAGTCCAATTGCATTGAGTGATGAAGGTTCACTCAATGCTTAGCGACAAAATATTTGTCTAAGTGTTTTGGCGTTGAGTAAAGCTCACTTACTCAACGTCTAGTGAAATAATCTGTCTAAGTGTTTTTGCATTGAGTAAAGCTTACTCACTTAATGCCTAGTGACAGAAAATCTGTCTAAGTTTTTTGGAGTTGAGTAAAGCTTACTCACTCAATGCCTACTGACAGAATATCTGCCTAAGTGTTTTGGAGTTGAGTAAAGCTTACTCACTAAGTGCCTAGTGACAAAAAACCTATCTATCTGTTTTGGCATTGAGTCAAGCTTACTCACTCAATGCCAAGTGATAGAATATCTTTCTAAGTGTTTTGGAATTGAGTAAATCTTACTCACTCAACGCCTTGTGACAGAAAACTTGTCTAAGTGTTTTGGCATTGAGTAAAGCTTACTCAGTCAATGCCTAGTGATAGAAAATCAGTCTAATTGTTTTGGCATTGAGTAAAGCTTACTCACTCAATGCTTAGTGTCAAAAAATCTATCTAAGTGTTTTGGCATTGAGTGAAGGTTTATCACTCAATTTCTATACTAATATTGCTTGAATTTGACTAAGTCCATATATGCTGACATTAGTAAAAGTCAACAAAGTCAACAAGATTAAAAATGAAGCGAGATGACTACAGTACTCGACAAATGGTGCTGCAGACCTATATTACAACTTTTGACTATTAAAGTGAAAGTGCAGTTGTCAAATTCAGTGGGGCCCACGGGTCAAAATAGCCGTTGAGCCTAGGGAATAAAAGAACGAGGGTCAGCTTGGTGAAAATAACTTTTGGATTATTCTGAATAGAAAGAACTTCATCTTCTTCCTTGCCATTATTGTTGAGGCTGAAGCATGAAGTACACAAATCTGCTGATCCAGAGGTTCAAGTAAGTTAGCTGCAGCAAGCTTTATCTGCTATACCAAGTTCAGAAGGAAATTCTGAGAAAGAAGAAAAAGTAGAGCACTATAGTCTCTATAGTCAAGTTAGCTGATTGAAGAACACAAGATCTATCAAACAAACAGTATTCTTCAGCAAGTTCAGAAACAAGTTTTTGAGTTTCTTCTGGAATAAGACGATGCTTATTGAAGACAAATTTCTTGTTGTAGAGAAGAAGTTAGGGCTGAGGAAAACTCAGCTCTTGAGGCAGACACAGAGAAATCACACTGGTGTCAAATCAACTATACTAACCAACTTTCTCCATATAGGATCCATTTTTGGATCTGAGTGTAGGATATTTTGTGGATCTGAGTTGTAAGCCTATTTTATAAAGGATGAGGTAGGATCCCTTTATGGATCTGAGTGTTAGATCAAGTTGCAGATCTGAGGTAGGGCTTTGGACTGAAAGTAGGATCCCTATGTGGATCTGAGAGTAGAATCTACTTGTAGATATGAGGTAGGGCTTGGGCCTGAGAGTAGGATCTATTTTGGATCTGAGTGAAGGATCTGATTGCAGATCTGAGGTGGGGCTTTGTCCTGAGAGTAAGATCCAGTTTGGATTTGAGGTAGAGCTTTTGAGCCTGAGGTAAGAGAGTCATTCTCTCTATGTTGTAGGGCACTTATACTTGAGTTGTAGGATCCTTTAGATCTGAGGTTGGGACTTTGTTTCTTGGATATAGGAGAGTCATTCTCTCTCAGGTAGGGCTATCTTCATAGCCTGAGTTGTAGGGTCTTTGGGCCTCAGTAGGTGATCTTTGGATCACTGAGTTGTAGGGTCTTGTTCCTGAGCTGTAAGTCTTGGAGGAGACTGAGTGGTCCTACGAGATCGTGTTAGAATGGTGGGAGGGAAAGTGGATTTACCCATAATCTGGGGAACCACTATAAATTATTTGTGCGCTCCTTGTGATGTTTCTTTATTACAGGTTGTATGTGTCTTGAAAGTAGGAAACTACTAACTCATAAAGCACTTAAAGAAAGAAATTCAAAGAGAAAAGAAACCTATTCACCCCCTCTAGGTGATTTAGCTATCCTTAAAATTATACTTTCATAGATCATGGGAGTGACCTAGTGACGTGACTCCCAACAAAATTTACTATAAATTTCAGACAAGACTAAGAGTTGGGGAGTTTGATTTTGGAGTTGGTTTTCTGTATTTATTTACTATTTTTGTTATATTTCCATTTCAAGTTGTTAGTGTAGTCATGGTAATCACTCTTCTAATTGTAATGTCTCTTTTGGGCAATTTCAATTCAAGCATTTCTCTTTAGCAACCATGTCTCCCTTACCTTCTCATGTAATTCCTCCATTATAAAGCAAAACTAAATTTCCATTAGCACTTGATCATGATGAACTTTGGAATGAAATAAAATTTTCTTTGTTTTAACAAATTTAGCAAGCTCACCAACTTAGCTTACTTCGATTTATCTTTTATTTTAATTGCAATGATTTTTCATTTTGCAATTATACATTTCGCTCTAAGATTCACATGCTAGTTGATCGAGCGATCCATGCAAGCGAGGAGATCACTCAAAGAAAAAAGGAGTTTGATATATTACTCGTGAGAGGATAACATAAATCTTCGAGATTGGAGTCAAATCCAATAGTGGGGTTCACGCCTAAAGCAATCTTAGGGGCTTTGACTATTCGAGGGGTTTTAATCGATCAACTTAATATTAGTTATTTGTGTATTATTGAGAGAGGTGCTATCATAATTTGGGAACCTCAATGGTTGAGGTTAATTAATTTATAAGCTTGTAATTTTATCTTATAAAATGTTTATTTTATTCAAAAGGGATTCTAGATGGAGTGCTATTTTATGAATCATCGAATTATCTCCTTAGTTAAAACCGATTTTTCTTAACCTAACGAATCAACCCAATTTATCGTCAATAAATTAATAGTTATTCCTTGTGATTACAAGTACTTGATAGCCCAGATTTTAAATATGACACTTGATCAAATACTCTGAAGCGATATATATACTTGTCTTTTCAATTTATTGTTGGAATTACACAAGCAAGTTAAAAATAATCATCAATACATGTCCTCCAGCCCCATATTGCTTTCTTAACCATTACAACATTTGAGACCCAACATGGATACTAGATCTTGGACACAAACCTAACCTCAAGCAACTCCCTTACTTCCTCTCGAAAGGCCTCAGCCAATATAGTGGTAATTGTCCTCCTCTTCTGTCGTATGGAAATGGCCTTGGGATCTAGATTGAAGAGGTGGAAGGCAATGTTCACATCGATCCTTGACATCTCTATGTTCTCCAAGTGAAGATGTCCAAGTTCACTTACAGGCAGGCCACCATCTTTATCTTCTCGTGAAGATCCAAGAATCTGCTGATCTTTAGAAACCCGACTCTTTACCTTTTGAGGCCACTCCGACTTCCTCGAGCTCTTTTTCGACCTCCAGCCTGTATATCCCATCCCTCACCTTCTAAATATTCTCTATGTTCTCCATCCAGCCAATGGTGCTCATGGTGTTTAGGTAGCACTCCCGAGCCTCTCTTGGATCTCTTCGGATCATCATATAGACATCTGCTTTGCTATATTTTAAGCATTGATGGTAGGAGGATGGGAAGTCCTTGAATAAGTTGATGAGTGGTCTCCTAAAGATTTCCTGGTAGCAGTTTGACGCGTCCGTGATGACAAATCTTCACTTGATCAAGGTGCCACCAAGAGTCACCAACAGATACACTCCTCCTTCCATTTTCTTCCTCTCTCCGTAGAAGCCAAAGAGGAGACCATCTGAAGATGTCACCCGTCTTGCCACAACCAATAACCCACCAAACATCTTTTTGAAGATGATGTTCACCAAGCACCCATTATTCACAAGGATTTGGTCGACGGTGTAGTCCTCCATGATTTCTTGGATCATGAGGGCATCATGAATGGGATTCTCATTCATAACATGCCCTCCTCTGGGAAGGTGACTTCATATAATGGGGACGGTGCCTGAGAGGTCAATGTAATGATTCTACAGTAGATCTGCTGGAGACTACCCTTAAGGAAGGCTCCGAGCCCAGGTCCCACTTGGATCACCACAAGTACTCCACCACCTCCATGTACCACTACTATGCGAACTCTTTGGTCGACCCTATCTTCATTTCTTTGCCTAACTAGAGCATGGAACACTTCTAGCCAAGTCGGGTCTCTTGTATTTGCTTCTCTCCTCTTCATGCTCCTTATTCCATCCTTTTACTCGCCTCCCAAAAGTATGGTCAAGAATGGTCCTATGCCCCTCTACCTAATGCAGAGCACATAGAAGTAGGATCTCCTCTGCCTGATTCCCCCTTGGTTGATTCCTCTAGAGATGCCTATTCCCCTGTCGGGCAATGTATATCGCTTCAACACATCCTTCTTCATGATTCCTCTTATGATGGCGGGCATTCCACCTCTCAGGGGATAACCTCCTTCTCTTCCCAAGGAGCTGGGGACTTCTCGCCAACCTCCACAGTGTCCTATTAGTAGGCAACTGGTACATCCTCTCTTCCTCCCAACGCTCTAGAGCCCTAGAGGGCCTCCTCTCTTGCTTCCTTCAATGATACTCCAACCTTCTTTACTCCTCCCTTCTTATCTCCTCATGCATCTTCCCTTATCTTTTATCCTAACTCTACTTGGGCATCTTCCTGAATACTTCCACCTTCTCATCATCTTCCTCTCACATTGCAAAAGCTATGATTCATCGAATCGCCTTGTACAAACTTATTTGCCCTCTTGATAAGTTCTACGTAGGATACATGAGGATTTGAACTGATTTAGAGCTTGAAGAGGCCCTGCTTCAGGCCAAATATAAGGGCAAGCTGTAAAGTAAATCCATCCACCTCCTTGATGCCAAGGAATTCTTCCTGGAACCAATCAATGTAATGACTGAGCGTCTCACTATCCCTTTGCCTTAGATGGAAGAGGGTAGTTTCCTCCTTATTCCTCTTCTTGGATGTGGCGAATCATGTTATCAACCCTCATACACATCCTCACAGTAGTAGATTTAACTCCCTAGCAACTAGCGGAGCCAATCCGTGGCATTCCTCTTGAAGGTGATTAAGAAGAATCTATACTTGAACTCATCCATCATATTTTTCAGATTGATACCACATCCTTTAACCACAGGAGAAGTTTGACCAAGTCACAGATGTAGAAGTTCACAGATGTAGAAGTATTGAAACTAAACGGAAATGTAGAAATAGAAATATAAGCAGGCTCATGCCCGGTACATCAAGACCTCACTACAACACTCTCGTGGAAGCTAAATAAAAACTAACACTCACGGAGATTGAGGCTGGTGCTCCTGTGCTAGACTAGCCCAACTCCCTGTGTACTGTACTCCGCCTGTGCTGCATCTCTTGATGCTTCTCCCTATCTCCCATCCGGTGCGCCTGAAATTTTTGTTCCACCGACCATTAGTCATAAAGACTAAGCCAATTATCATCCCCTCCTTGCCCCCGCGACTCTTAGGCGCAGTGCGGGAGGAGAGATAGGGAAGCTTATGAAGGTGGAGAGTAAACAAAACAAGTGATGACAGAACTATTTAGCAGTCATATAGTATACCAAATACAAGAGTTTAAACTAACAGTTCTATAACAAGTAGAGCAGTAATAAAGGAGAAGTAAAAAGAACAAGCTATATTTAAAAGTAACCCTAATTTATAAGAATTCCCATACTAACTTATAAATTAAGGGGTCGTTTTGGAGGGCCTATCATATAAAAAATCTCATACCAATTTATACGATAGGGGTAGGGGTTTAAATTCAATAATGGCATGCTATGCTATGTTATGAAGATTTAAAGTTATGTTCATAAATGTGTACCAAACGCACCCGACTCTATGCGCACGGACATTTAGTTCCCCGGTTTTGGAAGATAGCTTCACTCCCAGGAGCCTTCATAGTGGCCAACGGAGATAGTGGGTAAGGCCACCCAACTCCTAGGCGGGTATCCACACTACCAGGCCTATCCATTACGTATGCCTCTGAAGGACACACCAGAGTCACCACGTACTAATGCTGACAAACCTACAAGTCTTTTTCTTGGCTATGTGTAAACCACACCCGTCGAGTAATCGTATTGACATCGGTGTGAACGACTGCCAAATACCGAAGACCCACCACCTTATGCACATGCAGCCATGAATTCTAGAGCCATCGGCTCCCCGGACTAACCTGTCCGTTATAACTACCTTCCGAGCCTTTAGCTCGCCGAGCAAACTTTCCCATTTCCATAACCACCAAGCCTACCGCTCTGATAACCCAACCAAGCTAATCTCCCGAGTCATTGGGGTGAGCAAAGCTGAATCCCTAGTTTTTACTAATTGCTCTTTAAAATTTTAGTCTTATGGTTTAAGTTTAACCTTGGACTGCCCGGGGCATTCCCTGTGGAGGGCTCTCGAGGGAACTAGGAGTTATCCCAGAAATCGGCGATCCCTCCCGATGAAGGCAGCTCATAAGTCGCGGCTTGCTCCAGGAGGTCGCGGCCTGTCAGCACTTCCTCTTAATTATGGGCGGAATGACTTCTCAGTCCGCTCAGTCCACGCAGCTAGGGCGGTCTCCTCGGTCTGACCGTCCAAGTTGCGCAGCGGCCGCTCATTCTGCAGCGGTTGCAGACTGCTTCCTCAGGCCGCCCCTGCACGCTGCGTAGTTAGGCCGGTTAACCGTGTGGTGGTTCATTCTTCCTCTCAGGTGCGAACTACTCCACTGAGTGGCGAACTTGAATTCCTATCATTCCAGACTGCTCGCTAGATGCTCAGCCAGTCCGCGCGACCTTCTTCTTCTATTCGGCAGAAGGTGGCGGACTTAGTCTTCAGTCCATTGAAAGGAGGCAGACTCTCTCCTCCCGCGCTCTCCAGCCCGCGCTCTCCAGCCCGCACATCCAGCGAGATGCTTTGAACAGCTAACCGCGCGGTCTGTCGACCTCTCTAGTTAGTCCGCTAGGTCGCCAAACCTCGTCCCCAAGCAAAGGATGCCACAAGTCAACAGTGGCTCTCACCAATAGGCGCGACATGGACTCTTCAGTCGGCCAGGTCGGTAGTCCTTGTCTCCAAGCAATGGCGACAAGCCTCCAGTAGGCTGCCTGCTCAACCTGTCCACTGCGAGTTAGGCGGGCTTGTTGCGCAGTCTGCCAGGTGAACCCCAACTTGGCAGCCGGCTATCTGTCTCCTCTCCGTAGCGAGCTGGGCGGACTCGTTCTACAGTCCGCCGGCTAGCCCTCCAGTTTCCCGGTGTCCGCTTCTTCCCAGCAGTGGGGGAACTCCTCCTCAGCCCGCATATCCCAGCGCGAGCTCGCTCAGCAGCAGGGCCGGAATCGTTCCAGTCCACCAACAGCAGCAGCCATCTAATGATCCAAGTCCCTAACCGCGCGGTCTGGCGTGGACTCCGCTAACTCAGCATTTGTACTCGGACAGCTCATCGCCTCACTAGGGGTGATGTTACCAAGACTGTTACCTCCTCGGGACTATAAATAGAACCACATACCTCTCATTCGGTAAGATGAGAAGACACGATGGAGGGGACAAGGTCCAGGCATCAACTCCTGTGGACTCCAATTCCCAGTCCGCGCGGCCTCCAGTTTCTTCTCCCAGCTTGATCAAGCATTCTACCCAGATTAGTCCTACGAGCTCCTTGATCAGCTGACTACACGGTCAACCAACCTCCCTGGTCAGTCTGCGCGTCCTCTGGCATTCTCCTCTCCTTAGCCGCCAGCTTCCCCCCTTTTACCCTTTATGCTTCTTTTCATGTAAAGGTGCAACCTCAAGATGTAACTTAAATTCTAATCAAAGGAAAGCCCTTCGCAAGAGTGGCATGAAGGCCACAATGGGCGAAGTCTGTTGTTGTCGCTGCTAGCGGCCCTCTCTTCTCTTTTTCTCTCTCGGTCTAACCATCAGAGCCCAACCGCTAAAGTAACGTCTGCACGACAGTTCCTGATCAAGCTTCTTCTCTGCTCGAGCAAGGTTCTCCCTTGCTCCATCGAACCTCTCTTCTATCCACGCAACCCTCTTATTCACCTATCTTGTGAGATCGAACAACACGTTAACTCGGCGGTGTCGCATTTCGTGCATCAACAGTTAACATGCGACCTTTAGATCTGAATAAGATAGTGAAATCAGTGGTTACTCATGTCAGACCATAAACCATCCGAGAGCCTTGCTCTAAGTTACAGTAAGGATTCTCTTTGGGAGTCCTTGGAGCAATCTCGCAGAGAAACTGTACAACAGTTTTAAGCGATCAACCGTACTCTAGCTGCTATCGCTCAACAATTGTAAACGCAATCTTCAATAGCACTACCTCCTCCAATCAATCTGTCACAAGCATTCGAGACTCCTCAAGTCTACCCACCAGCCTATCCGCCGGTCTATCCTCCTCTTTACACTCTAACCTTTCCGCAAGGACCTGTAGCCCCTTTGTGGTCTCAGAATGACGAATTTGCAGCTTGTAAGAACTTCTTCCGAGAAGCTGCCCGAGGAAGTCCAGCAAGATTCCTAAATTTTCAGGGAAGTTATCCCTACTCTTCAGCACCTGTTTTTGCTCCTTCCACAGCAGCTTTTCCCTTCTATCCTCTAGCTCCTTGTGTAGCTACAACTGATGCTCCCTTTTTTTCCTTATGTTGTAGGAGAGAAAGAAGAGCAGTCACAATTTACATAGAATGTTCGGTATGAACCGACTCCATTTAACTTCAGAGAGACACGGTTTCCCATGTACACTGGGGAGACTGATCCAGTCAAACATCTTCAAGCCTTTGAATCGGTCGTAGCTCTCAAGACTCTTTCAGATGCAACCAAATGCAAACTCCTTATAACAACCTTTGATGGCCAAGTGAGGGATTGGTTCTATGGACTATATTCTCAGTCCATTTCTTCCTTTGCTTATTTGCGAAGAGAGTTTCTACTCTGATTTTCTACTTCTACAAAGAGGAAGGGAAGCCCAGAAGCCCTCTTTGAGATCAAGCAGCAAGAGATCGAGACTTGGTCTCAATTTGTGAATCGTTTCCAAAGAGAAATCTTAGACATTGAGATTGTCGATCAAGAAATGTATCGAGTGGCTCTTATTCACGGTATGCGTGAAGGGCCACTCAAGTTCGAGGCTAACGCCCGAGCACCGAGGACATACCAAGAGTTGATTTGATTAGCCAACTCATACTTCTGTGGTGAGAAGAGCAACCCCAGCTTTGTCTCCAGGCTTGTGACAAAGAGAAATCCACCTTACAAGCAGCCTCCGAGGTCTCCTCAAAAATATTTTCCATCCCACTCTATGAAAATAAAGAAGTTCCAGCATCATCATCGACACTCCTTCCCAGGCCAGTATCGTGCCCACTAATAATTGCTATAGCTACCAGCCCCACCTCCGCCAACAGCTTCTGTGCATCAGTCACAAGATGATGACTTATCATGCTCTGGACTCGATGAGGCCATGCTAGAAGCCTGCCAGATCATAAAGGATGGGGAAAATTCCAAAAGGCCTTACCAGTCAGCGAATCAGATATTAAGAGATTCAGATCCTTTCTGTGAATTCCACTGAGAGAAAGGTCATTTAACTGAAGAATGCAAGGCCTTTCGACGGTTGGTTGAAAGATTGTTTGCCGAGGGCAAGATCAATGACCTGATCAAGAAAATTGATTCTTCAAAGCCTTCCACCTCCAAGGGCAAGGAGGTGGCTGAAGTTCCGATGAAGTGTGTGGAGATAGAGGATGCAGGCCATCAGGGGCCTATCGACGTTCAGTCTAAGTGCATCGATGTCATTGACGAGGGTGCCCTTGGAAGACTATTCTAAAGCAAAGAGGTCACATTTCTTGCATCATTAGTTATGACCAATCGCATCTCCTCAAAGACCACAAAGCTATTCGCAATCTGGGCTGGTTATATTTTCCTTTACAGTCTTCAAACATTTTTTTCTCTAAAACACTTCTATGTGTTCTTTCATTTTTGTTCAATAAAGCTTACGTCAGAGATCTCATACTGACATAGTTCCCTTTTTGTAATGCTTCTCCTCCATATTTTTCTCTTTGCCAAAGAGATCACTGAACCACTGAGATATCGCCAAGTCTTGTTGTTCCCCTCAAGGTTGTTCTCTGGCATAAGACCACAACGACCTCATATTGCGAGGAATTTTCGCATATGAGTAGTGGGAGCCATTCAAATCTCATGTAGAGGGTAACGAGACTTCGGATCCTGGCCGGCATCTAACACAGAGTGAGATTCCAGGGAGTACCCATGTGTTAGCTCTAATGTGCTTCGTTGAGGGATACGTTACAGTTACGATTATCTTTCCGTGAAAAGCAATGACGATCAAGTGTAGCCTGTCTCTTCGATCATATCACAACTGTGATGGCCGAACACTTGTTGGTACTCTCGATCCGCGCATTTGCGGGGCCCACAACTCCGCTGATCAATTTGCAGACATGCAATATTACACTTGGCGCAACTAGACTAATTGATCAGCAATGCTTGTAACCCGAGGCAAGAGAGCAGTGCATCAATCGATTCCTAAGTAGGAATTTCCTTGCTTGTGCTTGTTTATCTTCTATGCCCTTCAAAGGATGGGCGGCCAGCCCGCTTTTGCCCTCCTTTGTCTTTTCTGCCTTGTTGCAGGTTGGCAGGTTAAATTCAACCTATTCTAAGGATCGTGAATATATTTTTGGCCTATGATCATCTTATATGCGCTGCCTGCATAAAATTCTATCAGATGATTATCCATAAGCTCTCTTATTAGATACTAGCGACACGAATCATTTAATCAAAGCATCTGATTCTCCTTGATTGACAAGTCAAGATGTTATAAGTCTAAATTAAGACGGTTTCATTTTGCTGATTTGGATTTCATGTATAAAACATCATACTTGATCACGCAAGACAATCATTATCACGGTTTGATCTTTATTCAGTTAATAGCAGAGTTCGCCAGGTATCTCTTTTGCTACCCAATTATATCTTATCAATAGTCAACTTTCGCAGGTTCCATCCAGGTAGTTGCGACTTTGTTTTCTTTCTTCAATATCTGCGCCTTACTCTTCTTTTGGAGAGAACAACAGATATTAGCAATTTCCCTTCATGTACTTGCACCTTACTTTTCTTTCATATCTGCGGCTTACACTTCTTTTTCAGAGATTAGCAGATATTAGCAAGTTCCCTTCAGGTACTTACAGCTTACTTTTCTATCATATTTCCTACTTACTCTTCTTTTGCAGAGATTAACAGACATTAGCAAGTTCCGTTCAGGTACTTGCAGCTTACTTTTCTATCATATATATTGCTTACTCTTCTTTTGCAGAGATTAGTAGATATCAGCAAGTTCCCTTCAGGTACTTGCAGCTTACTTTCCTATCAAATCTATTGCTTACTCTTCTTTTGCAGAGATTAGCAGATATTAGCAAGTTCCCTTCAGGTACTTGCACCTTACTTTCCTATCATATCTGTTACTCACACTTCTTTTGCAGAAATTAGCAGATATTAGCAAGTTCCATCAAGGTACTTGCATTTTAATTTTATTTCATATCTACTGCTCACTCTTCCCTTTGTAGTGATTAGCTGATATTTGCAAGTTCTATCCAGGTACTTGCAACTTAGCTTTATATCATACTTGTGATTTACTCCTCTTGTAGAAGTTAACAGGTGCTTGCAAGCCTCCTTTAGGTACTTGCAAGTTATCATTCTTCTATGCTTTCATCTCTTCATTGTTTTGCAGAGCCCATTAGGAGACATTCATGTTTTCTTCATTTTTGCAAAAGCAATCCTGGTACGCATAAGAAGTACCTATTTCCGCCTATGTTAATTTTTTCCTTCGCAGGAAAACGACATGCATTAGCAAATTTTTTCTGAGGAGAGACATCAGGTTCCATCTCTCCTTACCCCTTCCTTTTCTCGAGGGAAGGATCACGATTTTCATGGGTCTCCTACTTTTTAGAAGTTCTCTTCAGAACTTGAAAAAGTGCGGGGATTATGTTAACCCAGAAATCTGCGATCCCTCCCGAAGTAGTCAGCTCGCAAGTCGCGGCCTGCTCTAGGAGGTCATGACCTGTCAGCCTTTTATTCCAATTATGGGCGGACTGACTTCTTAGTCCGCTCAGTCCGCGCGTCTTGGGCAGTCTCCCTGGTCTGACCTCCAAGATCGCACGGCTGGCGCTCGTTCTACAGCGGCTGCGGACTGCCTCCTCAATCCGCCCCTACAGGCCGTGTGGTTAGGCCGGTTAATCGAGTGGTGGTTCATTCTTCCTCTCAGGTAAGAACTACTCCACTGAGTTGCGAACTCAAGTTTCTATCTGCCCAGACCTCTCTCTAGATGCTAAGCTAGTCCGTGCGACATTCTCCTTCTATTCAGTAGAAGGTGGCAGACTCAGTCTTCAGTCCGTCTAAAGGAGGCAGACTCGCTCCTCCCGCCATCTCTCCAGCACACACATCCAGTGAGATTCCTTGATCAGCTAACCGCGCGGTTTGCTGACCACTCTGGTCAGTCCGCCAGGTCTCTCACCCTCGTCCCCAAGCAAAGAATTCCACCAGTCAACAGCGGCTCTCGCCAATAGGCGCGACCTGGACTCTTCAGTCCTCTAGGTGGGCAGTCCTTTTCGCCAAGCAATGGCGACAAGCCTCCAGCAGGCAGCCTGCTCAACCTATCCGCCGTGAGTTAGGCGGGCTTGTTGTGCAGTCCGCAAGGTGAACCCCAGCTCGGTAGCCGGCTATCTGCCTCCTCTCCACAGCGGGCTGGGCATACTCGTTATGCAGTCCGCCAGCCAGCCCTTCAGTTTCCCGATGTCCACTTCTATCTAGCAGCGGGCGAACTCCTCCTCAACACGCACAACCCAGCGCAATCTTGCTCAGCAGCAAGGGCGGACTCGTCCCAGTCCGCCAACAGCAGCAATCATCTCCAGCTCCAAGTCCCTAACTGCACGGTCTAGTGCGAACTCCGCGGACTCAACATTTGTACTCGCACAGCTCACCGCCTCACAGGGGGTGACGTTACCAAAATCATTACCTCCTCGGGCCTATAAATAGGCCCCCATACTTCTCATTTGGGAAGACGAGAAGACATGATGGAGGGGACAAGCTCCAGACATTAATTCCTGCGGACACCAGTTCCCAGTCCGCACGGCCTCCATTTTCTTCTCCCAGCTTTATCAAGCATTCTGCCCGGCTTAGTCCTCTAAGCTCCTTGATTAGCTGACTGCGCGGTCTGCCGACCTCTCTGGTAAGTCTGTGCGGCCTCTGTCATTCTCCTCTCATTAGCCGCCAGCTTCCCCCCTTGTACCCTTTATGCTTCTTTCCATGTAAAGGTGCAACCTCAAGCTGTAACTTCAATTCTAATCAAAGGAAAGCCCTTCGTAAGAGAGGCATTCAGGCCGCGATGGGCGAAGTCTTCTATTGCCGCTGCTAGTGGCCCTCTCTTCTCTTTTTCTCTCTCGGTCTAACCATCAGAGCCCAACCACTAAAGTAACGTCTGCTCGACAGTTCCTGATCAAGCTTCTTCCCTGCTCGAGCAAGCTTCTCCCTTGCTCCATTGAACCTCTCCTCTATCCCCACAACCCTCTTATTAACCTAGCTTGTGAAATCTAACAACCCGTTAACTTGGCGGTGTCGCATTTCGCGCATCAATACTAGGAATAGCGATGGGCTCCAGCCCAAAGCTCCCTTTCGCAAGGCACTTATTATTGTTGGTATCTACCCATTTCCCAATTTATTATCATTACTCTTGAACTAGCTCTAATCATATTTAGACTTTCCCTCTCCAAGGAAGGACAGTCCACCGTCGATCCCGACAATAACTCTACCTTTGCACAACAGGGCTCTCACAACCTACCTTCTTTTGGTGACCCTATTTATTCTAACCAGACCTGGTACACCAACTACCCTTTCCCATACAAGCTCCACATGCTTCCCTACTTTTAAAATTTCTACTAAGTGCAGACCAAATAACCAACAGGATGTGTATGAATGATGATACTCCAAATAATCATCCAAATGGCCTAATATTATTATTTGGGGTCTATAATGATTGTTTATGGATAAATCCAGAAAATTATAATTTTCCTAATTTATTTGACATTTATTAAATTTTCTGCAAAATCAGGTCACCTAGGCTTTTAAACACCAAGTATAATTTTCTGACAAGTTAAGGCCTCAACAAAATTATGGAAAGTGTATATCATGAAAATAACTGTAAATACTGAAATTCAAAATTTTCGAGAAAGGTTTTGACCTCCAAACTAATTATTGATTAAATAACCACAATGATAGGGCAAAACAGGAAATAATACAATTAGTCATCCAAAAATTATAGAAAATTTACCAGATGACAAACATAAGTAGGAGAGGCTACTGACCAAGAATTATTATTTTCCAAACTTATTTGGTCACATAATAAATTCATTTAATAATCTTCTACATAAAGCACTTTGTGAAACAACTTGTATAAAAGTCTTCCAATAATTTTATAAAATTTCGAAGAGCTCAAGGGTGTCCTATAAAGTTCTCTGACCAAGTCTAATAAGTTTTTAATTAATAAATAGGTCAAATTAAATTCTTTAATGATTAGGGAAACTACTAGGATTGTGAATGAAGTACCATAACTACTATCCCAAAATTCACACTAAAATTTCCAAAGGTTAATAACAACAATATATGATCAGTGTCTAACCTTAAAGATCCTTAAAAGTCCTATGATGCGGTAATATAATCATGAGTAAATGTGCCCTAATTGGTCCTAAGTTATTACAAGAGGAATGTAATCTCTAAAAAGTTTTAGCATCACTTGCTAGGGTTAAATTTCACCTTAGACACACTACTACCAAGTTACAAGGCATTCCAAGGGCATGTGGTCCCATGTCCTTCATTAGGCTCAAACCCCATCCCTAGGTCTTACACTAGGGTCTTAGGGTATCTCCACCCCAAACCACCCTAAATCCCTTGTGGGGGTGTTTTAGATGATCTTGAGGCTCTGGACAAGATTTCATCACTCTTGGATGAGGATTGATCATTAACTCATTCAAGTGCACTTTTGCCCTAAATATCCCTTAAAGGGCTAAACTTTGGTGGTGACAAATACCTACTCAATTAAATCCCAAATGGGCTGAGATTTTTACCAGTGTCTTCTCATGACCCTAAGGGTCATCCACCAAAATTTTGAGGAGTTATAAGGTCATTAGACCCTCCAATTAACTCATACAAGGATTTTTAAATGTTTGCCAAAACTATAGAAAACTGTTCTCCAAATTTTTCATTTTTGTATATCTTAGAGGTGTAGATAAGAGTGACCATCAGTCCAAATTTCATGGCATTTGGATTGTTGGATTGATGGGGGGACTCAATTTAATCTCTGGCAAACCCTGAGTATAGATTGCACCATTTGGAGTGTTGTGGTCAATCCACTGCCCCAAATGGATTGACATCAATTTTAAAGTAAACTAGACTTAAAGGCATACAACGTAGATGTTAACCAATTCTCTAGAAAAAGCCTATAAGTAATTTTAATAATTAATTTTAAACACTGCAATTATTTTGATGGAAATGAAATGAATTGTATTAATATTAATCCCAAACTATATACCGGCGGTACAAATCATGGCGCAAGATGAGCGACATCCGTTCATCTTCCCCATATAGCAAACGACCCTGATTTCCCTGACCTAGGCAGTATTTGCCCTAGATTTCCCAGCTACCCGACCACCTACCTGGTCGGCAACCGCCACCACCACCTCCATTGAGGTGGGAGCTACGACCACCGGAGAGGCCGTTTCTGGTGATCCCGCAACCACATTTTCTTCATGGAAATTCTCCGAATTTGATCACTAGATCGGGCTCAATTGAGCCCAATATCACTCATAATCGAGCTAAGATGTTAGTATAGAGGGAGAGGTGGAGAAATCGACCTTCTAAGGCGGCTGAATCCTTATCGATTGCCTTGTCGCCATTTCCGGTAGTGGAGGTGTTCGGTGCTCTACAATGACATCGCCTGAGGGCTCGGATTCTTCAAAAGAAAGTTGAAAATGATTACTCTGAGTCTGGGAAAGGTTTTAAAAACGACAGATGGGGGAACAGAGGGGTCATTCTTTAATAGCACCATTAATGGCCATGAAGGTGGTTTTTGTCAAGGTGAATTCTCCTCCCCTAGCCACTGCCATGACCGGTAAGTCCCTCAATTTTCTCCCAATTAATAAGGGAGGTGAATCTGACAATGAAAATGAATTGAGAGGCCCCGTGCCTCCCTTGGCCATGAATTGCCTCTCTTTCCCTCTCCTCCATTAAAGGGGAAATAGATCTTTCTTTCTCCTAGTCACTATTTCCAGAAAATGAAAGGCATTTTAGATAATTCTCAGCCTCCTAAGTTTAATGGGCCACTCAAATTGGGCTTAACCCAAGTGGATTGGGCTTGGTTGAGTGCACTTGGGCTAATTTGACCTAATTTTAGGGTTGAATTAACTTTTGTAAAATTGTCCTTTTGGGTTCACCACAATAGGTCTTTGGTAACCCATTGGCCTCCGCTATGGTCTAGGAAGGGTTGGGTAGAGTTCGTTTGGCACCTTGGAGGCCACTTAACCCTTAATAGGGCACTTTGACCATTTTAGGGTTAAGGTTGACTTTTGGTCAACTTGACCTCTTTAGTTGACCACAATGGGTCCTTGGTGACCCATTGACCTCCCTTGGGGGTTAGGAGAGTCTAGGTGGTGTCCTAGAGTCAAGTTGAAGCCCTAATATTAAACCCTAGGGATGGTGCTTGAATTGAGCTTTTTGCAGACCAAGGTGATTCCACCTTCATTCCTTGGTTCACTTGGTCTCTTGAGCTTTCTAAGGTTTTGTCATGATCTAGTCATGACAAAACCAATCTTAGGAGTCCATGCTTTTGAATGATTTACAAATTCCAATACATAAAAATACAAAATTAATCCCCGAAATTATGGTTAGGCCTACGGGGTTTCTACTGAAGTAAAAGCATGTAACATCCCTAGAAATTTGAAGGTATACCTAACTCGAAGAGATCTGCGTACCTCTATTGCATCAAGTCACATGGCTCTCAGGTGTGCTCCTCCTGCCCATGATTCCTCCACATGACCTTGATAAGCGAACCTTCTTGCGCCGCAAGACCCACACTACTGAATCGTCGATCCTGACCAGCTCCAGGCTGACCGATCGATATTATGCTACTAAGCCATCTATGATAGAAATCTGCTGCTCTGGTCATAGTAAAGCCCTCCAAAGGGATGAGACACTGAAGATGTTGTGCAATCTCACCAACTCCGGCAGTAGCTCAAGTTTGTAAGCAAAGGGGCCTATCAACTGCCATATTCGTGATACTCGGGTGCACTGAATACCTGGTATAGTGTGCCTTTGTCATGATATTCTCCCGAATTTGGCCTCCTATCAGCATATAAACTCCGCCTCTAAAGCACAGCAGCCCATCTCTCAGAGAATAATCTCGTGACGTGCTTTCCTCTAAGGCCCTAAAAATTGACTCCATCCTCGTATCAATCCTCTGCCCGTCCCTGATGCGATCTAGAATGTCCTTGGTGGTGCTCATCGACGCTAGGTACTCCTCATATAGCTCTGGATCATCCTCAGATACCAGAGATATCTACATCTCTTCCAACATCTGAACCAACTCCATATCCATCAGCCGAGGCCCTAGTCCTGATGTAGTGGCTTTCCGGCTCAGAGCGTCTGCTACCACGTTAGCATTCCCGGGATGATATTGCTTGGTGTACTGATAGTCTGACAAAAACTCTACCTAGAATCTTTGTCGGATGTTCAGATCCTTCTACGTTTCCTCGTACTTTAAATTCTAGTGATCTGTGGAAATATTATAGTGGACATTGTAGAGATAGTGCCGCTAGATCTTCAGAGAGAAGATAACTACCCCCATCTTCAAGTCATGTACTGGGTAGTTTTGCTCATGTTTCTTCAATTGGCATGAGGAATAAGCTATCGCATGCCCGTTCTGCGTCAGAACGGCACCCATCCCCTAATAAGACGCATTCGTATAAACCTTAAATCCTTCCTTCCCAGATGGAAGGGCAAGGATAGGGGCCAAGGTAAGCCGACCCTTCAACTCCAGGAAGGCAGCCTCGCACTATGGTGTCCAAACAAATGGAGTCTCCTTCTTCATAAGAGATATGAGTGGGAGAGCAATCTAGGAGAATCCTTCTATGAACTTCCGGTTGTAACCGGCAAGTCCTAAGAAATTCCTCACATTAGTGGCCATCTTCAGTGGTGGCCAATCCCGTACTTCCTGAACCTTTGTCGGATCTACTTCTAGTCCTGCTCTACTGATAATATGGCCCAATAAAGCTACCTCCATCAGCCAAAACTGGCACATGCTTAAATTTGCATACAGACTGTGCTCACGGAGCCTCTCTAGAGTCAGTTCCAAAAGATGGCGTATGTTCCTCCTCGATCCTCGA
The DNA here is from genome assembly GCA_039513925.1 of Platanthera zijinensis. Classification (NCBI taxonomy): domain Eukaryota; kingdom Viridiplantae; phylum Streptophyta; class Magnoliopsida; order Asparagales; family Orchidaceae; genus Platanthera; species Platanthera zijinensis. The sequence goes on along the minus strand of CM077082.1, from coordinate 164,662,139 downwards.
ATAGATGACGATGTCGTCAATAAACATTATGACGAAGACGTCCAGATAGGCCTCGAATACCCGATTCATCAAACTCATGAATGTGGATGGTGCATTCGTGAGCCCGAAGGGCATCACGTTGAACTCATACAACCCATATCTACTACTGAAAACAGTACTCAGGATGTCCTCATCCTGAATTTGCACCTGGTAGTACCCTGACCTCAGATTTAGTTTCGAGAACCAGTGAGCTCCCTCCAACTTGTCAAATAGATCATCAATCCTCGGTAGGGGATACGAGTTTCGGACCGTCATCTTGTTCAGTGCTCTATAATAAATGTAGAATCTGAGCGTCCCGTCCTTCTTCTTCACAAATAATACTGGAACTCCCCATGGCGAGGATCACGGCCTGACAAACCCAACTTCCACTAACTCTTATAGTTGGCTTCAAAATTCTACCAAATCCTTCGGTTCCATATGATACGGAGCTCTGGATACCGGCTTTGCCCCCAACATGAGCTGTATTTGGAAGTCTTTCTCCCGATGCAGTGGTAGCCCTAGAAACTTCTCCGGAAACACATCTGCCAAATCTCATACTACCGGAATGCTAACCATAAGGGTTTGGGCTAAGTCATCTCGAACAACATCAGATAGACCTCGTCCCCCTATAGGTGGGCCTTGACGGCCTGAAGAGAAGAAATTAGTGGCGTGAGACCGGAATAGTACATTCGAAGGTCACATAAGTGTTGTCGTATCTGAGAACGACCTTCCTCACGTGGAAATCAATCTGGACGTGGTTCCAGGCGAGCAATGACATTCCCAGAATAAGATCAAAATTCGGCAAGCTTAAGATCGTCGCTGGAGTTTTGAGGGTTAACCCATCAATGGTCACCTTTAGAAGGCATTTTGTCATAAACCGGACTCCATCCCATATGGGAGACTCACCCTCCTGGTGATTCCCTCGTAATATCTGATGCCCTATAGGTCCTTGATAAAGTCCTCTAAGACGAAGTTGTGCGATGCTCCCGTGTCGTTTAAGGTATGGGTTGGCTTGCCGCATACCATAAATACCCTTGAGTTTGTTAAATATCTTAGATGTCTAGTTATAATTTCCTTCCTATTCCTAGAAATTCTAGAATTATATAGCATCTAGGAAAGAATTTAAAATTACTTTTATTCCTGCTATCACACTCTCCAGGTTTCGGGGCTGAGCCAACTCTAGGGCATACACCTGCCCTCTGTCCTGTTTGCGTTCACCGCCCTAAAATCCACGTCCTCCGCCACGTCCTTGACCTCCAAGCTGCTGAGCAGGTGGGTCATCCTGTAATGCTAGAGGTGGAGCTTCCCTCAGGGACAGTTCCTCTGAATATGTCCCTACTGGTTGCACCGAAAGCACGTCGGAGCCTCCTCCACTGGCCTTGGCATCCCCCATGTCTGTAAGGGTTGGGGAGCCAGCACCACCCGGTTCCACTACTCCTGTCAGTCCTCCTGGCGAGGTTTGTTACCATTCCTTCTTTTCCCAATGACCCAACCTCTCGGCTTGTCTCTCCTGCCACCAATCACTGAAGAATTAGTTGATCTCTTCTGGCCCCGAACTGTAAGATGGTCTGCCTCCAGCTTCTTTCCCATCTCTAAGATCCTTGCCAAGCTCCCGTTAGGAACGAAGAGGAGGGCATGCCTCATGTCATCATGAAGGCCCTTGTAGAACATCTTCGCGTAGCCCGCATCGTCCAGATGGTGAGTCCGCAAAGCAGGCTAGATATGTGAACTCCCGGTATTACTCCAACACCATCCTGTTGCCCTGCCTCAACTACAGGAACCTATCCTCCAACTCATCCCTCGCCTACTGTGGTACAAAGTGCTCCAATAGAGCTGCTCTGAACTCCTACCAGGAAATATTTGCGCAATCCACTCCAGCGAAGGTGGATTCTAACTGTGACTTCCACCATCTCTTAGCGTGTGACTCTAAGAAGGAAACTTCCAAGGCTACTACCTCCTCTTTCGGGCATCGAATTCTGGCCAGCATCTCGTAGATAATGTCAAACCACTCCTCTGTACGAACTGCTTACTCTGTCCTGAGGTAGGATGGAGTAGAAAGACCCCAGAAGACGCTCAGCCAGTTAGCCCAAGGATTTTGCTAAGGAGTCGGAGCGTGCTGATTCCTGAAGGCCTCCAGAATAGTCGCCAGTGTTTGCCCCATCTCGGTTTGCTAGAACGGAGTCAGAGCCGGAGGGGTTGGAACCGTTTTTTTAGCCTGAGGTGTACCCTGTTGAGGGTTAGGGTAGGCCAAAGGCTACAAGGAAAATTCCAAATTTTAGTTGATGTACAAGTGGAAAACGAAAAAGTAGATTTTTGCTTGTGATTCCCCTTAAGGGCACACCATTGCTTTCACTACTAGTTTGTCCTCAAACTAAGCTTGTACGGGGTGACCTAGAGTTTTTTTGACTTCTTATTAATGGATTGAGTTTAGCTCTGATACCATTTTATTACACCACATTTTTTTGCTACACTACCGGGTCTTACGCCCAGAATCATCGTTTTGTGGTGACACCAACACACGGGGAGGTCGTCACTATAAACGCCGATCCTGTCAGCATTAGTGATCACTAAAGAAGTAGAAATAATAACTAAGATAAATATTATCAAATTCACAAAAATCACAATATATATATAAATGAGCATGAATCACAATAATTCCATAGATGTAGAAGTACTGAAACCGAACGGAAATGTAGAAAAAGAAAAATAAGAAGGCTCATGCCCGGTACATCAAGACCTCACTATAACACTCTCACAGAAGCTAAGTAAAAACTAACACTCACGGAGCTAGAGGCTGGTGCTCCTGTACTAGACTGGCCCACCCCCATATGCACCGTACTCCGCCGGTGCTACATCTCCTGCTGCTTCTCTCTATCTCCCTTCCGGAACCCCTAAAATGTTTGGTCCACCGACCGTTAGTCATAAATACTAAGCCAACTATCATCCCCTCCTTGCCCCCAAGACTCCTAGGCACCGTACGGGAGGAGAGATAGGGAACCTTATATATGTGGAGAGTAAAAAAGGTGACGAAGGAACTATCTAGTAGTCATATAGTATGCCATATACAAGAGTCTAAACTAGCAGTTCTATAATAAGTAGAGCAGTAATAAAAGAGAAGTAAAAAAGAAAAAGCTATATTTAAAAGTAACCTTAATTTATAAGGATGCCCATATAAAATTATAAATTAAGGGGTGGTTTTGCAGGGCCTATCGTATAAAAATTCACATACCAATTTATATGATAGGGGTAGGGGTTTAAATGCAATAATGGCTTGTTGTGCTATGTTATGCAGATTTAATGTTATGTTCATACAACTGCAACACACGCACCCTACTTTATGCTCACAGGCCTTTAGTTCCCCAGTTTTGGAAGCTTGCTTCACTCCCAGGAGCCTCCATAGTGGCCAACGGAGATAGTGTGTTGGGAAACCCCACTCTTAGGCGGGTATTCATACTACCAGGCCTAGCCCTTACGTACGCCTCTGAAAGACACACTAGAGTCACCAAATACTAATGATGACAAACCCTCCAGTCTTTTCCTTGTCTAAGTGTAAACCACACCCGTCGAGTCATTGTATCAATGTCGGTGTGAACGACCATCAAATACCGAAGACCCACCCTTATGCACATGTATCCATTAATTCCCGAGCCATCGGCTCCCACGACTCACCTATCTGTTACAACTACCTTCTGAGCCTTTGGGTCGCCGGGCAAACAGGCCCATTTCCACAAACACTGAGCCTACCACCGATAAACAAACTAAGCTAACCTCCCGAGTCATCGGAGTGAGTGAAGATGAAGCCCTAGTTTTTTCCAATTTCTCTTTAACATTTTAGTCTTACGGTTTAAGATTAACCTTGGACTGCCTAGGGCATTCCCGGTGAAAGGCTTTCGAGGGCACTAGGAACTACGATGGGCTATATCTCAAAGCTCCCTTTCATAAGGTACTTATTATTATTGGTATCTACCCATGTCCCAATTTGTTATCGTTAATCTTGAACTAGCTCTAATTATATTTAGAATTTCCCTCTACAAGGAAGGACGGTCCACCGTCGAACCCGAGCAGAACTCTGCCCTTACACAATCGAGCTCTCATGACCAACCTAATTTTGGTGACCCTATATATTTCAACCATACCAGGTACACCAACTACCCTTTCCCATACAAGTTCCACATGCTTCCCTACTTTTATAATTTCTACTAAGTGAGACCAAATAACCTACATGATGTGTATGAATGGTAATACTCCAAATAATCATCAAAATAGGCTAAGATTATTTTTAAGGGTCTATCATGATACGTTATGAAAAAATCGAGAAGGGATAATTTATTTGACATTTATTATATTTTCAACAAAATCCTGCCACCAAGGCGTTTGAACACCAAGTATAATTTTCTTATAATTTATGGACTCAATAAAATTATTACAAGTGTATATCATCAAAATAACAATAAATACTTAAATTCATAATTTCTTAAAAAGGGTTTGACCTCCAAACCAATTATCGACTTAATAACCACAATGATAAGGCAAAAGAGGAAATAATAGAATTATTCATCTAAAAATTATAGGACAATTACCAGATGACAAACATAAGCAGGAGAGACTACTGAGCAAGAATTATTATTTTCCAAGCTTATTTGGTGATATAATAAATTCATTTAATAATCTTTTACATAAGGCACTTTGTGAAACAACTTGTATAAAAAGGCTTCCAATAATTTTATAAAAATTCACAAAGCTTAATACTAACCCAAAATTCACACTAAAATTTTCAAAGCTTAATAACAACAATATATGATCAGTGCCTAACCTTCAAGATCATTCAAATTCCTATGATACAGTAATAAAATCATGAGTAAAAGTGTCCTAATTGGTCCTAAGTTATTAAAAGAGGAATATAAGCTCTAAAATGTCCTAACATCACTTCCTAGGGTTAAATTTCACCTTAGACACAGTACCACTAAGTTACAAGGCATTCCAAGGGCATGTGGTCACATGTCCTTCATTGGGCTCAAACCCCATCCCTAGAGCATACACTAGGTTCTTAGGGTATCTCCACCCCGAACCACCCTAAATCCCTTATGGGGGTGTTTTAGATTATCTTGAGGCTCTGTCCAAGATTTCATCACTTTTGGATGAGGATTGGTTATTAACTCATTCAAGTGCACCTTTTCCCTTAATATCCCTTAAAGGGCCAAACTTTGGTCTCACAAATACCTATCCAAATCAACACCAAATGGGTGGAGATTTTTACCAGGGTCTTCTTATAACCCTAAAGGTCATTCACAAAAATTATGGGGATTAATGAGGTCATTAGACCCTCCAACTAACTCATACAAGGAATACTAAATGTTTGCCAAAACTATAGAAAAATGTTCTCCAAAAATTTCTATCTTTGTATATGTTAGAGGAATAGATATGAGTGACCCCCAGTACAAATTTCAAGGCATTTGGATGGCAGGATTGATGGGGGGGACTCAATTTAATCTTTGGCAAACCCTGAGTATAGATTGCACCATTTAGAGTACTGTGGTCAGACCACTGCCCCAAATGGATTGAAATTTATTTTAAAGTAAACTAGACTTCAAGAGCTACAACTTTAATGTTAACCATTTCTCCAGAAAATGACTCTAAGTATTTTTAATAATTATTTTAAAACACTGCAATAACTGTGACAAAAATGAAATGAATTGAATTAATATTAATCCCTAACTATATACCAGCGACACGAATCTTGGCGTAAGATAGGCATCCATTTATCTTCCACGTGAAGCCAACGTTCAGGATTGCCCTGACCTGGGCAGTATTTGACCTCGATTTTCCGACCACCCGGCCACCTCCTTGGCTGCCCACCGCCACTACCACCTCCTTTGAGGTGGGGGCTACTGGTGGGTGGCGGCACGGCCGCTAGAGAGGCCGTTTTCAGCAATCCAGCAACAAAAAATTTTTCATGGAAATTCTCTGAATTTTCTCACTGGATCGGGCTCAATTGAGCCCGATATCACTCCTAATCGAGTTAAGATGGTAGCACAGAGGGAGAGGGGGAGAACTCGACCTTCTGGGGTGGCTGAAGCTTTGTCGATCGCCTTGTCGCCATTTCTAGTGGTGGAGGTGTTCGATGATCTGCAACCACACTGTCTATTGGTTCGTCTTATTTAAAATAAAGGTGGAAACGATTTATTTGAATCTGGGAAAGGTTTTAAAAATGATAGATGGGGGAGAAGAGGGGTCATTCTTCAATGGCACCATTAATGGCCATGAAGGAGGTTTTCAGACATGGTGAATTATCCTCCCATAGCCACTTCCATGGCCGGGAAGACCCTCAATCTTCTCCCAATTAATTAGGGGAGGTGAATCCAGCAATGAAAATGAATAGAGAGCCCCTTGGCCTCCCTTGGCCATGAATGACCTCTCTTTCTCTCTCCTCCATTAAAGTGGAAATAGAGCTATCTCTATCCTAGTCACTATTTCCAAAAAATGAAAGGCATTTTAGATAATTCCTAGCCTCCTAATGTTAATGGCCACTCAAATTTTGCATAGCCCAAGTGTATTGGGCTTGGTTATGTCCACTTGGGCTAATTTGACCTAATTTTAGGGTTGAGTTGACTTTGGTCAAATTGACCTTTTGGGTGTACCCCAAAGGGTCCTTAGTGACCCATTAGACTACCCTAAGGTTTATTAAGGGTTGGGTAGTGTTAGTTTGGCACCTTGGAGGCCACTTGACCCTTAATAGTGCACTTTGACCATTTTAGGGTTAGGGTTGACTTTTGGTCAATCCGACCTCTTTAATGACCCCAATGGGTCCTTGGTAACCCATTGACCTCCCTTGGGGGTTAGGAGAGTCTAGGTGGGCTCCTGGAGTCAATTTGAAGCCCTAAAGTCAAAACCTAGGGATGGTGCTTGAATTGAGCTATTTGCAGACCAAGGTGATTTCCACGTTCATGCCTTGGTTCACTTGGTTTCTTGAGCTTCCTAAGGTTTTGCCTTGACCTAGTCATGACAAAATCACTCTTAGGGGTCTAATTGTTTGAGGGATGTTACAAATCATGATGTGCTTGGCTCAGAGTCTTCTAGGGTGTCTAGAGCACGTATTCTTACTAGTGACACGACTTTAGACTTTCTTGAACCTTTCGCCTTCAAGGCAACTGACTTCCCTCTACTTGAAGTCTTGCTGCTTTGCTCCTCTTTCTTTCTGGTGTTCATTTGAAGCTCGTTGGAGAGCATCTTTCCAAAGAGGTTTTAAGGGTCAATATAAGGTAGCTTCCCAAACTCCCTAATGGCTACCACTTTGGTATCCAAGTCCTTTGTCAAGGATCTAAGGAATTTGTCATTCAATTCAACATTAGTGAAGGTGCGGCCGTAGTTTTTAAGGCCGTTGACAATCCTGAAGAATTTCTCAAAGCTTTCTGTAATGGTGTAACTTTGTCCCTACTTGAATGCTTCGTACTCTGTATTCAGCAACGATCTGCGATCATCTCTAACTTCTTCTGTTCCTTCCATCAGAACTACAAGACATTTTTACATCTCCTTGGCAGATTTGTAGTGGTATAGGTTTTGAAGCATTGAGTCATCCACTACACTTGTGATAATGTTCTTAGCATTTTTCTCCCAGGAGACTAGGGAAATTTCATCCTTTGTGAGACCCATCATTTTCTTAGGAATCACGATGGCTGGCTTCAGAGTTGAGGCTTGTGTAGATATATGAGGTCCTTCTTCCACAATCTGAAATATCCTCGGATCTGCAGCTTCCATGAAAAATCGGACTAGTTCTTTCCATATGGGAAAGTTCTCTTTGGTGCATACCGACAACTTCTTAGAAGACATGTCCTTGCTTATGTCCATGGTTACTGATCAATATCTCTTGATGCTAGATATGGGATCTTGTTCAAGGTGTTAGCCTTATATCGAACAAAACACTCCTCTGATAACAATTGAAACTATCTAGAGTCAACCAAAATCACCAAGAGGGGTTGAATAAGGGATGTCTGTGTCTTTTCACAGAATAAAAAATACTTGAAAAATTAAGCACACAAAACAACGAGATCTATAGTGGTTCCTCGAGATGGGTACGTAAACTTTCCCACCTCGCCTATCTACCACGAAGGGCTAGATTCAGCTTCTTCACATTTATCAGATTTCAACAAATTTTACACCTCAGAGCCGTAACTCCTCAACTCGGAGATGATTCTTCTACCACTCAGAAAACAACCTCTCCTACAACTCGATCCACAAACGGATCTACGACTCGATCCACAAACAGATCTACCACTCGATCCATAAACTGATCTACAACTCGAAGATAAAATCTTATACAAATTTAAAAGAATATTACACAATAATAGTACACAATCTTTACAAGATCTGATGTCCTCTATCTGTCGTTCTTCGAAAAGATGATCTTGAATATTCTTGGAGAACACGACAACTCGGAAACTTGGAAGACTTTGAAGACTTGGATTTTTAACTTTGAAACGACTAGATCTGTAGGAATATAGATCTTCTGAACACTCGGATGCAGTCGAATCGGAAAAATGAAGATTGAATCTTGCTTCGCTTGTAGTTGTCGGTCGATTTGGTTTCGCGTACTGTATAGGAAGCTGACAATGTACATTTTTGGAATCTTTCTCGATTTGAAAATTAGAACAATTAGCAATATTAGGAAGATTAAAAATCCACCCAAAGTATTTATAGGCAACACCAATAACAACGACTATAAAAGAAATTCAAAAATTAGACTTTGCGAAATTTACTGTGTATGGCCGTCGTCCAACCCGAGCCTTTATTTGAAAAACTGTTGGAAATTTATCCTAAGTAATATTTGTTGGGTATAGTCGAGTATAGCTAGTATACTTGCCGAACAGTTATAGTTTACGACAAATTTTACTTAGAGAAATCCAGCTCAAACATGCTATCGACTTAACGCTAAAGCTGAAAACATACTCGATGAATTCGTCGAGTATTAGCTAGTATATTCGACGAATTTGACGAGTATAGGCTAGCAAACTCAAAGCACTCGAAGCCATCGATGCACTCGATGCACTCGACGCCATCGATGCCCTCGAAGCCATCGATGCACTCGATGCTATTGATGCACTCGACGCCATGATATTCGACAAATTAGCCTTAAGAAAATCCAGAGAAGTAGCGTCGAGATTATTCGATGAATTCGGCGTGCATCGAAAAGTATATTCGACAAATTAGGCGATTATCGTTAAATACATTCGATGAATTTGACGAGTATACTTGATGATACTCGACAAATTTTACTTCACTATTTTTCCAACTTTTCAGATATTCTACCACAAGTACATATGATGAATTCAAAGAGTGCTAGTAAGTATATTCGACGAATATCAATGATACTCGACGAATTTGACTAATATCCCTTACGATACTCGACGAATTTTACTTGAGTAAAATTTATGTTCTATAGAATTCGGGATCTTCTTCTTCCTTGATTCTCCTCATGTACTTGGAATAAAAGTACACCCCAATAGAGAGATTACACGTGGGTCAACAAAATGGCCTACACAATTAAGGACTACATTGTATAGTCTCGTGTTTACTGACCCACTATAACCTAACGTTTGTGTGTACATAGCGATGTAAACCTATAAGTACATAACTAAAAATGCAATATCAAATTCAATCATAATTCATCTTAGCTTAACTGGACACTTCTTCAAATCAGGGTTATTATGGATACAACCCAACAATCTCCCCCTATTTGAAGAAGTCAGAATTCTATAAGCTAAGGTGAATTGCACAATAAGTATAATCATAGAGCATAAAATTGAAAAGATATTTAAAATTAGAAACCGAGCGCATTCCCAGTCAAGACATATAAATTATATATATATCTATTAGGAGTTCATAGTTGGGGGAAACCAACATCCTCATTTCAATCAAAAGAAAAAAAAAGAACAACAGGCCTGTCTGCCTTGAACCTTCTGATGTTGCCTAACAAAATAAGCCCTTGGCTTAGGAAAATATTTTGGAGGGGCTGGAGGCGCAGAATCATCATTCTTGTGATTTTAGAAGTATATTATTCTCTTGGCAGAGGCCAATTCATACTTGTGCCATTCATCTTGATTGTAGTGGTTCCATCTATTTTCATTTCCAAGATCAACCAAGGAGAAGGTGTCTAGAATAATTCCTCTTAAATGAGGGTTGACCTTGAGGTGCCTTCCCTTTGCCTTTGGTACTGGCTTTCTTAGCAGCCTTACCTCTTCCAACTACGTGGCCAAGACCACTACCCTTCTTAGGAGCAGAAAACTCATCAATGCGAGGAAGAATTGTCTTTAGCTTAGAGTAGCTTTCAACCAGCTTCCTTTCCACAAAGAGCTTTTCTTCTAACTCATCTAACTATTTCTCCTTCTGACTTAATAGTTCAGTAGAGAATTTCAATTCCTCTTGCAAGGAGTTGATTTCATTTCTGAGAGGAGTTAATTCAGCAATTTCCTCCTTCGGGCTTGATTCCACTGCATTAAGAGAAGCTATCTCTTTTGATTGCTTTTTGACTACCTTGCGGCATTTGTAAAAGACTTTCAAAAGTTCTTGATGCTGAGCCATCAACTCAGATTCATCTTCCTCAGAAGAGTAGTCTTCATGACCATTAGTTGAGGTTTTAGATTCAGAGAGAAATGGTGTGAGAGTTTAGCTTCACATGGAATTTGGAGTCGCCTACTTCCTCGTTTGATGAGCACAAAGCAACCTTATTCATTTTCAGAGCTTGACTCGCTTGAGTCACTATTGCTGAGAGTCTTGGACTTCATCGCAATGAAGCTCTTTTCTTCCTTCCTCTTGCCTTCGAAGGATCTCTCATCTTCTTTCTAGGATCCATCCTGCTTCTTGTACGGAGAATCCGCAATCACGTGTCTTGGCTGGTTACAATAATAACAAACTATGTTAGAGGAAGAAAGTTTGTTTGGTTTAGATTTATACATGTCCTCTCGGTTGTAGCTTTTCTCAGAACGATTATCATCATTATGTGATCTTCTAAAGTCCGAGAAGGAGGACTGATTTTTCATCATTATGTGATCTTGAATTGTTTGGAGATTTTTGAGAACTCTCCATCATACAACTCAAAGATAGACGTGCTTGGCACAGAATCTATTGGTGTATCTTGAGCTCATATCCTTACTGGTGACACAGCTTTAGATCTTCTTATCCCTTCGTCTTTTAGGGCTACTGACTTCTCTTTGTTTGAAGTCATGCTGCATTTCTCTTCTTTCTTTCGAGTATTCATTTGCAGTTCATAAGAGATGAGCTTCCTGGACAGATTTTGGAGATCAATCTCTGGCAGTTTACAAAACTCCCTAATGGCTACCACTTTTGTGTCCCAGTCCTTTGTCAAGGATTTGAGGAATTTTTTATTTAGCTCAACATTAGTGAAGGTACAGCCGTAGTTTCTGAGCCCGTTGACGATCTTGAAGAATTTTTCAAAGCTGTCAGCAATAGTATCATTTGCACTTTGCTTGAATGCCTCGTATTCTTGATTCAGCAAAGATCTACAATCGTCTCTAACTTCTTCGGTTCCTTCCATGAGAGCTACAAGGCAGTCCAACATCTCCTTGACAGATTTGTAGTGGAATAAGTTTTGGAATATTGAGTCGTCCACTGCACTGGCTATGATATTCTTTGCCTTTTGTCGAAGTAGACTAGGGTAATTTCATCCTTGGTTAAATCCATCCTTTTCTTTGGAATCATAACCATAGGATTTAGAGCAGAGGGTTGTGTATGAATGTGAGGTACTTCATCCACAATCTGAAATATAAGTTGATCAACAGCTTCCATGTAGAATCTAACTCTTTCCTTCCACATGGGAAAGTTCTCATTAGTGCACACTGATAACTTCATTAAAGATGTATCCTTGCTTCTGTACATTGCAACTGAGCGGGATCTCTTGACAACTAGATAAGAAATATTGTTCTAGATATTTGCCTTATATCGAACAACCTAACTCCGATACCAATTTAAAGTACCTAGTGTCAACCTAAATCACCTAGATGCGGGGGTGAATTGGTGTGTTCTGCTCTTTTGCGGAATAAAAATTACTAGAAAAAGTAACACACAGAATACACAAAACTTTATAGTGGTTCCTTGTGTTGGGTATGTCCACTGTCCCGAGTTGCATATCTTTCATGAAGGGCTAGATTTGGCTACTTCACCTTTATCTCAGATTGCATGTTATCTTCCACATCGTAGCCTCAACTCCTATAACTCGGAGACAACGCTCCCACCACTCGGAGAACTACCTCTCTGACTACTTGAAGAACAAACTCTCCTACAACTTGGAGAACAAACCCTCCTACAAATCAGAGAACAAAATCTCATACAAATCGGAGAAAAAACTCTCCTACAACTCAGAGAACAAACTCCCCTACAACTCGGAGAACAAACTCTCCTACAACTGGGAGAACAAACTCTCCTACAACTCGGAGAATAAACTCTCCTATAACTCAGAGAACAAACTCTCCTACAACTCGATCCTTCAATAAGGATCTACAACTCAGAGTGAAAAACCTCCTACAATAATACAAAGTTTTACACAGGAAAAGATTAAAAATAATCTTTAATATATCTTAAATCTTCAGTCCCTTGTTCCTCTGAAAAGTTGATCGTGAATGTCTTGAAGAACATAAAATGAAGACATGAAAACCGAGATCTTGATGCACAGATCGAGAGATCTGAGAGAATAAGAACCTTCATAGATTTGCGTTCTAATCGATTTGCTTGAAGAAGAAAAGAATCGTGCAGCAAATATTCGTCGGCTGAGTGGAGTAGCGAAGATCGATCATGTGCCGACGGGAATGTTTCGTCTTCTTGAGATTTCTTGATTTTTTTCAAATAAGCGCGATTCGATTTGAACGAAATCCACCCAACAAATAACCTCCTTCTGCATCGGCTATAAAAATCCTTCCTAAACGAGAGATCCGAAATCATTATACATGGCAATCTAGACAAACCCAGCCAAAAATTTGAAAATAGAAGAAGAAAAAACCATTAAGTGTAATTCGTCGAGTATCTATGGGTATACTTGTCAAATCACTTGGCAACTCGAAGAAATTTACTTAGAAGATTTAAGCCAGATCTAACATATTACTCAACACATTGCAGAATAAATACTCGACGAATTCGACGAGTATCAGCTAGTATACTCGACGAATTTGATGAGTATCGGCTAGCTGACTCGACGCATTTGCAGCCATACCAAGTGATATTCGACGAATATCACATAGTGAAATCTAGAGAAGTAAAGTCAAGTTGACTCGATGAATTCATCGTGTATCGACATGTATATTCGACGAATTCGACGAGTAATGGCTAGTATACTCGACAAATTCGACTTCTATACACGATGATACTCGATAAATTTTACTTAGCTAATTTCCAAGAATTTAGAGATTATTCTCTAAGTAAATACGATGAATTAAACGAGTGCTAGTAAGCAAACATGGCGAATTTTACAAGTATTCATGAGTATACTCGACGAATTCGATGAGTATCAATTACTATACTCGACGAATTTTATTTGGAAAAAATCTTCTCTTATGAAGGCCACAACTAAATCTTCTTGGATTCTTCTAATGTACTTGAAATAGAAGTACATCCTAATTGAGAGATTACACATGAGTCAACACCTTAGCCTACACAATGAGGGATTACATTGTATAGTCCTTTGTTTCAAGACCTACTGTAACCTGACATCGGGTTGTACTTAACAATATCCTCTTGCAAGCACATAACTAGAAAATTCATCAAATATAAACTCAATTCATCTTAGTTTAAAGGACACTTTTTCAAATCAGAGTTATTGTGGATACAATAACCAACACAATGTCAAATTACCATGGGTCATAAAATACAGGACTATGTTATGTAATTCCTCATTATATAGAACATTTTGTTGACTCATGTATAATTTCTCTATTGGGGTGTACTTCATTTCCAAGTGCAAAAAAAGATTCAAGAAAGTTCTGCTTGCTGGATTCAAGACAGACAATATTTCTATGTAAAATTCATCGAGTACTTACGTGAAGATTCGTTATATCCGTTGCGTTATTACGTGAGCACTCGAGCAATTCATCAAATATACTCGGGAGTATTCGGGAAATCTCAGAACGTGTTTTCAATTTTTGCTAAGTAAAATTTGTCAAGTTATTTTATGATCTCTCGTAAATACATGACGAAGTCATCAAGTACTCTTGAGAGATCTTGTGATCATTTTACTAAATAAATTTTCTATTTCTGATTTTTGTTAAGTATTATTCATCGAGTAGACACAAGTCATTCGTCGAGTAGTCAAGGGTAATTCGTTCGAGTAATCTAGAGATGCCACAAAAGATCCAGACGAATTGATTTAAGCAATGTTTTCATTTCAATTTGTTGATGGCTTTCATTTTAGGGCATCGACCTTGTACAGTATACGTGGACCTTTGTCTTGAAATCTCATTCTAGCCGTTGGAAGAGGAATCTCTATAAATACCCAAGGGTTATGTTTTTGAATGCCCCAATCATGATCTAATTCATAATTGCAAGAATCCCTTCTGTAGCAATCTCTATTTTTACTAACGGAAGAACCCGACACCGGCGATCTCGGTCGTGATTCCTCTTGAAGAATAGTTTTGACCATATCTACTGCTTCCAGATTCTCCAATACTTCTTTATGATATAGTTGATTCTAGAGTTCAAATCAAGTTATCAAAATTTTCAAATCACTCTTCTCTTTCAACCTTTATTTCAAGATTCTCACTCAAGAAAGGAAGAAGACTTATTCTATCAGATCTGAAGTTGAAAATCTTTGAGTTTTCTAAGAAGATTGTTTTACATTTTATTGTGTTGTATAAGCCATTTTTACACTTCTTGTATGAAGTTTTACGTCCGAGTTTTGTATATCCTAGTTTAGAGTATCGAGTGTATGAGAGGTTGTTCTCTGAGTTTTGTAGGAGACTTTGTCTCCGAGCTTGTAGGAGTTGAAGACTCCAAGGTGTAAGATTTGTTATAATATGAGATTGGAGAAGTAGCCGGGTCTAGCCCAAAGTTCTAGATAGGAGAGGCAGAGCAGTAGATGTACCCATTCTGGGGAACCACTATAAATCCTTGAGTTTGTGTTGTGTATATTCTCTAATTCTGTGTACTTATTTTGAAGTGTTTTAATTTCGCTAAAAGTCGTAGGACTCATCTATTCACCCCCCCTCTAGTTGATTTAGGTCAACAACTAGATACTTTCAATTGGTATAAGATCAAGGTTATTCATTAAAAGGTTAACACCTTGAACAGATCCTAATATAGTTGTCTCAAGAGAAATAGACACTAGCAAGGATTTGTACTCGATGAAGTTGTCAATGTGCACCAAGGAGAATTTCCCCATGTGGAAGGAAAGAGTGTAATTATTCATGGAAGCTTTTGAGCTCAGAATCTTCATCATTATTGAAGAAGGATCGCATGTTCCCATGACTCCGTTAACCACTGATCCCAATCGGATGGTTCCCAAAAGAATAATGGATTCGAACAAAGACGAGATCGCACTCGTTGCTCTGGACTAGAAGACAAAGAACACCATTTCCTGTACGTTGGACGATTCTATGTTGCAAAACATAATCCACTATAAGTCTGCAAATGAGATGTTACAATCTTTAATTGTTCTCATGGCAGGAACAAAAGAAGCAAGGGATGATCGAAGATCTCTATTAAATCAGGAATATGAAGAATTAAAGCAAGAAAAGAGGGATACTATTGCTGACTGTAATGAGAAATTTTTCAAGATCGCCAAAAGCCTAAGAAATTATGGTCGAGTGTTTACAAATGGTGAGCTTAATGACAAATTTCTGAGATCCTTGATTAATGAATGTGATACAAAGGTAGTTGCTATCAGGGAATTTGGCAAGGTGACTACAATGGAGCCACAGATCTTATTCAGGAAGCTTCTATCTCATGAGCTGAAACTCAATATTAGAAAGTCAGAAGAAGAGGGTAACAAGAATTTAGGCAGAGAAATGTATGTGCCACTCATGGCCGAAGGGTCAAGAAAAGTCGGAGTTATGTTACCAGCAAGGACACAGACATCAAATGAACAAGAAGACTCAGAGGCATGCTCCTCTAGATCTAGAATGTCAAATGTAGAGTTATCCCTACTCTCTAAGCAGTTTAAGAGAATTCTCAACAAAGGGAGACAAAGGAGAAATCAATCATCCTCATCTGATTATAAGAGATCACGTCGTGATGGTGATCTTCACTAGAAAAGCTATAAAAACAATGACATGTATAAATCTAAAGCAAATAAACATATTTCTTCTAACATTGTTTGCTAGTATTGTAATAAGCCAGGACACATGATCGCTGAATGTCCTCACAACAAAAAGGAAGGGTCAAAGAAAGAACAAAATAGATCTGTCAAAGTAAGGAATAAAGAAAAAAGAGCTTCATCGAAAAGAAGTCATAGACTCTCAGCGAAAATGACTCAAGTTAGTCATGCTCAGATGAATAAGCCTACTTTGGGCTTATGCCACCCTCAGACGAGGATAACAACGGCTCCCAAAATAATGGTAAGGTAAAATCTCACACTCCTCTAGCTAATTCCGATGCAGACTCTGATGGGTATGAAGATCACCTCTATAAGAAGTTGTCAGACTTAATGATGCAGTATCGAGCACTACTGAAGGGATTTGGTAAATGTTGCAAGATAGTCAAATCTCATGCCGTAGAGATTGTATCTCTCTAGGCATTGGAGTTTGAACTGACGAAAGAAATTGAGAGATTGTCTCCTCTTAAAGAAGAAATCCAATCTTTTAAAGAGAAACTAGAGTGCCCTGCTGAATTTATAAGTCTGATAGTAAAGGCTATAGATGAGCTTGAAGAGAAGTTGTTTATTGAACGGAAGCTTTTTGAAAGCGTCTTAGAACCAAAGACTGTTCTTCAACTCATTGATGGATTTGTATCCTCTAAGACAGGTGGTGTTAGATTAGGGCTCCTACAAACATAAGGAGGGTTCCTCATGTTCAATAAGTATTCAAGAAGGTAATTCTTCCGACCAACCAATATGACCTTGAAAAATCCTATGGTAATTTTTCTACACCAACGCATGTTGTCTTTAACCAAAATAATCAACGGTGGAGCCGTCCTAGAAATCACGGAATTAGTGCTCTCAAGTAGCCTTATGAAGAGATTGTTTTGAAGGACTACTGTCCATTCATTTATGGATTGAAGGAGAAGAAAGAACAGAAAGACAAGCAAGTTGCTCAGCAGCCATATGAGATAATGAAGCCTACCACCTGTTGTTCTTATGAGGCTTCTACTTCTACATCAGCACCTCCTACTAGACCTCCCACTTATATTGTAAAGAAGGATAAGAAAAAAAGATACAACAAGTTTGACTATTGGTGTTGTAGTAATATTGATCACTTCACCATAAATTGCAGGTACAATTCGATGTAATATAAGACACCCTGAGTTAAAAATGATAGAATGACCCCTCGCAACGTTAAAATTCACAGTGGTGTTCATCTAACAAGAAACCAAGGACCCAAATCTAGTTGGGTTCCTAAGGGAAACTAATCTATGAATGCAGGTATGTCCAAAGGCTTGCCAAAATCCTATCTGGTATTTGGACAGGCGTTGTTCCAAGCATATGACTGGAACAAGAAGCCTACTACAAGAATATACCTCAATCAAAGACGGACCAAAGTTTATCTTTGGGGTCTCTGATAGAGCAATCACAAAAGGCTACAGTATGATTACCAATGGTATAGTCTCTTTCACAGACGTGGCTAATGGTTAAAGGATTATAAAATAATCTAATAAGCATAGATCAATTATGTGACAAAGGGTATATGGTTGAGTTCTACAAGGACAAGTGTCTAATAAAAACTTCTGATAAATTACAAACTATTTTATCAGGTACTCGGAGTAGAAATATTTTTTGTCTTAACTTTCTTTATTTAGAGTCTTTTACACTAGTGTGCTATTTAAAAAAAGTTAATGTGTCTCTTTGTGATTAATTGTACATGAGACTAGCACATATTAATTTCAAAACTCGAAATATGTTATTTTATCACAACTTAGTGAGTGATGCACCCATATTAAGTGTATTAAAGAGAGACCATATCACAAATGCCAAAGGAGTAAGCAGACAAGAGCTACCTTTAAAAGCATCATCTCTATCTACTCCATATGGACTTATTTGGTCCCTTGCCAATTCATAGTTTATGAGGTAAAGCTTACACCTTTGTTATTATTGATTCATACTCATATTTTGCATTGGTATTCTTTCTGAAATACAAGTCAGATACATTTGAATCTTTCACTAGCTTTATCAGGCAGACATAAAATGAGTTGAACTGCTATGTGGTAAAAATCAGAAGTGACTATAGAACATAATTTAAATCTAGTACCATAATAGAGTTCTGTGCAAGCTAAGGTATCTTTCATGAGTTTTCCTCTCCTCGTACTCCACAGCAAAATGGAGTTGTCTAGAGAAAGAATACAACACTCATTGAACTAAGCAGAACTATGTTGAATGATTCTTCATTACTAGAGTACTTCAAGGATGAGTCCATCAACATAGCTTGTCACGTATAAAATAGAGCCTTAATCAACAAGAATCATCGTAAGACACCTTATGAACTTTTGAAAGGCAAGAAACTGACTGTGTCCTGCTTCAAAATCTTTGGAAGCAAATGTTTCGTACTTAATAATGGGAAATATTACAAAAATAATTTTAGTCAAAAATGTTTTCAAGGTATTTTTGTGGGATATAGTAGCCATAGTAAGATATGTTGGATTTTCAATAAGAAAATCCTGGTCTGAGAAGAGTCCATTAATATTGTATTTGTTGAGACAAGTATGTTTCATAGCAGTTCTTCTAGTATTTTTGTTAAAGATGCAGGTTCGCAGCTAAAAGAGCTAAGATTAGAAGAAGCAATCAAATAAGACGTCCAAAGCTCAATTAAAGTTAATACTCTTAGCTTGATTAAAGACAAAGAACTCCAAGTTGAAGAACTGGCACCAAAAGAAGCACCTCCTTGTGGAAATGCAAGGAATCTAGTGATCAGACATTCAAGAGATCACACCATAGATCTGATAATCAAAGATCCTAGTGACGGAGTTCGAAAAAGATGAGGTACAACTAACGAAGTATTGCATTTGAGTTTTCTTTCCCATATTGACTCGAAGAAGTTCAAAGAAGCAAATAAGCATGCTTCATAGATAATCGTAATGCAAGAGGTGCTCAATTAGTTCAAAAGATCCATGGTTTTGGAACTAGTACCTAGGCCCAATGGTCA
The DNA here is from genome assembly GCA_039513925.1 of Platanthera zijinensis. NCBI lineage: Eukaryota > Viridiplantae > Streptophyta > Magnoliopsida > Asparagales > Orchidaceae > Platanthera > Platanthera zijinensis. The sequence continues at coordinate 164,642,835 of CM077082.1, read as the reverse complement.
CAATGTTATAGGGATGAAATGGGACTTCAAAATCAAGCTAGATGAAAATGGACTCATCATAAAGAACAAGGCCAGACTTATAGCTCAAGGTTACCAACAATAAGAATGGATCGACTTCGATCATTCATTTGCTCCAGTGGCCAAACTCAAAGCGATCAGGTTATTCCTAGCATATGTTGCACACAAAGGTTTAAAGGTCTATCAAATGGACATGAAGTCAGTCTTCTGGTAATTTAAAAGAAGAAGTTTACGTGGAATAACCCTTAGGTTTTGTCTAAAGCATTATATGATTTAAAACAAGCTCCTCAAGCTTGGTATGCGACGATGTCTAGCTTTCTTCTCTAAAACAAGTTCTCAAGAGGAAAGATAGACAAGACATTATTTCTTAGGGAAATAAAAGGCAAGATTCTGCTAGTATAAATATATGTCGATGACATTATATTTAGATCTACATACGACAACCTTTGTAAACATATTTCTAACCTTATGCAAGGGATGTTTGAAATGAGCAGTATGGATGAGCTGAAGTATTTCTTAGGACTTCTTGTGAAGCAATCTGAAGATGAAATTTTCATCACTCAGTCGAAGTTCACCTAGGAGTTGATTAAGGAATTCAGTATGGAGAATGCAACCTCTATGAGGACTCCAATTTGTTCAACTATGAAACTGGACAAGGATGAAAAAAGGTAACCTTTTGATGAAACTAAGGAGCATAATTGGATCCTTTCTCTACCTTACTGCCAGTAGACCAGTCAAAATGTTCTCAACATTTGCAAGTGTTAGATTCCATGTGAACTCTAAGAAATCTCATTATGCTGCTTTAAAGAGGATTTTGAGAGACCTTAAAAGCACACTCAATCTTAGCTTATTGAACCCAAGAAGTAATGACTGGGAGCTAATTGGATTTTCAGATTCTAATTTTGTAGGAAGCAGGGATGATAGGAAAAGCACTTTCTGGACCTACCAATTCCATACAAAGTGGCTTATCTCATGGAGTAGTAAGAAGCAGAATTGTGTAGCAATCTTAATTGTTGAATATGAGTATATCTCAGCTGGCAATTATTGTGCATAGCTTCTATGGATAAGAAATCAGCTTGAAGATTATAATCTGAAGATGATGGGGATTCCAATATTCTACGACTCATCAAGTGCTATAGCAATAACAAATAATCCAGTGTCTCACAGCCGGACAAAGCACATCAAAATATGATATCATTTAATTTGGGAGCATGTGGAGAACAAGCACATATAATTCAGTTATGTCCCGATAGATAAGCAGTTTGTAAATATTTTCACGAAGCCACTAGATGAGGACAAGTTCACATTCTTCAAAATGTAACTTGGTATGCTCTCTAAGGAGACATGAAAAGATCAAGAAATTTGACCATTTACAGAAATTTAGATTTTTCAAAACTTCAAGGAAGCACTCGTGGAATCAGTCAAAACTACTCGAGTCATTTCGATAAATTCGACGAGTATTCTCGTGTCATAACAATGAATTAGACAAGTCTTCACGAAAACATTCGACGAATTATTCAAGTATTCATGAATTATTTTGATGAATTATTCGAGTATTCACGGAACCATTCGAAGAATAATTCGAGTATTTACGTATATTTTTGACGAATCCTTATTATTCAGACTTATTTTCCACCTTCTAGTTATTTGATCTGAAACTCATATTGCCGAAAAGGTTAGCACCTCTATTTCTTTAAAACTTTAATACTATATTGTTGATGTACAAAATGGGCCACCAAGTTCTACGAATAGAAAGGAGGGTGGAGGAAACTATCGAGTAGTTGGTTACTAGCAGTCAGGGCCGAGAGGGTAGAGAGAGGGGAAAGAGGGAAAGAGAGACTGCTGGCATCGGAAACACCAGAGTTTGCCCGCTACGGCTAAACGCCACTACTATGATTTGCTTTCCTTTTATTTAGAGAAGAATCAGTTACAACGGTTAAAAATGAGAATCTGAGCTAACAAGTATCCGCTAGAGGAAGAGTTCGAGTCCAGAGCAACAAGCGGTTAGATTTGGGATCCGAACTTTCTCCTCCACGAGGTACTGTTCACGCCTATTTATAGGCTCGGGGGCCTGCCAAAATGGGCAGGGATAAAAATATTGGCTGCCCGTGTATAGGAGAAGCGGGCAGCGATGACCAGAAACAGAGAGGACAGAATGAAAAGAGGCCACCTAACCGCACGGCTAGGCGGTCACAACTACAATTGGTCGACACATTCTCAGCGGCAGCTGTATTAAGATATTGTTAGAAGGCTGCGAGAAGGGGGCTAGAGAAGGCCTTACTGCCAGGACTTTAGGAAATCTAGGAGAGCGGTCAATTCGGGTTAACATCATCCCCGCACTTTTTTAAATTCCGAGAAATTTCAAAAAGGTACAAGTTAACTTCTACGAATGCTGTAAATTCTCCAGAAGCTATAAATATATCTGCCGCAGAAGCTGTTTTCAGAAAATAGCTTTTAAGAGGAGTCGATTCTCCCATATAGCAGTTAAAATCCCGCTATCTGAAATGTCTGCAAGGAAGAGTGTCTTGGCAAGGATGGGAGACAAGGGCTTTGCTGCTGCAAACTCTCCATGAAAGGAAACTACTAGCCGTGAAGTCGCCGAGAAGTCCCTGAGGATGAAAATAACAAAAGTAGTTTCGCTAAAACCGCGCTGATTAAGCAAAAAACATCTGGGGAAATAGGAGGCGAAGTCCGCCGATATTAGACAATCCTCGAACATGACTATCAAGAAATTTAAAGAGCGAATTATGGAGCAACCTGCCGAGAAGGTTGCAAATAAGCCTGCTGAAGAGATGTACAAGAACCTGGAGGGTAGCAAGATTCTAGAAACTGCCCCAGCCATAACCCGTCAACCATCCTCCACCCTCGATGTAGACATCATGGAATTATCTAGCGTCTACCTAAATCACCTAGAGGGGGGTAAATAGGTGATGTTTGTCTCTTTTTGTGGAATAAGAATTATCTAAAAATTAGAACACACAAATACAGAGAGTTATAGTGGTTTCCCTTATTGGGTACATCCACAGTCCTGCCTCGCCTATCTACCATGAAGTGTTAGATTCGGCTACTTCACCTTTCTCAGATTATCACAATCTTACACCTCCGAGCAATACTCCTACACCTTGGAGAAAAATCTCTCCTACACCTTGATCCATGACCGAATCTATACCTCGATCCACAAACTGGATCTACAAACTCCATCCACACACGGATCTACAAACTCGATCCACTATCGGATCTACAAATCTCGGAGACAAAGCTCCTATAAAGGTTAAAACAATTTTACAATAATAATAAAAGTTTCACTATTCCAAATCTGAAATCTTCAGGGATCTTCCGTTTTGAAAATTGAAAATCTTGGTGAAGAAGGTTGAGGAAGAAAAACCCGAGAAATCTTTATCTGAAAACTTATGATCTGACACGATCAAGTAGATGTTGAAGAATCTTTGAATATTTGATCTATCGAATCTTTTCTCCTTTTAATCACTGGATCGAGAGATGAGCGGCTGAGAAGAATGACGATGAAGACAGTGCGGCTTCTCCCAAATTTTGTAAAGTGCGATTCTGATTACTGTTGTGATTATTATTAGGGTTAGCGAATCATTTGACATGAATATTTAGAGATCATCGTCTAACAGTCATAAGTCATTAAGGAAAGATCCACGTGGATCAATCATGAGGAACTTAGATTAAATTTTGAAATCCCATTAGAAGATTTGAAAAGAAAATTATGTAACTTCATTTCTCGAGAAGAAATAGATTTATCGAAAAATCATTTGCTTTCTCGAGAAAAGAAATGGCTTTCTCGAGAAAGCAAATGATTTTTCGATAAATCTATTTCTTCTCGAGAAAAGACGAGAAGACTTCACAAAATTTCTTTAAAGTGAAAACCTGATTTTTCTCGAGATGGATATGGTTTCTCGAGAAAAATACTTGGTGAAAATTTAGAACTGAAGACAGATTTCTCGAGAAGGATATGATTCTCGAGAAATGAATTGCTTTCTCGAGAAATAGCCTGACCTTCTCGAGAAATTTGCTTAACGAAAATTCTGTGGACTAAAGGATTGATTTCTCGAGAAAGATTTGGTTTCTTGAGAAAAGGACTTAGCTTCTCGAGAAATAGATTCGACTCTCGAGAACTACTTGCATTTCTCGAGAAATGAACTTGGTTTCTCGAGAAATCTTCAGGGCTCTTCTCGAGAAAAGAATTAGAGACAGTTTAGACAATTTCCCGAGAAGTCTAATGGTTTCTAGAGAACAACTTGCTTTCTCAAGAAATGTACTTAGACTTCGCGAGAAACAGACTTCAATTTCTCGATAAAAGGACTTAGAAATTTTTTTCAGAAACATTTTCTTTTCTTCTTTGGTGAAAACCAGCAACCCTTCTTTTCTTCCATTTCTTTAATACATGAAAATGAAGTGCATCCCAATAGAGTGGTTACACATGAGTCAACACCATGGATCACACAATGAGAGATTACATTGCATGGTCCTGTGTTTAGTGACTCATTGTAAACTGACATTGGTCTACACTTGGCAATAATGACCTGCAAGCACTTAACTAAAGAATATCATCAAATATATACTTAGGTCATCTTAGTTCAAGGGTGGCTTCACACAAATCTAGGTTATTGTGGATACAATACCCAACAATCTCCCCCTATTTATAGAAGTAAGAACCCTCTACACTAAGGTGAATTATATCAAGATAATTAAAGAATTAACTAACAAGTAAAATAATGTATGTAATGATAGATAAGAAATAATAAGATCAACAAAATTCATAACTATACATATATATATAGAGTTTGTCCATAGGAATATCTTGGTCCACAAAATTCTATACAACTGACAATCATAAAATTATTTGAACTATTGTTGGTGCTATCTTTCCTTCTTCTCTTGTTGTCACTTCTGATAATTGAATGGATTGGGATAGTACTTGGGAAGTCCAGGAGGAGCACAAGGATTATTATGACCATATTCACGATCATAAATCCTTCTTTTTGTCAAAGATTTTTCATATAGCTCCAAATCCTTGGGACTGTAAGGATCAGCTTTATTTTCATTATAATCCACAACCAGCTTCAGAGTGTCCAGAATAAGAGACTTAGAAGTTGGACTCCAAACTTCAACAAATTCTATTTCTTTCCTCTTAGCAGCACCTTGACTGGGGATAGATCTGTTGGCAGAAGCACCATCACCATATTTCCTTTTCATTGGCACTGACATTTCATGAGGTAGATCTTGAGGAAACTTTGGTTGCTCAGATGTCCAGATTTTAGAGTAATTTTCAGGAGGAGCTTCATACAGTTTAGATCCAGGAGAAAAAGTAGGATTACAGACATTGGGATCAAGATGAGGAGGTGGAGTAGCACTTGGAACAACTTGAAAATTTGGAAAGATTGGATATGCATCCATACAGCAGTCTCATATGTATAGATGTTTACGCTTTTAATATGCTTTTCTACACTTGTATTGATCTTGTGCAGTTGATCATCCTACTTATTTTTCATCTCTCGAACTTTTCTTCTAGATTTTATTTTACTTTATCCTCCCCCTTTCTTACTTCTACGGTTAGGGTTTCTATGGCATCCTCCTTCAATATTTCATCTTTTTTACAGGTCTTGAAGTTCTGTTCTCCAGTTTTCATCAATAATAGGATCTGATTATTTGCTACAGTGACTGCATGATTCATCACTTCACCAACACTAGTGATACTGTGGTCTAGAGCCTTACCACCAATATTTAGGAGTCTTTTGAATTCATCAGTATTGCTCTAAATTTTGGCAAATTCTATGCTCATCTCTTTTTAAAGAGCAATTATTTTTTCAGTTACTTCATTGAGAGACTTGTCAAAGTACTCTCTTTACTTGGTCAACATAGACTCATTTTTACCCAAAAGGGTATCTTCAGGAAATACTATAGCTGGAGGAGGTGGAGGAGGTAATGTTGGAGCTGTCAAGAGAGGGATTTCTTCAATTATAACTGCACTTTTGCCTTTTTGGGCAGAAGTCATTACATCCTCTTCCTCTCCAAGAATGATTGGCAGAGAGAAATCTAAGTTCTTGAGAGGTGGGTCTGATGGTTTTGTAGTAACTGCATCCTCATCAGAAAATAACAACACATTCTCCCCCTCACTCTGTGCCTTGGGCTGAGAAACTTTTGGAGTCTCTTTAGGAGTCTCTTTAGAAGACTTTTCAGGAGTCTTTTTAGGAGAGATGAACAGGGGATCATCTGAAGTTAGATTCTGTAACATTCTGTCAATGTCAGTTGTAGTAGTATCCATTTAAGCATCATCAAGATTTACTTGATCAGAGGAGTATTAAATGTCCATACCTGAGCCACCATCATGCATACAGGTGCTCTTCTCAATATTAGACTGAGCTTGACTTTCTTCTTCCACTACCCATCATAATCAACAACTTGCTCTATAACCTAAGCTGTAGGAACATCTGACTGAATCACTATTTCTGGTACCTCAACTTGCTGAACTTCTTCATTAACTTAAGGAGCAGGCTCCCCCTCAACATATGCACCATATGTGCCAACTATATCAGTATGAGGAGGAGATGGGATCATGTCCTCATCATCTACTGCCCTGGGAACTACAAGATCCTAGCCTTGCCTTGGAATTCTGATCTCCCATCTCTGGAAGGAGGATAGAGAGATTTTTTTTCAGGTGGTGAATGACCACACCTTTGGATAAGTCAAAGGTTTCAAGATGTAGTTGATTTAGATAAAGATAAATAATTCTAGCAAAATTTGGTATCTTAATGCTTTCCTTAATTTTGTCAAACAACATATGCCCCCATTTAAATTTCTTTCGACACACAACAACAGTCATCATGTCAAAGAAATCTTAAGAGATGTATTCAATGGAGCTTGTTTTGTAGAGTAGGACCATTCCTAAAATGTCAGCCAGAAGTTTACTTTCATCTGTCATGTGCTGTCTTCTAACTGAAGTGAAGGATTGTGGAAGAACATGGATGGAGAAGGTTCTTGAGTAATCAGCTTCTTACAAGTATTCTTCCTCATCAATGGTGGCAATCTTAGACACTCTGTTAAAGAAGATGGCTTGATTTTGAACTTCAAATCTCTGACTAAACTTTTCAACAATTTCCCACTCCTCTTAAGCTTCACATTTCTTAAGAACTCTTATACATCTAGAATCAGGACTTTGCACGGATGCTCAAGGATGAAAGTGAGGTCGACGGATTCAAGAAGTAGAATAACATTCCGGAAATCATCGAAAATTTATTCGATTCCTGGGTGAACGAACTCACTTCCTATGGCAATCTTTGTTGTAGGAGTCATCGATTGAGAAGAATGAAAGATTTCTAACTTTTTGGAGAAGAATCGATTGATTTTGTGTAAAGAATGGCAGAGACATTCGGCGGAACTGAAGAGTATTTCTCGGGAGAGGGCTTTTTCGAATTCGTGGATTTTGGATATTTTATGGGCTTATCTATTTATATAAAATTGAAAATCTTGAAGAATTATTAAAAGCGTACCTGGGAATGGCAGTTCAAATTCTTCATAAGTTTATGCAGGTGGATTTGGGCATTTCTCGAGAAAAATAAGGCTTCTCTAGAAATCCATTTGACTTTCCGAGAAATATAAGCCATTTCTCAAGAAATATATCTTGTGTTTTTAGAAACCCATTAGTTTTTCTCGAGAAATTCAGAAGCTTTCATGAAATCAAGTAAGTTCTTGAGAATTATAAGTTATCTCGAGAAATATAAGTAGTTTTTCGAGAAATCCCTTTCTAAGCTTGGGATTTTTCTGAGTAAGAATTCTCTGGAAATCTTCTGAGTGGCTGATGTTTAATCTTCTCTAGAGTTCAAATATGAACTTTTCAGGATTCCATGTTGAGCATACCAAGTTCTATATTGAAGAAGGAGAACTTGGCATCATCCAGCAGCTTCGTGAAGATATCTATAACCTGCTTATCTATCGAGACATAGAAGAGGGATATGTCCTTGTTCTCCACATGCTCTCGGATGAAATGGTAGCGCACCTTAATGTGCTTGCTGTAGCTGTGAGAAACTGGATTATTTTTTATAGCTATTGTGTTGGATGAGTCGCAATACATTGGAATTTCTCTGAATATCAAATTATAATCTTCGAGTTGATTCCTTATCTAAAGAATCTGTGCGTAGCAACTACTTGCAGAGATATACTCTGGCTTGATAGTAGTTGTTGCCACACAATTCTTCTTTTACTGCTCCAAGAAATAAGCCATCTTCCGAGGAATTGGCACATCCCAAAAGTGCTTTTTCTATCATCCCGGCAACCTACAAAATTAGCATCTAAAAATCCAATTAGCTCGACATCATTACTTCTTGGGTACCGTAAGCAAAATTTTGTCTACCCTTAAGGTATCTTAAAATCCGCTTTTCAACGACGTAATGAGATTCCTTTGTGTTTACCTGATATCTAGCGCAGACAGATGTTGAAAACATTATATCTGGTCTACTAGCAGACAGGTAGAGCAAGGATCCAATTATGCTTTTGTACTTAGTTTCATCAAAAGGTTTCCCAATCTCATCCTTGTCTAGAGACACAGTGAACCCATTGGAGTCCTCATAGAGTTTGCACTCTCCATTCCGAATTTATTAAGAAGCTTCTTGGTGAACTTTGTCTGAGAGATGAAAATTCCATCTTCATATTGCTTCACCTAAAGTCCTAAGAAATACTTAATCTCTCCCATACTGCTCATTTCAAACTTCCCTTGCAAAAGTTTTGAAATTTTTTTGCAAAGGTTGTCTTCTGTAGAGCCGAATATGATGTCGTCGACATAGATTTGCACTAGCAAAATCTTTCTTTAATTTCCCTAAGAAATAATGTCTTGTCTATCTTTCCCCTTGGGAATTTGTTCTCAAGAAAAAAGCTAGAAAACGTCTCGTACCAATCTCGGGGAGCTTGCTTTAACCCATATAAAGCTTTATTTAAAAAATAAATAAGTTCAGGGAATTGAAAATTGACAAAACCTTGGGGTTTCGCTATGTATACTTCCTATTTCAGATTTTCGTTGAGGAATGCTGACTTCACGTCCATTTGGTAGACAGTGAAGCCTTTTAGGGCAGTATACGAAAGAAAAAACCTGATCACCTCGAGCCGAGCCACTAGAGCAAGTGTTTGGTCGAAGTCGATCCCCTCTTCTTATTTATAACCTTGAGCTACAAGCCTGGATTTATTCTTGATAATTACTCTATTTTTGTCCAAATTGTTTCTGAATATCCATTAGTGTCAATCACGTTCTGTCCCTTTGGCTTGGGCACTAGCTCCCAGACTTTACAGCATTCAAACTGATTGAGCTCCTCTTATATTGCCAGAATCCAGGAAGCATCCTTGTTCACTTCCTTGAACTTCTTCGGTTCAACCTGAGATAGAAAGATGAGATGCAAAATTTCATTAGTTGTACCTCTTCTGACTCTAACGCATCGCCTGGCTCTCCAATGATCTGATTAGCTGGGTGCACTCTTAGGTGTCTGAGCCCTAGGTTTCTTGCTCTCCCTCTAGCAGGCTCTACAGCATCTTGTGCATCCTCTATGGGTTGAGTGAATTCTTCCTCTATGGATTCTTCATCCATGAAGCCAGGATCGATGATCTTGACTGAACTTGGAGCTTATTCCTTAACAGCTTCATTCAAGCTTAGCTCCTTGAACCTGGTACCTGCATCTGCACCAATAACACAAGACAAGCTACTATGAAGCATGCTAGTCTAATCAAATACAACACTTATTCACTCTTCTACCACAAGAGTTTTCTTATTGAAAATCCTATATCCCTTACTATGACTACTATATCCTACAAAAATACCTTCAAAACACTTTTCACTAAACTTTGTGCGGTAATACTTTCCATTATTAAGTACGAAGCATTTACTTCCAAAAATTCTAAGGTAAGACACAGTCGGTTTTCTTCCCTTCAATAGTGAAAGTCTTGATTTCAAGGTCAACTAAATACCTAGAGGGGGCGGTGAATAGGTTTTTTGGCCTTCTTTTTAAATAATCTTATTTTTATCTGAGTTCTTGATGTTAAGTGATTAATTGATTTGTACTTTTAAGAACAATCACAGATGACTCAAAAATTTTATAGTGGTTCCCCAATCTTGGGTACGTCCATTGTACCTCTCCGCCTTTCTAACAGTGTGTTAGACAAGGCTCTTCACGAATTGCTCGGCTTCTTCAGAGCTTACAGCACGAGCCTGTAGTATCACTTGGGCTTATTCAAGACCTACAACCCGGGCACTTAGCCCTACACTCAGATCCTAATGGGATCCTACCTCGGCCTTTATAATACAGGCCTACACTCAGGCACTAAGACTTACCACTCAAATTCTAACAAGAATCCTACCTCGGCCTTTGTAACATAGGCTTACATTGAAGAACTAAGCCTTACCACTCAGATCCTAACAAGAATTCTACCTAAGCCTCAGATTCCCTAAAGAATCGTACACTCAAATCCAAATTGAATATTACAGTGAATGTCAAAGAGATGAATTACTCAGACACCAGAGAAAGTTCTCTGTGTCTGACTTCCTGGACTGAGCAGATATCAGCCATATCTTCTTCTTCGTAGAAAAAAGTTGAGAAAGAAATCTTCAATTGAATCCTAGCTTATTCTAGAAGCAACTTACAGAAAACTCTACTTCTTCTTCAGGAATCAATCATGATCTTGCTGTCGCAGATGAGTATTGCGGCAGCTAACTCTCTTCGGATTCAGGTTTTCTTATCTGAACTCCATCTTCTGGCTCGACGAGAAAATGAGGAAGAAGAAATCGTCCAGACGCAAGATTGCGAACCCAGAGAACACTAATGGTGTATCTTCTCGATGTGATTACTCTGATTGATTACTTGTTTTATTTCGATATGATCCTACTCCTTTTATAGACAGCCGATTAGCATCATATTAAGCAATGGGCCCCATCAGAATTGGTGGCTGTGATTCAACCACCTACTTTCCATTGATGGTTGATTCCATGGCTCTGTGCTTTGGGTGGGCCCCAGTGAGTAATATCTTTCTTAGTGTAAAAAATCATGATAACTGGCCCCCATCGCCTCTAGCAGCATTCCCGCAACATTTGAACCTGCTTTGACTTGTTGACTTTGTTGACGTCAGCATAATTCTAGACATAGACAAAATCAAGCATAATTCCAGAAATCCTCAGTTCGATGAACTCAAACCTTAGTTTGACGAACCCAGAGCTTAGCTTGACCAAATCAAGAATCATTCCAGAAATCCTAAGTTCGACGAACACAAACCTCAATTCGACAAACCCAGAGCTTAGCTCAACAAAATCAAGCATCATTCCAGAAATCCTTAGTTTGACGAACTCAAACCTTAGTTCGATGAACCTAGAGCTCAGCTCAACGAAATCAAGCATCATTCCAGAAATCCTTAATTCAGCGAATAAGTGAAAGCTGATTTCGACGAAAGCTTAACTCAGTTCGACGAACACAAAGCTCAACTAGACGAAAACTGGATAAGCAATACTCAAAGATTCTGGACTTAGAATTTTCTTCAGCTCTGTTTGACGTTGAGAGCGTTGAGTGTATATGCCTCACTCAACGCTTTTTTACTCAGTTATATTCTTCTGCCCTTTCTGCTTAAAAGCATTGAGAGCGTTGAGTGTATAAGCTTCACTCAATGCAAGTAAACTTAGCCTGATTTTCTGCAATCTTGCCTTCTTGCTATAGTTTGGCATTGACATACTCAAAATGGTATTGAGTGATGAAGCTTCACTTAATGCCTTGCTACTTAGACAAATTTTTTCCCATGGAATTGAGTAAGTGAGCATGTAACGCCCCGAAACTCAAAAGGGTGACGGGTGGCGTTTTGAGCCACATATGGGATTTGGTAGAGGTGACACGGCCTGGGACACGGGCGTGTCCCAGGGCGTATCGTGTTCGGGTTTGGCGTTGGTCGCGTGGCCGACGATTTTTGGAGTCAACGGTCGTCAGGGTGTAAACATGGCCTCAGACACGAACGTGTCCCATGGTGTGTCAGTCACTCAAATCCTTTAACTCAATGAACGTTGAGTGAGGGCGCACGACCTGAGCCCAAGTGTGTTCGGGTCCGACACGGGCATGTGGAATTTGACACGGGCGTCTCGAATACCCTTGTCCTGCTCGGGTCGTTTGGTGAGTTGTTCTAAGGTAGCAACATGGCCTGGGACACGGGCGTGTCCCAGGGAGTATCTAGCACACGGCATGTGACATGGGCATATCACATGGCCGTGTCGTGCTGTAGTTATTTTGGATTTGTGTCGTTGGAGGAACACGCCCAATGGCATGGACATGTACTGGATGACACATGTGTGTCAAGGCTGACACGGGCGTGTAGAGTGCCCGTGTTCTTTTTGGGGCGCGACGGTTTTGACGGAAAATGAGTGACACGGGCGTGTCGCAAGCCGTGTCCGGCCCAGGTTTTGGAATTTTGGGCTGAATCACAGCCGTTCGTTTCCTTATTTTAGGAACTGATTGTTCAGGCTCTTCCCACCTTAGGGTTAAAGCTGGTTCAGGGGTGTAAAGCCCTCATAATCTTGGATTCACTCTCTTTCTAAATTCAAGAGAGAGGAGAGAGTAAGGAGGAAGAAGGAAGGCTAGATCCGGTCACCTATGGAGTTTCGGAGCTCCAAATCACGAGCTGACTTTGGATTTACGGAGGCAAGGAGATTTCAGTGCTTTTCATCTCCATAGATTTCCATGGCGCCAAGTAAAAATTCTAGGGTAACGATTCTCATCCTAGGACATATGAAGTCCTCTTTTCCTTCGCATATGAAGCCCTCTCCCGCGAGTATGCGGTGAGTTTGTGGCGTTCCTTGGGGTAGATATGTAAAGTCCCCCTTGTGTATAGTCCGCATACTAGAACAAAGATAGGCATGATGTGTGAAGCTTACCCAGACAAGTTGGTCTGGATCGGTGATATTGCATTGCATAAATGACCGGAGAAGACTCCGTGCGAATGTTTGTTTTTCGGGTTTTCTACGAGGTAGATTGCAATAGGGAGCCTTGGGTACTAACTCCAAGGTGCACCCGGAAAACTAGGCAAATGCGTGGTTTTGCCAACATGGTGGCAGGGGAGCCAACTTGAACATAACCGGGTTATGTGAACTATGTGATGGAAACATGAATCGGGGAGTCTTGACCCGTGCATATGTCTTAAATTGACGTTGCGGTATGAGCACGGGTCAGGCAGAACCGTAACTGCTCTATGTCATTCGGAGGAACCGTTGGCATAAATGAGGGTCTTCGACAGTCTATGGCTTAAATTGACGTGACCCATGCTAGGAAGACAAAATGCTCATAAGGTTGGCAGTCCAAGGGGCGTTGGTGAGATGGAAACGTCTATGGCTTAAATTGACGTGACGTTGGACGGATCGTCGTTAATGTGCCCTGAGTGCATGGGGTGTGTGGTCGTACGTGCCTACACCTATAATGAAGTGTGTTTACACTATACTGCTTGGTTATACTAATAAAGTGCAGGGAAAGTGCATCGCCGCCACGAGTTGGGGGCGGGGTCGTTATAATTTGGTCAGCATGACTGGCCGTTGCTTTTGTTTGCAAGCATACGGTGGATTGGTACTTGAAGGTACTACGGAGCCGAGCGGTAAATAGCGGGCTAAAGCCCAAGTTGCTGAGTCGGCCCTCGAAGGCCTAATTTTTAGTATTTTCTTATATTATCATGTATGACCGGCCTATGTGCCGAAGTTTGGAAGACACTTATATCTGAGAAAACTATTGTAAGGCCATAAGTACAGTACTCGTGTATTGAACAATCCTGTTGGTTTGAGTAGTGGACATTCATGCTTGGCTGGGTTCTTTAGTCTTTGCAACTTAATAAATTTCTTCCGCTAGATGCTCTGTGTAGGACATTGTGATTAGTTGATTGGTTTCAATGAGTAACCCACCGGTCTGTCTGTGGTATATGGCGTCGGGCCCTGACCAGACCTGCTACTATATGCTATGTGACAAATAGGGGTGTTACAATTTGGTATCAAACTACCGATTTTGGTCAAGCTTAAATGAATTTGTGGACGAATTCACTTTAAGGGGTGGTGAGCATATGTGTGTGCGTCATCGTTATAACATGAAAAGAACCCATGAATGTCCACTTAGGAATGAAAATACACATGTTTGAGGAACCTGCGTGTTTTTATAATTGCTTTTTGCAATGATTGTTTGGTCGCTTATCGGTGTTTTGCACGATTATAGGTGACCAGGAGTGGTGCTAGGCCGTCGGAACGACCAGTTTCTGAGGCGAGCAGCGCACCAAATGATGCTCCTACAACACCTCCTTCATCCGAGACCATTCGATTGGTAGCGGAGGCTGTGTCTGCGATGATCAATTCGCAGCCTGCGAGGCAGGTGCAGCTAACTGCTCCTGCTGTGGAGCAAGTACCACTCCAAGAAACAGAGCCAAGGAGGGTGGAATAGGTGGTCCTGGAGCCGGTGTTGCCGAGGAGAGCAACGGAGAAGCAACTGAAGCACGTGATGGGATTCAATCCTCCTATGTTCTCGGGGACGGGAACCCCAACTCAAGCAGAGGATTGGCTCTCGAGAGTTAATAGAGTGCTGACAGCTACTGAGACTGAATAGTGGCAGAAGACCACGATTACGACGTTCTTGCTGGATGAGGACGCAAGGCTATGGTGCGAAGGAATATAGCTACACGATCTGAGGGGTAGGCAGCTGGCTGATGTCTCAGTGGAGGAGTTTTTAAGGTTGTTCTTGGCTAGATACCTCCCCTCAGCTCAGAGTATTGCGTTGGAAAATTAATTCCAAAAGTTTGTTCAAGGAGACAGTACCGTGGACGGGTATCTCTATGAGTTTATTCATTTAGGATAGTACGCAAGCGCTACCTTTGCTGATGAAGAGCGCAAGACGAACCGATTCTATGAAGGCTTGAGAGATGACTTGAGATTGTTTCTTTCGGGGCCTATGGCGCAGGGTTTCATGACCTTGGTCAACTCGGCCCGGTCCTTGGAAAAGGACATGAATAATGTTCAGGCAAAGAAGGACTCCAGTGGCAGGAAATCGGAGTTCAAAGTGCCGACTACTTCGAAGTCTGGATATCGCAGGTCCTACAAGAAAGCTAGGACGTCGGGTACAACCCCTTATTCAGGTTCCTCGGGGGAAACTACCAACCGAACCCCGGGAGCTTGTTTTACTTGTGGGAAGACGGGGCATTTTTCCCGTGATTGTTGGAGCGGACGTCCAAAGTCCGAGTGAAAGCAAGGAGAAACTTATGAAGAAAAGGGCAAGGCGGTGGAGTCAACCGCGTCCCACTATGCTCCGACTCAACCGAGAGTCTATGATCTGGGCCAGCTGGGGGCCATCGAGCAAGTGGATGTGGTGACAGGTACGGTTTTATTTATAGCAAGTTAGCTTTAAATACTATTACATAGTGCTTGTTAGCTTAATACTGTTTGTATAGGCTTTTTCTGATTGGCGATAGTCCGGCATGAGTACTTTCGATACCGGTGCTTCACACTCCTTTTTGTCCGAAAGTTTCATAATGCGCATCGGAGTCCCTTCTTCGATGACGAAGAACAAATTGGATGTGCTGCTGCCGAATGGGTGTTTGATGTGCGCAGATAGAGTATGTGTCGTAAGGGTTCATATTGGAAGCCAAGAGTTCGACTTGCTAGCATCGTTGCAGCCGCTGGTAGAGTTCGACGTCATCTTCGGTATGGACTGGCTTTCAGAGCAAAATCCTTTTATAGATTATAACTGTAAGGAGGTCAAGCTGGGTGTCGAGCAGGAGAGAACATTTGCGGGATTGAAGGGGTCGAGCAAGACGCTGATGTCTGCTCTTCATGTTGTGAAGGCGGTTCATGCTGGAGCAGAGTTGTTCTTTACATTAGTGGAGGATGTAAAGCCTAAGACCACTTTGGGGTGTATCCCAGTTGTATGTGAGTACCCCGACGTGTTCCCGGGCGATCTTCTCAGAGCCCCACCACATCGAGAGATCGATTTAACGATCGAGCTAGTGCCAGGTGCAAAACCTGTGTCACGTTCTCCTTATAGGTTGGCGCCTAAGGAGATGGCGGAGTTAAAGGTTCAACTAGAAGAGTTGATGGAGCAAGGGTATGTGCATCCAAGATCGTCGCCTTAGAGTACACCGGTCCTCTTTGTTAAGAAAAAGGACGGGAGCTTGCAGTTTTGTATCGACTACAGAGAGTTGAACAAGCTAACGAAAAGAACAAATACCCGATCCCAAGGATTGATGATCTTTTTGATCAGTTAGTCGGGTCGTCGGTATATTCAAATTTGGATCTGAAGTCCGGTTATTATCAGCTAAGGATAATGGAGAGTGATATCCCAAAGACAGTGTTCAACACAAGGTATGGGCATTTCGAGGTCACGGTCATGCCGTTTGGGCTGACTAATGGGCCATCGTTGTTCATGGATCTGATGAACATGATGTTCAGAGAGTACATAGACCACTTTGTGATCGTCTTCATTGACGACATATTGGTGTACTCGCAGTGCGAGGAAGATCACTTCAAGCATCTGCATCTGGTGTTGTAGACGATGAGGAGGAACGAGCTATACGCAAAGTTCTCCAAGAGCAAGTTTTGGTTATCCTCAGTGACGTTCCTTGGGCATATAGTCAGTGGAGAAGGGATAGCGGTATATCCGGCGAAGATTGTTGCGATACGAGATTGGCTTGTGTTGTCCTCGTTAGCGGAAGTCCGGAGTTTTCTTGGGCTTGCCGGCTATTACAGGCACTTCGTAGAGAACTTCTCGTGTATAGCGCTACCTCTCACGAAGTTGACAAGGAAAGATCAGAAGTTCTTATGGACGCAGGAGTGCGTGCAAGCGTTTGAGGAGTTTAAGAGTCGGTTGACCGCGGTGCCAGTGCTAAGTTCTCCAAGTGGGACCGAGGGCTTCGAGATTTATAGTGATGCCTCAGGTAGTGGTTTGGGTTGCGTGCGGCTGCAACATGGAAGGGTGATAGCGTAAGGATCACATCAGCTGAAAGTGCACGAAAGGAATTTTCCGGTCCACAACTTGGAGTTGGTGGCCATGATTTTTGAGCTTAAGCTGTGGAGACATTATTTGTACGGCGTCAAGGTCGATATTTATACCGACCATAAGAGCCTAAAGTACCTATTAGATCAGAAGTATCTGAACATTAGGCAGCGGAGATGGATGGAGTTCCTGGGGGACTATACATTCAAGATTCATTGTGTACCCGGGAAAGGCAATGCAGTTGCGTATGCGTTAAGTCACAGGGCTCCCGCCCAAGCCGACATTTTGTCGGTTCATGATGAGAGGCTAATTCGGGAGTTGGAGGCATTAGATATCTGTTGTGTGGACATGCAGACTAGCGCCAAAGCAATGTTTGTCACAACCCGCATTTTTCTCCGAATTAAGAATTATCAGAGTAAGAGAAAACACGCGTCATGATGCCACGTCAAGCAGGGGATAACTGCTGACGTTCAGGCAAAACCAACTACCAACTTAATGAAAGAAAATCATGTGATTAATGATTAGAAAATCAGTTATAATTAGAGTCCGTATCCCTCGGCTCAGTGGATCACCTAGTCCACGAAAGAAAAACTACATTTATACGCTGCGGAAACATACTTTATTTAGATTTGACATCCTAAGGAGCACATAAGGGTCCCAAGAGAACCACTCATGCTATGCAAGACCCTACATTTAATTTATATAATATATAAGAAAACGGTCTTTATACGTGATTTAGAAAATAGTGATTTCGCTTTATAAAACATGCTGATCATGAGCTTTATTTATAATAACAATTATAGTTTAAAAATAACTAGCAACCTAGCATAAAACCTTCTCAGAGCAAGTAGACTATCTCCAGAAAATGGTAGCAGCAATAGTACATATATCTAGTACAAGGTAAAAACTACCAGTGGGCGCCAACAACCTGACACGAACCCACTAGCACAAATATATGTCTGTAAGAGAGTACTGAAAACAACCTCACTAACAAGGTAAACAGAACTCCAAGGTCCGGAAGTCCACCAACAACACCACCTCCAACTAGCCACCAGACTGGCTACAGCTCAGAACCTGGGGTATTCCAAAAGAAAACAGAATACCTCAGCAAGCTAAACAAAGAAAAACTGCATGAAAGAGTCAACCAAAGGACAAAGTAACAGAAAAACATGCAGTAGAAAGAGTCACAACTGTCCACAACAGGACCACAAGAAATGCACAATGTGCAAAGCAACAGTAATGACCCAGCCCAGGAACCACATCCTGCAGGGTCTACTAGGCTACCAAGAGCCAGAATGTTGCAAACTACCAAAGAAGAAACTTCTAACACCCTAAACTGTGGGAAGTGATAATAGCAAAAACAACAACGAGGAACCGGATCGAAGGAAAACGCAGTCCCCCAATCCACCATGTCCAAGTCAAAAGCTCGAGGGTCAACACGTGAAAACACAAGGGACCTTCCACCCGACATGCCCAGCCCGTACCTGGAGCAAGAAAACATGGGTGTCCTTGGCTATATCACTCAACTCCACCCCCATAAAGAGCTACAACCACCACTACTAACCACGACCCACGATTCGGCCTTTAGGAAAATAAAGAAAATG
The DNA here is from genome assembly GCA_039513925.1 of Platanthera zijinensis. NCBI lineage: Eukaryota > Viridiplantae > Streptophyta > Magnoliopsida > Asparagales > Orchidaceae > Platanthera > Platanthera zijinensis. The sequence goes on along the minus strand of CM077082.1, from coordinate 164,624,228 downwards.
GCCGACAAGGAAAACCCAGAAATACAACTGGAAATCCACTCGGAAATGAAATACAAGGTAAAGGAAGAGTGTTGAAATAAACCAACACGACTAGGCATTGAGTGAAACCCACTCAGTGCCTACCTAAACTTTGGCGTTGAGCGAGCTAGCCTCACTCGCCGCCAAAATAATACCACTACCCACAAGCCCACTAAAGAATGCGGAGCTCGACGACAGTCGAACGACCAAGGCAGAAGATCCAGAACTCGAGTAGCTGCCTGCCACTTGAGTATCTAAACTCCCGCACTCGAAACCATCTAAATTCGCCTAGCAACAGAAAATATACAAAGCGCACGATCAGTGACGCACGATCAGTGGTCGTGCGCACTCATCGGCTGATGATCGTGCGAAGCGAACCTGGAAAACCTGACAGAAAACCTAGCAACTGCGCACGATCAGTGTCGCACGACCACTGGTCGTGCGCACTGTTGCCAGCGCTCGTGCGATTTTCCGAGACAGAACTTTGGAAACTGAAAGATAGCCGCGCACGAGCAGAGGCACACGACCAGTGGTCGTGCGCCCTAACGGTTAATGACCGTGCGCGGTCAACCTGCACCGTTTGGAATTTCCCGAACGACACCGGAACGCGCACACGACTCACGCCACTGCAGTAGCAGCAGACAACTATCAACGTCGCGCACCACTACCATACGAACTATGCCTAATCATTCGAGTAATACCATAACGAAAATCGGCAACCACACCCCCCCCCCTCCTAACTCTCCCTCTCGGCTACACCCGAACCAGAGCAACAATCAAAATAAAGGAAAACAACGGCTCCACGCCGACAATTTGGATTCCAATCATCACAAAATAGGGGGGGTTTCAGTAGGAAGAACTAAGCCCTATAGTTAGCAAGAAAATGAGAACAACAAGACCTCTAACCTGGGCTAACCGGGATTTCAATTCCATCAAGAAAATTCAAAAAAAGGAAAACTTGGCAAGGGCAAGAATACCACTTGCCTCAATCACAGCGAAGCTTTGGACTGCTTTCCTCCTCTTCGCACGGATCAAAACGGCCGCAACACCTAGAACAAAAACTCGGCCATTAATGGCGGAAAACTTCCAAAACCGAAAATTCCAATCCTCCCAGAACTCCACGAAAATCGAATTTCTTACCGCAGGAATGAAGGTCTTGACGAGAGCAATCCAAATCCACTCTCGGAATCGAATTCCGTCCACAAACGCTCCGGGAATCGGCGTCCGAAGGCAAGGGTAGGCGGTTTCTCCGTTTCCTCGTACAGGGCCGGCGGTTTCGAGTGGGGAAGATGATGGATCGGCTCCTTTCATACTATATATATATATATATATATAATTATATAATTATATAATTAATTACAAAATTACATAAAGCACCACATCGACGCGAAAACCGAACTACCTCGGAATTCGACGAAATTCGCACCGTAGCTAAATACCCACGCTACGAACACAACGGCGAAGTCGAAATTACTTTTCGACAAACAGAACTCGAGTTATACCCAAATAAAGCCAAACACCAACATCCCCCCGAGAGGCCACACCGGGTCACCCAAAACGACTCGGCTTGCTAGGGAGATCTTGCCAACAGGCTACAGAATAGGGCACTCAGTTCTAAGGAGCTAAACCACACTGCACAAATGGCACAAGCCATGGAAACGCGTCATCGTAACGCCAAACGAGAATAAAAATATTCGCTGAAAAAACGGGGCGTTACAGTCACCCCCCCCCCCCTAAAAGAAAGTTTCGTCCCGAAACTTTACGCACAACCCTCCTACAAAAGAAGGAAAAGTAACAAACAGAAGTTACAAAGGGAAACATACCGATCAAATCAGCGAAACAGGTGAGGGTACGCCCTCTTCATGGCCGACTCTAGCTCCCAAGTCGCGCTCTCCAAATCCTGATTTTTCCATAGAACTTTCACCATCGGTATGGACTTCTTTCGTAGCACACGCTCCTGAGTATCCAAAATACGAACTGGCACCTCAACAAAAGAGAGGTTAGGCTCCAACTGGGGCACAACATCCAAGAGTTGCCCACTGCTGCGCACACACTTCCGCAATTGGCTAACATGAAAAACATTATGAACACCAGGGAAGTTCGCTGGCAAATCCAATCTATAAGCAGACACACCAATCCGCTCCAAGACCTCAAACGGGCCCACATACCTTGGGTCCAATTTCCGATTTTTACCAAATCTCTTCACACCAACCATTGGAGAAACCTTGAGGTATACATGATCCCCTACTAAAAACTCCAAAGCAGACCTACGCCGATTGGCGTTCTTTTCATACCTCTCCTGAGCTAACCGAAGCTTCTCCCGAATAAGCTTCACGGCGACTTCCATCTCTTCCAGAGCATCTGGACCCAACAAAGGCTTCTCACCAGCCTCAGCCCAAAACAACGGAGTACTACAGCGCCTCCCATACAAAGCTTCGAACGGAGCCATCTGCAAGCTTTCCTGATAACTGTTATTATAAGCAAATTCCATGAGTCGCAGACGCTCATCCCACGCTCCACCGTGGTCTAAAATATAGCACCTGATCATATCCTCAACAATCTGATTGACCCGCTCCGTCTGCCCATTGGTCTGAGGGTGGTACGCAGTAGAATACCTCAGATCCGTACCCAAACCCTCCTGCAGACTATGCCAGAAACGAGAAGTAAACCGGGAGTCTCGATCGGAAATGATGCTAACCGGCACACCGTGGAGTCAGATGACTTCATTCAAGTACAACTCCGCTATCCTCCTCATCGGGTAATCAATATTATAAGGCACAAAGTGAGCACACTTCGTCAATATATCCACTATAACCCAAACAGAATCAAATCCTCTCGGGGATTTTGGCAAACCCGTAATGAAGTCCATAGATATACTCTCCCACTTCCAAGTCGGGATCTCTAGCGGAGTCAACTTACCACCAGGCCTTCCATGATCGGCCTTCACACGCTTGCAAGTGTGACACTCAGCAACATATCGGGCTATATCTCCTTTCATACCATACCACCAGGCAACTTGCCTTAAGTCACGGTACATCTTCGTAGATCCTGGATGGTAGGCAACGCTGGAACCATGAGCCTCACTGCAAATCATACCTCTAATGTCCCCAACAGCGGGAACGCAAAACCTGCCGCGGTACTTCAAAGTACCCGCATCATCAATAGTAAAATCTGGCAACTCTCCCTTCTCTGTCCTGGTAAAAAGGTGCAACAGATCCGGATCGTCCTTCTGATGCAGTCTAGTCAAAGAAATCCAGGACAGCTCTGCCACTGACAAACTACTCTGCAAACCACAGCATCCCACTGAAATATCCATAAGGAGGAACTCCTCAACTAACTGATCGGCGGAGAGGTTAAAGATCTTTCCCATCTTTCGGCTCAGGGCGTCGGCCACCACATTGGCCTTGCCCGGATGATACTGGATTTCTACGTCATAATCCGCCACATACTCAAGCCACCGCCGCTGACGCAGATTCAACTCCTTCTGCGTGAACACGTACTTCAGGCTCTTATGGTCAGTAAAAATCTTGCACTGAGCCCCATAAAGTAAGTGCCTCCACAACTTCAACGCATAGATAACTGCTGCAAACTCAAGGTCATGCGTTGGATAATTCTTCTCATGAGTCTTCAGCTGCCTTGACCCATAAGCGATTACTTTTCCATCCTGCATTAATACGCATCCCAGTCCTATATGCGAAGCATCCACATACACATCATAATCCACGCCCTCAGTAGGAAGGGTCAGAACGGGAGCAGTACACAATCTCCTCTTTAACTCCTGAAAAGCTTCTTCGCACTTCTCGCTCCAAACAAAAGCCACATTCTTCTGAGTCAGCTTGGTCAAAGGTGCGGCTAGAGAAGAGAAACCCTCCACGAATCTCCTGTAATAGCCAGCCAACCCTAAGAAACTTCTGATCTCCTTAGGAGTGTTCAGCCTACTCCAATCCATCACTGCTGCAATCTTTTCTGGGTCAACCGAGATCCCATCCTTGTTCACCACATGGCCTAGAAAAGAAACCTGAGGCAACCAAAATTCGCACTTGCTCAACTTGGCGAATAACTTGTGGTTCCTCAACTCTGACAGGACCAAACGCAAATGCTGCTCATGCTCCTCAGCACTGCGAGAATAAACCAACACGTCATCAATGAAGACCACCACGAACTTGTCTAGGAAATCCTTGAATACCCGATTCATCATGTCCATGAAAGCTGATGGTGCGTTGGTCAAACCAAACGACATCACCAAAAACTCGAAGTGTCCATGCCTCGACCTAAACGCAGACCGTGGAATATCTGCCTCACGGATCCTGAGCTGATGATAGCCCGAACGAAGATCGATCTTGGAGAACACCGTGCTACCACGCAACTGGTCAAATAAATCATCGATCCTCGGCAGAGGGTACCTGTTCTTGATAGTGACCTTGTTCAACTCTCTATAGTCGATGCAAAGCCGCATCGACCCATCTTTCTTCTTTACGAACAAAACAGGAGCACCCCAAGGCGACGAACTCTGCCTGATAAAACCTTTAGCCAACAACTCATCTAACTGAATTCGCAACTCCTCTAACTCACGAGGGGCCATCCGGTACGGCGCCTTAGCAATAGGACGCGTACCCGACTCCAAATCAATAACAAACTCCACATCCCGCTCAGGAGGGATACCAGGAAGATCATCAGGAAAAACATCGGCGAAACCACGAACAATAGGAATCTCCTCCAAGCGTGGCACGCTAACAACGGTTCCAACCGCCGAGACTAAACAAACACAACAATCAGAAAGAAACAATCTCTGAACACATACCGTAGAGAGAACAGGAGAATCCTGACACAGATCAGCATACACGCTGCCGGGCTGACCGTCGTCCCTGATGAAGTCCAAGCACTTTCCTTTGCACTGAATGACCGCATCATACCGAGAGAGCCAGTCCATGCCCAAAATGACATCGAAGTCCTCTAGATCAATCATCTTCAGGTCCGCCTTCGCAAGAAAATCCCCCAACAAAACCGGGCAATCCAAAATACCCAAATCTGACAACACAGATTCACCAGAGGGAAACTTGACACGGAAGGAATCCCGAACACGATCTAGAGACAACCGATGACGCTCCACAAAGGCTCTAGCCACGAACGAGTGGGTAGCGCCGGAGTCAAACAGAACACGCGCCCAGCGGTTCTTCACCTTAAATTTCCCTATAGGAGCGCACAAAGCTAAGGAACTAGCACAACAGTACCGCAAATAATCTAGCAACTAAACTACCAGGCTAGAAAGAAAACAACAAACAACTAACCTGAGATCACCTGGGTCGAAGTCTGAGCCTCCTCGGAAGAAATCACGTTCAGCTTCCCTTTTCCCTTGTCCACACGCTGAGGTGGAGGTAAAGCCTGTAACGGAACTGCAAGAAGAGCTGGCTGAAACTGAGGACACCTCGACTTGATGTGACCCTTCTGCCCACACTGAAAGCAGATTTTATCCTTGGACCAACACTGGGCCGCATCATGGCCGGATCGCTTGCAAACTGAACAGGAGACATCTCTCCTAGGAGCACCCTGAATCGCATGAACCTGCTCCTTCTTCTGAGCTGCCGCCTTCTTGAAACACCTCTCGACAGGATGGCCTGACCGGCCACAAAAACTGCACACCACCCTGCTCCTCTTTCCCGGAACAGCATCGGGTACCAGGGGTTTCTTCTCCTCTACCAACTTTCTCTTATCCTTCTTCAACTGCTGGCCTCTGCTCTTCGCCGTCTCAATAGCCTCCACCTTCAGAGCAGCCTCTACTACACCTGCATAAGACACTGACCCATAAGCACTGGTCAACTGCTGCACCTCACTCCTCAAACCACGGAGGAATCGCTTAACTCGATCAGCCTCAACGCTGACCAATCCAGGGGCAAAACGGCTCAACTTACTAAACTCTACCTCATACTCACCCACCGTGTGTTGCCTTTGCTTCAGATGGAGGAAGTCGTTCATGAGGCGGTCACGCTCGACCGAGGGTAAGAACTTCCTCAACAGCATCTCCTTGAACACTTCCCAAGAGCATCCGGCTACCAGGCTCTCCTTCTCTCTCAGCCACCAACTCTTAGCCAAACCTTTAAGCTGATAGGCGGCTATCATCACCCTCTGATCGTCTGCAATCCCTGAGTACGAGAACATCTCCTCCATGGAGATCAGCCAGTCGTCTATCACCATGAAATCTGCCTTCCCATCATAAGTGGGAGGGCTCAGCCTCTGAAACTGCGAGATGAAGGCCATCTCTGCTGGCACCACCACTGGAGGTCTCAAGGGTGCAGGAGGAGGAGGAACAGCTAACCCCCCTACAGGAACTTGCGCACCCTGAGCCTGCCCTGCCACAACCGCCACCAAAGACTGAATCTGGGCTTGCACCTCCTCCAACTGCCTACCCATAGCTTCGCTACTCTGACGCAGACCCTCGATCACCGCATCGTTCTGAGCTCCAGAAGATTCACCCTCAGACAGGGGAGTCGATCGAGTCGCAGGACGCCTAGCCATCCTAAAAATCATTACAACGCAAATCAGATCCAAATCCCACGACTAGAACCGACTACCAGTACAGACAATACATATGTAGATATAGACTTAAAGCTGCTAAACTTGCTCTGAGAGTTTATCTTCTTCACAATAATTAGATGATATGCCCTATCCTAGGATGGTTAACCACCACCTCACTAACTCTTGTGCCTAGATCGGATGCATGAACTTATGTTAATTTGAAAACTCATGTGTGTACATATGTCATCCTGCAAATCTTTAGCTCGGCGCGTTGTGCTTATGCAATGATATGATATGCATGATTGTGCTATGCATTCTAAAAAAAGGCCCTAATGCATGCTATGAGCGGCGTACGCATGAAAATGTTATGCATCCCATACTACATAACATTTCCATGCAACGAAAAAGAAACGTGCTAGTCGCAGTCATGTGGTGAGGTTATGCATCCCATACTACATAACCCTCACATGTAGCCCCTATGGTGGATCCATATACGAACACATATTATGCATCCCATACTACATAATATGCCCCGTATACTTCATGTTATGCTATGAGTGTAGTGTTCGTGCTTTTGCCAAGACGTGCTGATGACATATCGGTGTGTGAATGACATGATGCAGAACTACTAAAAGCGAACAAAGGAAGGTTGCTCAACTAACTTGTCAAGCAACCTCCCTCTGATACCAACTGTCACAACCCGCATTTTTCTCCGAATTAAGAATTATCAGAGTAAGAGAAAACACGCGTCATGATGCCACGTCAAGCAGGGGATAACTGCTGACGTTCAGGCAAAACTAACTACCAACTTAATGAAAGAAAATCATGTGATTAATGATTAGAAAATCAGTTATAATTAGAGTCCGTATCCCTCGGCTCAGTGGATCACCTAGTCCACGAAAGAAAAACTATATTTATACGCTGCGGAAACATACTTTATTTAGATTTGACATCCTAAGGAGCACATAAGGGTCCCAAGAGAACCACTCATGCTATGCAAGACCCTACATTTAATTTATATAATATATAAGAAAACGGTCTTTATACGTGATTTGGAAAATAGTGATTTCGCTTTATAAAACATGCTGATCATGAGCTTTATTTATAATAACAATTATAGTTTAAAAATAACTAGCAACCTAGCATAAAACCTTCTTAGAGCAAGTAGACTATCTCCAGAAAATGGTAGCAGCAATAGTACATATATCTAGTACAAGGTAAAAACTACCAGTGGGCGCCAACAACCTGACACGAACCCACTAGCACAAATATATGTCTGTAAGAGAGTACTGAAAACAACCTCACTAACAAGGTAAACAGAACTCCAAGGTCCGGAAGTCCACCAACAACAACACCTCCAACTAGCCACCAGACTGGCTACAGCTCAGAACCTGGGGTATTCCAAAAGAAAACAGAATACCTCAGCAAGCTAAACAAAGAAAAACTGCATGAAAGAGTCAACCAAAGGACAAAGTAACAGAAAAACATGCAGTAGAAAGAGTCACAACTGTCCACAACAGGACCACAAGAAATGCACAACGTGCAAAGCAACAGCAACGACCCAGCCCAGGAACCACATCCTGCAGGGTCTACAAGGCTACCAAGAGCCAGAATGTTGCAAACTACCAAAGAAGAAACTTCTAACACCCTAAACTGTGGGAAGTGATAGTAGCAAAAACAACAACGAGGAACCGGATCGAAGGAAAACGCAGTCCCCCAATCCACCATGTCCAAGTCAAAAGCTCGAGGGTCAACACGTGAAAACACAAGGGACCTTCCACCCGACATGCCCAGCCCGTACCTAGAGCAAGAAAACATGGGTGGCCTTGGCTATATCACTCAACTCCACCCCCATAAAGAGCTACAACCACCACTACTAACCACGACCCACGATTCGGCCTTTAGGAAAATAAAGAAAACGGCCGACAAGGAAAACCCAGAAATACAACTGGAAATCCACTCGGAAATGAAAAACAAGGTAAAGGAAGAGTGTTGAAATAAACCAACACGACTAGGCGTTGAGTGAAACCCACTCAGTGCCTACCTAAACTTTGGCGTTGAGCGAGCTAGCCTCACTCGCCGCCAAAATAATACCACTACCCACAAGCCCACTAAAGAATGCGGAGCTCGACGACAGTCGAACGACCAAGGCAGAAGATCCAGAACTCGAGTAGTTGCCTGCCACTTGAGTATCTAAACTCCCGCACTCGAAACCATCTAAATTCGCCTAGCAACAGAAAATATACAAAGCGCACGATCAGTGACGCACGATCAGTGGTCGTGCGCACTCATCGGCTGATGATCGTGCGAAGCGAACCTGGAAAACCTGACAGAAAACCTAGCAACTGCGCACGATCAGTGTCGCACGACCACTGGTCGTGCGCACTGTTGCCAGCGCTCGTGCGATTTTCCGAGACAGAACTTTGGAAACTGAAAGACAGCCGCGCACGAGCAGAGGCACACGACCAGTGGTCGTGCGCCCTAATGGTTGATGACCGTGCACGGTCAACCTGCACCGTTTGGAATTTCCCGAACGACACCGGAACGCGCACACGACTCACGCCACTGCAGTAGCAGCAGACAACTATCAACGTCGCGCACCACTACCATACGAACTATGCCTAATCATTCGAGTAATACCATAACGAAAATCGGCAACCACACCCCCCCTCCTAACTCTCCCTCTCGGCTACACCCGAACCAGAGCAACAATCAAAATAAAGGAAAACAACGGCTCCACGCCGACAATTTGGATTCCAATCATCACAAAATAGGGGGGGTTTCAGTAGAAAGAACTAAGCCCTATAGTTAGCAAGAAAATGAGAACAACAAGGCCTCTAACCTGGGCTAACCGGGATTTCAATTCCATCAAGAAAATTCAAAAAAAGGAAAACTTGGCAAGGGCAAGAATACCACTTGCCTCAATCACAGCGAAGCTTTGGACTGCTTTCCTCCTCTTCGCACGGATCAAAACAGCCGCAACACCTAGAACAAAAACTCGGCCATTAATGGCGGAAAACTTCCAAAACCGAAAATTCCAATCCTCCCAAAACTCCACGAAAATCGAATTTCTTACCGCAGGAATGAAGGTCTTGACGAGAGCAATCCAAATCCACTCTCGGAATCGAATTCCGTCCACAAACGCTCCGGGAATCGGCGTCTGAAGGCAAGGGTGGGCGGTTTCTCCGTTTCTTCGTACAGGGCCGGCGGTTTCGAGTGGGGAAGATGATGGATCGGCTCCTTTCATACAATATATATATATATATATATATATATATATATATATATATAATTATATAATTATATAATTAATTACAAAATTACATAAAGCACCACATCGACGCGAAAACCGAACTACCTCGGAATTCGACGAAATTCGCACTGTAGCTAAATACCCACGCTACGAACACAACGGCGAAGTCGAAATTACTTTTTGACAAACAGAACTCGAGTTATACCCAAATAAAGCCAAACACCAACATCCCCCCGAGAGGCCACACCGGGTCACCCAAAACGACTCGGCTTGCTAGGGAGATCTTGCCAACAGGCTACAGAATAGGGCACTCAGTTCTAAGGAGCTAAACCACACTCCACAAATGGCACAAGCCACGGAAACGCTTCATCGTAACGCCAAACGAGAATAAAAATAATCGCTGAAAAAACGGGGCGTTACAATGTTGAACTGGACGAAAGTTCAGTATGAACTGGATGATCTCATTCGGCAGGCTATGGAGTTGGATGGCACCATGAAAGAGCTTATGAATGCAGCATTGGATGGGTCAAATTCCAAGTTTTTAGTTGAGGACAGGCTTCTAAGGAAGGGTAATCGTTTGTGCGTCCCAAACGGGGGAAATCTACGGGCGGAGTTGATGTACGAGGATCATCATACCAAGTAACCAATCCACCCAGGGAGCACGAAGATGTACCGGGAAATAAAGAAGTTGTTTTGGTGGCCAGGGCTCAAGAAGGATGTGGCACAATTTGTGGCTTAATGTCAAACTTGCGCCTTAGTAAAGGCAGAGTGCCAAAAGCCAGAGTGATTCTTGAAATCCTTGCCTATTCCAGAGTGGAAGTTTGACGACATTTTGATGGACTTTGTGCATGGCTTGCCAAGGTTGCAGAAGGTAAACAGCTCTATCTGAGTAATCGTAGACCGGTTAACAAAAGTGTCGCACTTCATTCCGCATAGGAAGGATGATTCTATAGATAAACAAGCAAAGTTATATGTGGATATTATTGTGTGGTTCCACGGTGTGCCCCGCAGCAGATAAGACTGGTCGCAGATGCTGTTCATGATCCTCAGCATTGCGGGAATATACCAGAACGTCGGCAAACAATAGCAACGGTCAGCAATGCTGACCAAATTATAACGATCCCGCCCCCATATTCGTTGCGGCAATGCTCTTTCCCTGCGCTTTATTAGCATAGGCAATTATATAAAGTATTTGCACTTCACCACAGGCGTAGGCTGGCACGACCACACACCCCGTGCACTTAGGGCACATTCTCGGTGAACCGGCCAACGTCACGTCAATTCAAGCCATAGACGTTCCCAATCCACCACCGCCTCTTGGACGGTCATCCATATGAGCATTTTGTCTTATTGGCCTTGGTCACGACAATTTAAGCCATAGACCGCCGAAGACCCTCATCCATGCCAACGGTCCTACAGAACGACATAGACCAGGTACGGTTCCGCCTGACCCGTGCTCATACCACAACGACAATTTAAGCCATATGCGCAGGCCAAGACTCACCGAGTCCCGTTTCCACCACAATAATCACATAACCCGGTTATGTTCACGTTGGCCCCCGACCACCGTGTTGGCAAAACCCGCTTTTGCCCAGTTTTCCGGGTGCACCTTGGAGTTAATCTCCAAGGCTCCCTGATGAAATCTACCACGTAGAAAAGCCGAAAACACCCAAACATCCGGATTCTTGCCCGGTTCAAATGCAATGCAACATCACCGATCCGGACCAACATGTCCGAATAGGCTTCACACACAATGCCTACGTCCGTTTTCGCATACGGACTCTACACAAGGGGGACTTCACATATCTACCCCAAAGAACGCTCCAACTCTTCGCTCACTCGCGAGAGAGGGCTTCCTATGCAAAGGAAAAGAGGGCTTCACATGCCCAAGGGTGAGAAATCGTTACCCTTGCGTTCTTCCGCGGCGCCATGAAAATCTATGCAGATGAAAAGCACCGCAATCTCCTTGCCTCCGCGGATCCGAAGACGGCTCGCGATTTGGAGCTCCGAATCTCCACCGGCCGCCGGAGTTGACATCCTTCTTCCTCCTCCAAGCTCTCCCTTCTCTCTAGGTCTTAGAGAGAGAGTGCCCAAGTGAAATAAGGGTTTCAAAACCCTATTCCCGGCTAAAACCACCTAGGAGCAGCCCCCACCGTCGGATCCAAAGCCAAGGAAACGAACGGCCAGGATTAGATCTGAAATCCCAAAAATTGGGCCGAACACGGGTTCACACACGGCCGTGTGCCTGGCCGTGTAGCTCATTCGCCGTCTGGACCAAAATTGAAAACCAGCAACACGGCATGTGACACGGCCTCCTACATGCCCGTGTCGCCTGCGACACGCCCGTGTCGGGACCCGTGTCACGCCCCCCGTGTGCAATTTATCAACACTTCGCAGTCAGAGAGGTACACGGCTTGGTGACACGGCATCAGACACGCCCGTGTCAAACTAGACACGCCCGTGTTCGTGCCCGTGTCATTACCCGTGTACCCAACCGCACAGCCCAGGTGTGACACGGCCTGGGACACGCCCGTGTCCTAGGCCGTGTTCCACAACACGACCATCGTCGACCTGAACTGGTCGACTACACGGCCCGAGCTCGACACGCCCGACACGGCCTCCGACACGCCCGTGTCGGGGCCCGTGCCATCTGCACCAAAAACTTGTCTTGGCCAAAATTGATCCCCGTCGCTCCTACAACAATTTGGGGTGTTACAATTCTACCCCCCTTAAAGAATTTCTTCCACGAAATTAATAAAGGAAAAACAGGACTTAACGTAAAACAGTACCTGAGCGGAACAATTCCGGGTACTCCTCGAGCATAGTCTGCTCCCGTTCCCAAGAGAGCTCCTCACGCCCGCAATTATCCCACCGGACCTTAACCATCCGGATCTCCTTGTTACGAAGCCTCTTGACCTCAACATCTTCAATACGAATGGGATTGACCCTAGTCGTCAACCCTTCGTCCACCGGCACTTGATCAGCCGCGATCACCTGCGAAGGCTCTTGCACCGCCTTCCGCAACACAGAAATGTGGAACACATCATGTAATCCACTTAATTCCTCCGATAGCCTCAGACGGTATGCCGCTTTGCCGACTCGCTCCAGAACCTCAAAAGGTCCAAGGTATCTTGGGCTCAGCTTCTTCAAGCGTCTCACCCGCGAAACCCCCTTGAATGGCTTCACTTTCAGATATACCCAATCGCCTACCGCGAACTCCACGTTCCGGTGCTTGGCATTGTAATACTTCGCCTGCCGGTCCTGAGCGATCAACAAGCGCTCCCGAATGATCCGCACTAACGAGGTAACACTCTCCACCTCCTGCTTCTTGTACAACCTTGCCTCACCCGTTTCAAGCCACGATAACGGCGTGCGACACTTCCTACCATACAGGGCCTCGAAGGGCGCCATTTGTATACTTGCTTGGTAGCTGTTGTTGTACGCGAACTCCACCAAATACAGGTGGTCTTCCCAAAGCTTACCGAAATTGAGAACACACATGCGTAGCATGTCCTCCATCGTTCTATTGACCCTCTCGGTCTGCCCATCTGTCTGCGGATGGAAAGCTGTACTGAACTTTAACTTTGTCCCCAGCATCTGCTGCACCAACCTCCAATCATTTGACGTGAACCGCCCATCGGGATCACTCACAATGCTACGGGGCACACCATGCAGCCTAACAATATTGTCAACATACAAATTTGCCAATTTCTCCACTGGATCATCCTTCCTATGCGGAATGAAATGCGACACCTTAGTTAGCCGATCTACGATCACCCATATGGCGTCGTTCCCCTTCTGTGACCTTGGCAACCCGTGCATAAAGTCCATAGATATATCGTCGAATTTCCACTCCGGTATAGGCAAGGACTTCAGAAATCCTCCTGGCTTTTGGCATTCCGCCTTCACCAAGGCGCACGTTTGGCATTTAGCCACGTACAACGCCACATCTTTCTTGAGCCCCGGCCACCAAAACAACTTTTTGAGATCACGATACATCTTCGTGCTCCCTGGGTGGATTGAGTACTTGGTATGATGAGCCTCGTACATCAACTCCGCCCGGAGGTTACCCCCACTCGGGACGCACAACCAATGATCCTTCCTTAATAAACCATCTTCCACCGAGAACTGGGAATTTGACCCATCCAGAGCGGCCTCCAAAAGCTCCTTCATTGAGTCATCTAACTCCAATGCCTGCTGAACCCGGTCAGCCAGGTCATACTACACCTCTATCCAGTTTAACATTGCTTTGGTGCTCGTCTGCTTGTCAACGCAACAGATCTCAAGCTCCTCCAACTCCCGTACTAGCCGCTCATCATGCACCGACAACCAGTTGGCTTGGGCGGGAGCCCTGCGGCTCAACGCATCCGCAACTGCGTTGCCCTTCCCGGGTACATAATGTATTTTGAAGGTGTAGTCCCCTAGGAACTCCATCCACCTCCTCTGCCTCATATTAAGGTCCTTCTGATCCAACAAGTATTTTAGGCTCTTGTGATCGGTGTATATATCGACCCTTACGCCGTAAAGGTAGTGCCTCCACAACTTGAGTGAAAATATCACGGCCGCCAACTCCAAGTCGTGCACCGGATAATTTCTTTCATGCACCTTCAACTGACGCGATCCATACGCTATCACGCTCCCAAGCTGCAACAACATGCAGCCCAAGCCACTACTCGAAGCGTCGCTATACACCTCGAAGCCCTCGGCCCACTCAGCGAACTAAGCACTGGCGCCGTGGTCAACTGCCTCTTCAGCTCCTCAAAATCTTGCACGCACTCTTGCGTCCACAAGAATCTCTGATCCTTCCTTGTCAACTTCGTGAGAGGTAAGGATATCCGCGAGAAGTTCTCTACGAAGCGCCTGTAATATCCGGCAAGCTCGAGAAAGCTACGGACTTCCGCGACAGAAGACAACGCAGACCACTCCCGTATCGCAACAATCTTCGCCGGATCCACTGCTATACCTTCCCCACTCACTATATGACCAAGGAACACTACCGAAGGTAGCCAGAACTCGCACTTGGAGAACTTTGCGTATAACTCATTCCTTCTCAGAGTCTCCAACACCAGGTGCAAGTGCTTGAAGTGGTCTTCTTTGCACTGCGAGTACACCAATATATCGTCAATAAAGACGATCACAAAGCGATCCAGGAAATCTCGGAACGTCCTGTTCATCAAATCCATAAATACCGATGGCGCATTCGTCAGTCCAAACGGCATGACCGTGAACTCGAAATGCCCATACCTCGTACTGAACGCCGTCTTCGGGATATCACACTCCCTGATCCTCAGCTGATAGTACCCCGACTTCAAGTCCAACTTGGAGTATACCGACGATCCGACTAACTGATCAAAGAGATCATCAATCCTCGGGATCGGGTACTTATTCTTCTCCGTCAGCTTGTTCAATTCTCTGTAATCGATACACAGCCGCATACTTCCGTCCTTCTTCTTAACAAAGATGACCGGTGCGCTCCAAGGCGACGAACTTGGATGCACATAACCTTGCTCCATCAGCTCCTCCAGCTGAACCTTCAACTCCGCCATCTCCTTTGGCGCCAACCTATAAGGAGCGCGTGACACGGGCTTGGCACCCGGCACGAGCTCGATGGTGAAATCGATCTCTCGCTGCGGTGGGGCTCCGGGAAGGCTATCCGGGAACACATCGGGGTATTCGCAAACCACGGGAATGCTATCCAACGTGGACTTTGGCTCCATCGCCCCCACTATTGCGAAGAACAGCTCTGCACCAACACGAACTGCCTTTATCACTTGAAGAGCAGACATCAGCGTCTTGCTCAACCCCTTGAGTCCCTCGAAGGTTGTTCCCCGCCCAACACCCAGCTTGACCTCCTTCCGATCACAGTCAATCCAAGCTTTCTGCTCCGAAAGCCAATCCATTCCAAAGATCACGTCGAACTCTACTAGCGACAGCAATGACGCTAGCAAGTTGATCTCTTGGCTCCCAATGTTAACCTTCATTGCGCACACTCTGTCCGCACGCATCGAGCACCCATTCAGTAGCAGCACATCAAACTTGTCCTTCGCCATCGAAGAAGGGACTCCGATGCGCGATATAAAGCTTTCGGACAAGAAGGAGTGTGAAGCTCCCGTATCGAACAGTGCCCGTGCTGGACTATCACTAATCACAACAAAGCCTATACAAATAATATTAGGCTAACAAGCAATAGATAACGGTATTAAAGCTAACTTGCTATAAATTAACTCATACCTGTCACCACATCCGCTTGCTTAATGGCCTCCTGCTGGCCCAAGTTATAGATTCTAGGCTGAGTCGGAGCATAGTAGGACGCGGTCGACTCCACCGCTTTGCCCTTCTCCTCGTAGGTAGCTCCTTATTTCCTTTCGGACTTTGAGCGTCCACTCCAGCAATCACGGGCAAAGTGCCCCGTCTTTCCACACGTGAAACAAACGCCCGGGGTTCGATTGGTAGTTGCCCCCAAGGCTCCCGTAGAAGAAGCTGGACCTGATGTCCTAGCCTTCTTGAAGAATTTTCGATAGCCCAACTTCGACATAGTCGGCGCTTTGAACTCCGCTTTCTTACTACCGGATTCCTTCTTTGCTTGGACATTCTTCATGTCCTTTTCCAAGGACCGGGCCGAACTGACCAGGGTCATGAAACCCTGCGCCTTGGGCCCCGACAGTAGCAACCTTAAATCGTCTCTTAGCCCTTCATAGAAGCGGCTCGTCTTGCGCTCCTCGTCTGCGAAGGTAGCGCCGACATATCTCCCCAACCGAGTAAACTCGTGGAGCTACTCATCAACAGTGCAATCCCCTTGCACCAACTTCTGAAATTCGCTTTCTAGCGCAATTCTCTGCGCCGAGGGGAGGTATCGATCCATGAATAGTCTCGCAAACTCCTCCATCGAAACTTCGGCCAACAGCCTTCCCTGCAACTGATGTAGCTCTAGGCCTTCCCACCATAGTCTTGCGTCCCCATCCAAAAGGAAAGTCGCTATAGTGGTCTTCTGCCACTCTTCCGTTTCCATCGCAGTCATCACCCTGTTGACCCTTGAGAGCCAATCCTCTGCTTGGGTCGGGGTTTCTGCCCCCGTGAATACCGCTGGATGAAAACCCATCACGTGCTTCAGTTGCCTTTCAGTTGCTCTCCGAGGCAACTCTGGCTCCAAAACTACTTGCTCAACCCTCCTTTGCTCTGCCGTCTGAAGCGGTACTTGCTCCACAACAGGAGCAGGCTGCTGCACTTGCCTTGCAGGCTGCGCATTGATCATAGCAAAGATAGCTTCTGCCACCAATCTAATCGTCTCGGCAGACGGAGGTGTTGCAGGCGCATCGCTTGGCGCACTGCTCGCCTCAGAACCTGGCCGTTCAGACGGCCCAGCACCACTCCTGGTCACCTATAATCGTGCAAAACACCGATAAGCGACCAAAAATTACTGCAAACAGCAATAATAGGAACACGCAGGTTCCTCAAACATGTGTATTTTCATTCCTAAGTGGACATTCATGGGTTCTTTTCTTGTTATAACGATGACGCACACACATGTGCTCACCACCCCTTAAAGTGAATTCGCCCACGAATTCATTTAAGCTTGACCGAAACCAGAAGTCTGATACCAATTTGTAACACCCCTATCCGTCGCATAACATATAGCAGTAGGTCCGGCCGGGGCCCGACGCCATTACTACGGACAGACCGGTTGGTTACGCGTTGAAACCATTCAACCAATCATGTCATCCTACACAACACCTAGCGGAAGCAATTTATTAGGTTGCAAAAGAAATAAGAACCCAGCCACAATAGCATGAATGCCCACTACAAACTCAGGAATGTATACATACACCGAAAGAGAAATGGCCTTAAGGCCTTACACTGTTCACTTAACAAAAGAGTGTTTTCCGAACTTCGGTACGCAGGCCGGCCATACATGAAAAACGGGAAAGAAACATAAGCAATTAGGCCTTCGAGGGCCGGCACAGCAACAAGGGCTTTAGCCCGCTATTTCCCGCTCTGCTCCGCAGCACCTGCAAGCCACAAACCACCGCCCGGTGGCTAACAATAGCAACGGTCAGCAATGCTGACCAAATTATAACGATCCCGCCCCCACATTCGGGGCGGCAATGCTCTTTCCCTACGCTTTATTAGCATAGGCAATTATATAAAGTATTTGCACTTCACCACAGGTGTAGGCTCGCACGGCCACACACCCCGTGCACTCAGGGCACATTCTCGGCGAACAGGCCAACGTCACGTCAATCCAAGCCATAGACGTTCCCAATCCACCACCGCCTCTTGGACGGTCATCCATATGAGCATTTTGTCTTATTGGCCTTGGTCACGGCAATTTAAGCCATAGACCGCCGAAGACCCTCATCCATGCCAACGGTCCTACCGAACGACATAGACCGGGTACGGTTCCGCCTGACCCGTGCTCATACCGCAACGATAATTTAAGCCATATGCGCAGGCCAAGAATCACCGAGTCCCGTTTCCACCACAATAATCACATAACCCGGTTATGTTCACGTTGGCCCCCGACCACCGTGTTGGCAAAACCCGCTTTTGCCCAGTTTTCCGGGTGCACCTTGGAGTTAATCTCCAAGGCTCCCTGATGCAATCTACCACGTAGAAAACCCGAAAACACCCAAACATCCAGATTCTTGCCCGGTTCAAATGCAATGCAACATCACCGATCCGGACCAACATGTCCGAATAGGCTTCACACACAATGCCTACGTCCGTTTTCGCAAACGGACTCTACACAAGGGGGACTTCACATATCTACCCCAAGGAACGCTCCAACTCTTCGCTCACTCGCGAGAGAGGGCTTCCTATGCAAAGGAAAAGAGGGCTTCACATGCCCAAGGATGAGAAATAGTTACCCTTGCATTCTTCCGCGGCGCCAAGAAAATCTATGCGGATGAAAAGCACCGCAATCTTCTTGCCTCCGCGGATCCGAAGACGGCTCGCGATTTGGAGCTCCGAATCTCCACCGGCCGCCGGAGTTGACCTCCTTCTTCCTCCTCCAAGCTCTCCCTTCTCTCTAGGTTTTAGAGAGAGAGTGCCCAAGTGAAATAAGGGTTTCAAAACCCTATTCCCGGCTAAAACCACCCAGGAGCAGCCCCCCACCGTCGGATCCAAAGCCAAGGAAACGAACGGCCAGGATTAGATCTGAAATCCCAAAAACTGGGCCGAACACGGGTTCACACACGGCCGTATGCCTGGCCGTGTAGCTCATTCGCCGTCTCGACCAAAATTGAAAACCAGCAACACGGCATGTGACACGGCTTCCGACACGCCCGTGTCGCCTACGACATGCCCGTGTCGGGACCCATTTCACACCCCCCCCCATGTGCAATTTATCAACACTTCGCAGTCAGAGAGGTACACGGCTTGGTGACACGGCATCAGACACGCCCGTGTCAAACTAGACACGCCCGTGTTCGTGCCTGTGTCATTACCCGTGTACCCAACCGCACAGCCCAGGTGTGACACGGCCTGGGACACGCCCGTGTCCTAGGCCGTGTTCCACCACACGACCATCGTCGACCTGAACTGGTCGACTACACGGCCCGAGCTCGACACGCCCGACACGGCCTCCGACACGCCCGTGTCGGGGCCCGTGTCACCTGCACCAAAAACTTTTCTTGGCCAAAATCGATCCCCGTCGCTCCTACAACAATTTGGGGTGTTACATGTACTCTTGCCGGCTGGCGCACCAGACTTTTATGGCGAAGTGCTAAACCACACTTGCCGAGTTAATGTATTGGCATCGGTGCATCTACCCTCCAATGCAGAAGACCCACCACCTTATACTTATGCACGTGTGACCTTATGTATCACATACCGAGCCAAGGCTCCCCGGACCATCCTGTCCGTCACAACCAACAACCGAGCCAAAGCTCGCCGGGCCAACCTGCCCATCACCAAACCACCGAGCCTACTCCCGATACATCGAGGTAAGTGAAAGTGAATCCATATTTATGCTAGTTACTCTTGCAATTCAGTTTTCCCTACAGTTTAGTTTAGCCCAGGCTGCCCCCGACATACCCCTTGAAGGGCTCTCAAAAAGCTCTAGGAACTACGATGGGTTGAAGCCCAAACCTCCCTTTCGCAAGGCACTTATTATTATTGGTTTTTACCTAACTCCCAATCCATTTAATGTTGTATTGGATCTAACTCTAGTGTATTTTGACTCTTTCTCTCTCTCCACGGGGATGGCGATGTTTCGTCGACCCGAGCACCTCTTAACACTAGTCAAACCTCCCACTCCTCATCACGACTCCCGATGATGAACTTATTTCACTTACCAGATCAATACACGAATATCCCAACTCTCTGGGTTCATTTTGCACCATATCATGATTTCTACAGTTTTACTAAATACAGACCAACCTAAGCTATATGATGTATACAGTGGGAGATACTCTGAATTATCATCCAAATTCCCTATAAAATTTATTGGAGGTCTATCATGAAATGATTAGCCTAAATCCAGAAGTTTATTATTTTTCTAATTTACTTGATAATTTATTTAATTTATTAAGAGATCCAAATGCCTTAGTTTGAACATGAAGTACTATTTTCAGGCATGCAAAGTGTTCCACCAAATTATGATAAATACAAGACAAGTACTTATCAGTAAATTCAAGGTCTCCAATTTTTCAGTAAGACTTAAACCCCTAAACATAATTTTTGAACATAACCTACATTAACCAATTTAATGAGACAAGTACTGCCAATATTCTTCCAATAATTCTGAGAAAATTCAAGAATGAACATAATGATTAATAAACACTCTAGGTCAAGTTTAAAAATTTTCCAGTGAACAAGGAATTCTACACTTAATTATGAAGAATAATCCAAATTGGTAATTTAATGCAGTAAGTATAGAAATTATTCATCTAAAAATTGTAATAAAATTTCTACAAAAGCATGTTGACCTAGAATCACTACTGATCAAGTTTAACAATTTTTCAACAAGTGTGGAGCTCTAAATTTATTATTGAACATATTTGTATTTTTAAAAGCTTGTGAACAAGGTACTGAGAATACACATCTAAAAATTATATAAAAATTTAAGGAGATGTATATTGACCTAGAACACTCTCTGCCCAATTTTCATAACATCATATCAAGCAGTATGATCATAATAATTAAAAGATTATCAAGGGCAATTCCATGTACTATAAAGGAGG
Source organism: Platanthera zijinensis (assembly GCA_039513925.1). Classification (NCBI taxonomy): domain Eukaryota; kingdom Viridiplantae; phylum Streptophyta; class Magnoliopsida; order Asparagales; family Orchidaceae; genus Platanthera; species Platanthera zijinensis. The sequence goes on along the minus strand of CM077082.1, from coordinate 164,603,264 downwards.
TATTAAATGCATTGTTTTAAAATTACAAATAAAATCACCAGAGGCTCTAATTAACCCTATGACCATACTACCAAAGTTTCATGACTTTTGATCAAGTTTTGGTGGCCTATCTTGCATGTATAAAGGTTGTTCCCTTAACTAAGGTTAGGGTTTTTGAGGGGTGTATCCATCTCCAAATCCTCTTAAGATTTTTTACCAGAGGACTTTAGCTACCCTAGTATCCTCCCTACCAAATTTCAAGTCCATAAAATGGCATTTGACCACATGTCCTTCTCAAACCCCCAAAAGTCCAAACATTGGGTTTGAACTTGGGTCCTATGGAAATCCTACCCCAAACCACACCTTAACCCACATGGGGGTATTATATGTCATGCCAAACCACTGGCCCAAATATCAGCCTCTGTTGAGGGAATTTGACCACTCAAACCACAAAGTGCACTTTTGACCTAAATATCCTTATTATGGCAAGGCTAGGGTTTGCAAAAATTCAATCCAAATCATCTCCAAATGAGATGAAATGTTATCCAGAGCCTTATGATGACCCCAAGGACCACTCACCAAAATTTGGGAGGGTTTGGAGGTCATTAGGTCCCCTAATTAATTTACCCTAGGATATTGAAATAATTTCAAGAACTATAGAAAACTTGTTCCCAAAAATTATCATTTTTGGGCAGGGCCTATGTATAGATTAGGGTGACTCCCTGTCCAAATTTCAAGTTATTTGAATAAGGGATAAAGTGGGGGCACACATTTTAATCTCTGCTGAGCCCTAGGTATAGACCCCACTAAAATTGGTGCCCTGGGCAAACCAGTTGTCAAAATTGACTCAAATCAATTTTAAAATAAAGTAGACCCATAGGGCTACAATTTATATGTTGACCACTTTCCATGATTCAGCCTATAAGTATTTTTAACTTAAATTATAAGGTAACTGAAATAGTGTGACAGATTCATTAAAATGAAATAAATATAATCCTATAGTTTGGACAGTAACCGCACGCATCTTGACGCACATTTGGACGACATCCCGTCATCATCCCCACGCGCAAACGACCAGGATTTATTCCTCCTGGGCCAACTTCACGCCTCTGCCACCGGCCTCCCGGCCACCTCCCTGGCCGTCCACCGCCACCACCACCTCCGTGGAGGTGGTGGCAATCGCCAGGCGGCGGCACAGCCGCCGGAGGGGCAGATTCCGGCGATCCCGACAAGACAAAATTCTTAGAAAAACTAGGAAAATAAAGGCTTTGATCAGGCTCAATTGAGTCCGATTATCATTCTAAATGAACCCTAGGATCTACCCATAGAAGAAGGAGAAAGAGAGGACCTTGTTTGCGGCCTGTGAGCGGGTGGTTTGCCTCCTTGACATCTCCGGCCGCCGATTTGGGCTTCTTTGCAACTTCTACACCAACACCAGTAGAACTGAAATGTAATCGGGGGAAAATCTTGCCCTTGCCCTGGTGAAAGTTTCTAATGAAGGAATTGGGGAAAGGTGGCTTGTAACTCCCCAATTCATCAAGGCACCATTAATGGCCATAAGGGTGAAATTTCGGTTTCACTCAAATTGAGGGGCTGAGCCACCCTACTGGCTGACTATCTTCTAAAAACTTCTCCCCTGCCTCCAAGGAGTTAAAGCCCCATCAAAAGGAGGGGTTATGGAGCCTTCATGGCCATGGTGGCCATTAAGCTCTTACTTTCGCTCTCCTCCAAATTAGGGTAACTTTCTCTCTCTCTCTCTCTCTCTCTCTCTCTCTCTCTCTCTCCCTCTCTCCTAGTCACCAAACTCTGAATTTGGTGGGCCCAAACTGTGCCTCTCCACCTCCTAGACCAATGGGCCATGGCTTAGCCCACTTGGATTGGGCTTGAGCTAGCCATTTAGGCTAGTTTGACCACTTTGACCCATGAGTTGACTTTAGTCAACTTAGCCACTAGGGTTGACCCTATGAGTCCTTGGTGACCCACGGGCCTCACTTTAGGTTTAGGAACACTTAGGTAGGGTTGGTCGGGCATCCTGGAGGTCACCTGCCCCTTAGTTAGGACACTTTGACCTTTGAGTTGACTTTGGTCAACTTAGCCACTAGGGTTGACCCCAATGGGTCCTTGGTGACCCTATGGACTACCCAAGGTGTTAAGGGTGTTGTGGTAGGGTTATGAGGTCAAGTTAAAGCCCTAAATTCAGACCTTAGGTCTGATGTTGAGGATGTGCTATAAGCAGACCAAGGTGATTTTCACCTTGGGCCTTGCCCACATGATCTAGAGCTTCTGATGGTTTTGTCATGACCTAGTCATGACAAAATAAAGACCTAAGGGTCTAGTTGGTTGAGGGATGTTACAATAGGTACACCTTTGGTCATATCAAACTTGTTACCATCAAGATGATTCAGGTACACGGTGATAATCCTTCCAAAGTTGGGTGTGCGGAGACTGTCCTTGATTTTCTCAAATAGCATCACACCCCAGTTCAACCTCTTCCTCCAGATAATTTCCACTAGAACCTTGAACATTTCTGTAGAAAGGTAGTCATGTGATCCAGCCTTGCAAAGCAGTACTTTGCCGACGATGTCTGACAACAGTTTCCCTTCCTCGTTCATTCCTTTCCACTTAACATCCTTGGTTCCTCTAGGTAGTCTACAAAACAACAGGGCTCTAGAGAAATCATCTTCGTCTATGTAATCGGCCTCTACACGGACTGGAAGCCACAATACCTGGACAGAAGAGAGGCTTTCACCTTTACCTTCTGCTTATGAATCTTGCTCTTAATAATGGTGTCCTCATGACAGAGTTTTGCATTATGGAAAAAGTCTAGAACTTCCTTGTCCAGCACCTTGTAGTGGTGTTCGAGGATGAAGGAGAGTCCAGCCGTCTTCAACATGAGAACGACGTTTCTGAATTCATCTGAAGTATGAGCAAACCCTATCCAGACCAATTCACTTCCCCTAGCAAGCCACTAGTGGTTCTAGGAGCCATAAGAAAACTGAAATCATGATTTCTGAAGGAAAAAAGAATTCTCTGTTGCTCTGAAAACTTGATTGTTGCCCTGAAAGCAGAATCGGCAACTGTCGGGTTACTAGAATTCACCACTACACGATACCGACTATAAAACCTTGTATCACTATCGCATAGGGCTTGGAAGGAGTTGACAACCCTAGTTGAGGGAGAAGAGGCACACACTGTAGAAATGTTTCGATGGGAACAACAACTGTAGTGCGGGAACTGAATCATCGGGTTTCTGTATTTGGCAAATCGGCGGAAGGTTTCGATGAAATATGACAGTGCAGCTGCCCCCCTTGTACTATTTATTTATATATGTATATAAATTCAAAATTGACTTAGAAGGCGTGTACCTTATTTGTTGTCGGTTCTTCAGATCCAATATAGTAAGAAAGAATTGTCCCTGCAAGTTAAATTCGGCGAGATTCACCGGATGTAGAGGTTGATTCGGCGAGTATCCATGATATACCACGAATCCGCGAGATTTCCATCTGATATTCGCTGAGTTTTCCTTTGGAAAATTTTCAGCTTTTCTGAAGTAGTTCCCAAAAGATCTTCTGCTTGCTTGGACTTCTTCAGGAGTCAATTTTCAGCATGCCTAGTTCCATTTTGAAAAAGAAGAACTTGGCCTCATCGCTTTGTAAACATATCTGCAGCTTGTTTGTCCGTCGGGACATAACTAAGGGCTATGTCCTTATTCTCCACATGTTCCCAGATGAAGTGATAGCGCACCTTGATGTGCTTTGTCCGGCTATGGGAGATTGGATTGTTTGCGATTGCTATTGCGCTTGATGAGTCGCAATACATTAGAATTTATCGAAACTTTAAATTATAGTCTTATAGTTTATTCCTTATCCATAGAAGCTGTGCTCAACAACTTCCCGTAGAGATATACTCTGACTCGGTAGTGGAAGTTGCCACACAATTCTGCTTCTTACTGCTCCATGAGATAAGCCGTCTTCTGTGGAATTGACACGTCCCGGAAGTGCTTTTCCTATCGTTCTTGCTTCCTACAAAATCGGCATCTGAAAAACCAATTAGCTCGACATCATTATTTCTTGGGTACCATAAGCCAAGATTGGGTGTACCCTTAAGGTGTCTTAAAATCTTCTTTGCAGCGACGTAATGAGATTCCTTAGAGTTCACCTGGAATCTAGCCAAACGCATGTTAAAAACATTATATCTTGTCTACTGGCAGTGGAGTAGAGCAAGGATGCAATTATACTTCTGTACTTGGTTTCATCAAAAGGTTTCCCTTTCTCATCCTTGTACAGAGACTCAGTTGAACCTATTAGAGTCCTCATAGAGGTTGCATTCTCCATTCCGAATTTCTTAAGAAGCTCCTTGGTGAACTTCGTCTGAGAGATGAAAATTTCATCCTCAGATTTTTTCACCTGAAGTCCTAAGAAATACTTTAGCTCTCCCATACTGCTCATTTCAAACTTCCCTTGCATAAGTTTAGAAATCTATTTGCGAAGGTTTCCTTCTGTAGAGCAAAAAATGATGTCGTCGACATATATTTGCATTAGCAAATCTTGCCTTTAACTTCCCTAAGACATAATGTCTTGTTTATCTTTCCCCTTGTGAACTTGTTCTCAAGAAGAAAGCTAGACAATGTCTCGTACCAAGCTCGAGGAGCTTGCTTTTAGCCGTATAACATTTTATTCAAAAAATATACGTAATCAGGGAATTAAGAATTTACAAAACCTAGGGGTTGCGCTACATATACTATCTCTTTCATATTCCCGTTGAGGAATTCTGACTTCACATCCATTTGGTAGACAGTGAAGCCTTTGAGGGCAGCATACGCAAGAAACAACCTTATTGCCTCGAGCCGATCCACTGGAGCAAAGGGTAGCAAAGTTCTGGTCGAAGTCGATCCCCTCTTCTTGTCTATATCCCTGTGCTAAAAGTATGGATTTGTTCTTGATGATTACTCTGTGTTCGTCCAGCTTATTTCTGAATATCCACTTGGTGTCGATCACGTTCTGTCCCTTAGGCCTGGGTACCAGCTCCCAGACTTTGGAACATTCAAATTGATTGAGCGCATCTTGCATTGCCAGGATCCACGAAGCATCCTTGTTTGCCTCTTCGAACTTCTTCGGCTCAACCTGAGACAGAAAACTAAGATGTATAACCTCATTAGCTGTACCTCTTCTGGTTCTTGCATCATCGCCTGGCTCTCCTATTATCTGATCAGCTGGGTGATCTCTTAGGTGTCTGAACCCTAGATTCCTTGCTCTCCCACTAGCAGGCTCTGCAACATCTAGTGTATCCTCTATAGGTTGTATAAATTCTTCCTCTAGAGGTTCTTCATCCACCAAACCTGTATTGCCGATCTTAACTGAGCTTGGAGCTTCTTCCTTGATAGCTTCATCCAAGCTTAGCTCTTTGAACCTGGTACTTGTATCTGCACCAATAATATTAGATGAGCTTCTTTGGAGCAGGCTTGTCTCATCAAATAAAACATTTATTGACACTTCTACCACCAGAGTTTTCTTATTGAAAATCCTATATGCCTTACTATGGCTACTATAACCTACAAAAATACCTTCAAAACATTTTTCACTAAACTTAGTGTGGTAATACTTCCCATTATTAAGTACGAAGCATTTGCTTCCAAAGATCCTAAAATAGGGCACAACCAGTTTTATGCCTTTCAATAGCTTATAGGGCGTCTTACGACAGCTTTATTGATAAGTGCTCTATTTTGCACGTGATAAGCCATGTTGACTGCTTCAGCCCAGAAGTACTCCGGAAGTGAAGCATCGTTCAATATAATTGTATATGCTTCAATTAGAGTTCTATTCCTTCTCTCAACAACTCTATTTTGTTGTGGAGTGCGCAGGGAGGAAAACGCCTTGAATTTCTCAGAATTCTATCATGGCACCAGACTCAAACTCTGTTCTGTGGTCACTTCTGATTTTGATCACTGAGCAGTTCAGTTCATTCTGAATTTGCTAGACAAAATTGATGAAAGACTCGAATGTGCCTGACTTGTGTTTCAAAAAGAACACCCAAGTAAAACGCGAGTGGTCATCAACAATTACAAACGCGTAGAACTTACCTCCAAAGCAATGAATTGGCATAGGACCAAATAAGTCTATATGAAGTAAGCATAAACTTCTTGAAAAATCTTTTTCAGCAATACCCATGAAGGTAGCCCATATTTGCTTACCCATTTTACAGGAGTGACATGGACTCTCTTTAAGGCACTTAATGCTGGGGGCATCACACACTAAGTTGTGAGAAAATAGCATATTTATTGTTTTGAAATTAATATGTGCTAATCTATGATGCCACTGGTCATTGAGAGACGCACTACTTTTAGCCATTAAACACACTGGGGTAGAATTTTCTAAAAAAAGAAAATTTAAACAAAAAATATTTCTACTCCGAGTGACTGTTAAGACCGTGTCCAAATTTGTAGATGACTTTATCAAGAACTTGTACTTGCAGAACTCAACGATGTAGCCTTTGTCACATAGCTGACTTTTTCTTATAAGACTATGGTGTAATCCTTCAACATAATCTGTGTCTGTGAAAGAGACTACGCCGTTGGAAATCATACCATAGCCTTTTATAGTTCCCTGATCTTACCATCCAAAGATCACTTTTTGTCCGTCTTCGACTGGGATATACTCAAGTAGAAGGCTTCTTGTCCCGGTCATGTTCCGAGAGAATCCACTGTCCAAATACTAGATCGGATTTTTTGTGGCCTTTGGACATACTTGAAAAGCAAATAATTTTACCTTAGAAACCCAAACGTATTTGGGTCCTTGGTTCCTGTTCAGCTAATCACCGCTAGGAACATTAACCTTGCGAGTGGTCGGTCTCGCATTTCTAACTCGTGGGGTTACATAATTTACATGATTGTACCAACAATTTGCGCCAAAATGACCAATATTGTAACAACACCAACAGTTAAACCTGTTATACCTTCTCTTGTACTCCTTCTTTCACTTTTGGAGTTGAGGTCTAGCAGGGGCATCATTCTTAGAGGCTGAGGCCTCCTGGTTGCAGCATACACAGGAGCTCCCCATCTCTTTAGCCTTAGGCACAACAGATTTAGCTTTTGGTACCTTCTTATTGTTATGGCCATGTATATACGGACCATAACCCTTCATCTGAATTTCTTCATAAGGTGCTTTGAACATGCTAGCACCAAAGTCACGGGGACGGGTCTATCCCTGGTATCTATTCTTGGGCTCTACATAAGTAGGCCTTGCATAATTACAATAGGATGACTCCAGGTCACACTTGTTTGTCAGGAAGATTACCTTCCTAAATGAGGGTTGGCCCATGGGTGCCTTCCCCTTTTCCTTGGCGCTAGCCTTCCTGGCAGCCTTACCTTTTCCACCTACGTGGCCAAGACCACTACCCTTCTTCTGAGCTGAAAACTCATCAATGAGTGGGAGAACAGTCTTTGACTTGGAGTAAATCTCAACGAGTTTTCTCTCCACCGCGAGCTTTTCTTCCATCTCATCAAGATATTCTTCCTTCAGACTCAATGTCTCAGCAGAGCCCTTGAGTTCCTCTTTCAAGGAGTGGACTTCATCTCTGAGAGAAAGTAATTTTGCAATTTCTTCCTTAAGATTAGTTTCCATTGCCTTGAGGGAGGCAATCTCCTTTATCAGACTACCTTAAGGCATTTGTCGAAAGCCTTTAATAGGTGATCGTGCTGAGCCATCAATTTTGATTCGTCCTCATCAGAAGAATAGACTTCCTGACCATTAGTGGGCGTTTCAGACTCAGAGAGTATTGTGTGCAAATTTACCTTCCCGTGGTACTCGGAGTCACCCACTTCCTCATTTGATTGTTCCATAAGCCCGAAGTAGGCTTCCTCATTTTCTGAGCTCGATTCACTCGAGTCAATGTAACTAAGAGTCTTCGACTTCTTGGCGACGAATCTCTTTTCTTCCTTTCTTTTTCCCTTGAAGGACCTCTTTTATTCCTTCTTGGAACCATCCTTCTTCTTATAAAGACACTCTGCAATCATATGCCCTGACTTATTACAATAATAGCAAACAATGTCAGAGGAAAAATGTTTATTCGATTTCGATTTATACCTGTCCTATTTATTGTAACTTTTCTTTGAGCGATCTCCATCACAATGAGATTTTCTATAGTCAGAGGAGGACGACTAATTCTTCATCTGTCTCCTCTTGCTGAGCATTTTCTTGAACTGCTTGGAGATAAGAGAAAATTATCCATTCGATAGCTCGGAGCATGACATGCTTAGCTCAGAGTCTTCTAGAGTATCAGGAGCTTGTGTCCTTACAGGTGACACAACTTTAGACTTCTTTGAACCTTCAGCCTTCAGGGCCATAGACTTTTCTTTGCTAGAAGTTCTGTTGCTTTGCTCCTCCTTCTTCCTGGTATTCAACTGGAGTTCGTAGGATAACAACTTGCCAAACAGGTTCTAGGGGTCGATTTTCGGTAGCTTCCAAAATTTCCTAATGGCAACAACTTTGGTATCCCAGTCCTTAGTCAGGGATCTTAGAAATTTGTCCTTGAGCTCACAATTAGTGAATGTACGACCATAGTTCCTGAAGCTGTTGACGATCTTGAAAAATTTCTCGAAGCTGTCAGCTATAGTATCACTTGATCCTTGCTTAAATGCTTCGTACTCTTGATTTAGTAAAGATCTTCGATCGTATCGATCTTCCTCGGTCCCTTCCATCAGAAATACTAAACAGTCCCACATTTCCTTGGCAGACTTGCAGTGGAATAAATTTTGGAGCATTGAATCGTCCACTACACTTGATCTGATGTTCTTCGCTTTCTTATCCAAGGAGACCAAGGCGATTTCATCCTTGGTTAGATGCGTCATTTTCTTGGGGATCATAATCGCCGAATTCAGAGCTTAAGCTTAAGTAGGTATATGTTGTCCTTCTTCTACTATCTGAAAAATTCTTGGATCAGCAGCTTCCATGAAGAACCTGACTCTTTCTTTCTACATGGGAAAATTCTCTTTAGTGCATACAAGCAGATTCATAGATGACATGTCCTTGCTTTTGTCCATGGATACTAAGCGGAATCTCTAAATGCTAGATCAGGGATCTTGTTCAAGATGTTAGCCTTATCAAACAAAATTGCCCTTTGATACCAATTGAAAGTATCTAGCATCTATCTAAATTACCTAGAGGGGGTGGTGGTGGTGAATAGGTGATGTTTGAGTCTTTTCGCAGATTAAAAAATTACTCAAAAATAAACAAGCACACAAACATAGAGGTTTAGATTTGGCTACTTCACCTTTCTCAGATTATCAAAAATCTTACAACTCGGAGCAACGCTCCTACACCTCGGTGAACAAACTCTCCTACAACTCGATCTACACACGGATCTACAAACTCGATCCACAAACAGATCTACAAACTCGATCCACAAACGGATCTACAAACTCGATCCACAAACGGATGTACAAATTCAATACACAAACAGATCTACAAACTTAGAGAAACAATCTCCTACAATAGTAAATGATTATTACAATACAACAATGATGACAAGTCTTCGCTCTGCCGTTCTTCAAAATAGTAGATCTTGAGATTCGGAGAACTCAGAAAGTGGAAAGCTTTTAAGACTTTGAATTGTGAATCTTCAATCTTTGAATTACTAGATCTAGAGGAGTATAGATCTTGAGAGAAGAAGCAATCCAGTCGTGTAAGTTGAAGACGATGAATCTTGCACCTCGCCGGCGGCCTAACGGGAAGAATTGTGAAATCGGAGATGTCGAGTCGTCGATTACGATTTTGGAAAGCCTTGTGATATCTAAATAATAATTAGCAAGATTTGGATTTTTGAAAATCATCCTAACATATATATAGAGAGAATCAAAGAAACGAATATAAAGGAATTCCAAAAACGGAACCCTAAAAGTTACTATGCATGGCCGGCTGAACCCGTCGCTGGATTTGAAATATTCGGAAAAAATGACCTATGTCAAATTCGTCGAGTTTCATATTGACACTCATCTAATACATCTTGATATACGAAAAAAATTACTAAGCCAAAACATCCCAGGCCGGCTGTACACTCAACACTATGGAGACAATTCATACTCGACGAATTCATTGTGTATCACCAGGCATACTCGACGAATTCGTCAAGTATATGTCAACAGACTCGACGCATTCAATGCCTATATATTCGACGAATTAGACTTGGAAAAATCTAGAGAAGTAGGGTCGACTGGACTCGATGAATTTTGCGTGTATCACTTAGCATATTCGATGAATACGGCGAGTATTGTTAGATACATTTGATGAATTCGATGAGTATGCACAATGATACTCGGCAAATTTTATTTAACAGATTTTTCACTTCTCCAAAGAATTTACCCTAAGTATATACGACGAATTCGACGGGTATTGGTAAGTATACTTGGCGAATTCGACGTGTATCAATGATGATACTCGACGAATTCATTGTGTATTCTTAACCATACTCGCCGAATTTTACTTAGGTAAAATTCATGTTTTTCCTGGGTCTAACCCTTGACCATCCTTGAGCCTTCTCCTGTACTTGGGATATAAGTACACCCCAATAGAGAGATTGCATGTGAGTCAACACATTGGCCTACACAATGAGGAATTACATTGAATAGTCCGGTGTTTACTGACCCACTATAACCTGATATTGGTGTGTACTTGGAATTATAGACCTGCAAGTACTTAACTAAACAGTGGTATCAAATAAAGTCATAATTCATCTTAGCTTAACTAGGCCCATCTTCAAATCCGGGTTATTGTGGATACTATACCCAACAACAATTGATGCGCTTATGTAACACCCCAAAAAGGCCCCAAAAAGACTCAACATGAAGTTTGAGGAGCAGGCTGGTTTACACGGCCTGGGACACGGGCGTGTCACAGGCCGTGTTCGAATTATTTTGCGAAATTGGCCTATTCAAGTCAGAGCCGGACACGGCCTTGAACACGGCCTTGAACACGGGCGTGTCAGGCTTGACACGGGCGTGTCAGCTGCCGTGTTCCGACCCGTGTATTGGTTGCAGCTCGATGAAGCAGGAGACACGGGCGTGTCTCAAGTTCGACACGGGCGTGTCAGGTTCGATACGGGCGTGTCGATGACCCGTGTTGTTCAGTCGGTTCAAGCTGTGTGTGCCGCTTAAAGGGTACACGGCCTGTGACACGGGCGTGTCACAGGCCGTGTCGGCCAAAAAATGGGTTTTTGGGAAAATCTTGGCCGTTCAGTTTTCTCTCTTTTGATCCAAGGGTCCAGGTGGTTTCCTGGCTGGGTTATTACGTGAAGTAAGGATGAAGAGTCATTCTTCATTGGTCCTTAAGGAAGAGAGAAAGAGAGAGGAAGAGAGAAAGAAGGAGGAGGAGAGCAAGCCACCGGCGGAGCTCCCGTGGTCCGATTCGTGATCCGAAGCCGGCGTTGTGAAGGCAAGGCTGCTGCGGTTCTTTCTCACCGGCTAGTTTTCGATGGCACCGAAGAGATCGACAAGGGTAACGATCTCCCTCCTTGGACATGTGAAGTCCTTCTTTTCTGCATGGCATAGGGAAAACCCTTCCCCGCGAGTGTGCGGTGGGTTGTGGTGTCCCTTGGGGTAGATATGTGAAGTCCCCCTTGGTAGAGGCCGGAATTGGAGTACGGCTCTAGGCATGCTGTGTGAAGCCCATCTGGATGTAATCTGGATTGGTGATGCTTGTTTGCATATCGGAGAAGGCTCCGTGATAATGGCTTGTGATGCCTATGGCTTGTGATGCCTTGTTCCTACCTGTTGCTTGGTGCGGCAGGAAGTACTGGACGATGTCCAGGAAATGAAGAGGGTTGGATGCAACTCTTGTGGCCGTGTGTTGCCACTATGTGAGTAGTTGAGCCTTTGGGCTGCAACTCAATGAAAAGGCAGATTGCCGAACAGGAAAGGTGAAACCGACCCGCGCCTATAAAAAGCCATGGATACTTCCGTATTCGAGGTGGCTCGGCGACTTGAGCAACGGGGGGTGGCTGATCCGTACCTGCATTAGGTCCGTCCGACTTGGAAGCCTGGTTATAGGTTTTGTTGGAGCGCCTAATGAGAGTCTTAGTCCCGCGCGCCGGAAAGACTAAAATGCTCAAATACCGTGTAGACGGTGGTGTTGACCCTGGTATTCCGGTACACCGAAAATGTGCCCTGAGTGCATGGACTGTCGGGCCGGGTGGCCGATGGTTGTGATGGCTTGAATGTGCCTGCGCGCACATAGTTGCTATTTGATGATGCCATGCTTGCAGGGAAAGAATGCTCATGCCCCGAGAAAGGGGTAGGATTGTTATAATTGGGTCAGCTGAATGCTGACCGTTGCATTGTTTGCCACCGGTTGGGTGGTTTGTTCCCGTGCAGGTGCTGGAGAGCCAAGTGGGAAATGATGGGCTGAAGCCCTACTGCTGTTGCTGCTGCTACTGCGGCTAGCCCTTGAAGGCTAAGCGAATGGCTTTGTTTTGTTTTCTCTTTTTACTCATGTATGGCCGGCCTGCGCACCGAGGTTTGTAAAACATGATGTATGTTCAGAGGAACTGTAAGGCCTTAAGGCCAAACTCTTGCGGTTGTGTACATTCCATAGTTTATATATAAAGGTGGTTTTATATATTGGACATTCCGGTTGAGAGTTCAAAGTTGTAACTTAAAGCTTCCGCTAGAATGCTCTGAGTTAGGATTCGTATTTGGTTTGGTATTATCCTGTGACCTCACCGTCTGTTTGTGGCATATAGTGTGGGGCCCCGGCCGGACCTTCTACTATACGTCATTTAACGGATGGGGTCGTTACATTTTGGTATCAGCTTTTGTCGGTCTTCCTCTTTCGAATTCGTGGTCGAATTCTTTTGTGGGGTGGCGAGCACGTGTTTGTGCGACCTGCTGTAACGCTAATGAACTCTGGAATGTCCATTAAGGAATGTACAAAATCTTGTTTGAGGAATCTGCGCGTTCCTTTTTGTGTTGTTTTGCTTGCATACGTTCGCTAATGTGTGTCTTGTCCACCTATAGGTGACACGTAGTGGTGCTGGGCAGTCTGAGCCCCAGCGTTCTGATGAGAGTGCGGCACCAGCTGAGGTGCCCACACCTCCTCCATCTGCGGAAACTGTTCGTTTAGTTGCTGAGGCGCTATTTGCCATGATTCAGCCGACCGGGCAAGCGCAGCCGGCAGTAGTGCCAGTTCGTGTTGATGTAAGACCCGAGCCGGTTGAGGTTGTAGATCCACGAGCAGCTGACCGACAGTTGAAGCAATTCATGAGCTTCAGTCCTCCTACGTTTGCGGGAATGGGATCCCCAACGCAGGCGGAAGATTGGTTATCGCGTGTCAAGAGGATAATGACAGCGATCAGGGCGGAGGAAACTCTCAAGGTCACCTTAGCCACCTTCATGCTTGAAGGGGAGGTGCGGTTGTGGTGGGACGAGGTTGAGCTACACCATTTGGCGGGCAGGCAATTAACACAAGTGTCGATTGAGGAGTTCTCTCGAATATTTCTGGCGAAACATGTCCCAACGGCGCAATGCATTGCTATGGAAAATGAGTTCCAACGGTTAAAGCAAGGGGAAGATAGTGTGGATGTCTACTTGCACGAGTTTACCAGGTTGGGACGATATGCGGGAACAATCTTCGCGGATGACCAAAGGAAAACGAATCGGTTCTATGAAGGATTGCGGGATGAGTTGCGATTCCTGCTTTCGAGTTCTGTGAGCCAAGGGTTTCAGGCGTTGGTTGATACTGCGTGCGCGTTGGGGAAGGACATGAGGCGAGTGCAAGGGAATAAGGGCTTGGTTGTGTCGAAGCCAGAGTTTCAAGAACCTCGCCCGAGCAAATCGTTTTACCAGAAGAAAGGGGGCAAGAGGTCCAAGCCATCTGGGCAAGTGACTACGACCGTTGTGTCGGGAGCGACATCAAGGCCGGATGCTCGTACGTGCTATAACTGTGGTCGGGTGGGGCATATTGCTCGTGACTGTCGGGTTGTGCAGCCCAAAGGGGACAAGAAGACGGGTGCGTCGTATGCTGAGAAGGGCAAAGCGGTGGTGGATTCCTCTGCTTCCCAGGCGCAGCCCCGAATCTATCAACTTGGCCAAATGGAAGCGATTAAGCAAAGTGACGTCGTCACAGGTACGAGTTGAGTTAGTTTACTTGCTGTGCTTTTGGTTTTGGTTATGTTTAGCTTGTGCATGATGTGTGTGTGCTGCAGGCTTTGTCCTGATTCGGAATAATTTAGCGAGAGCCCTGTTTGATACGGGTGCTTCGCATTCTTTTCTGTCTGAGGATTTCGTATCTCGAATTGGGGTACCAAGTCATGTGACGGTGGATAGTACAAGGGTGCTATTGCCGAATGGCTGTGTAATGCTTGCGGATAGGGCTTGCGATGTGGATGTGCAAATAGGAAGTCGGGATTTCGGTTTGAGTGCAGCTGTGCTACCGTTATCGGAGTTTGATGTGATCTTTGGTATGGACTGGCTCTCGGAGCAGCGTGCCTTTATTGATTGCAACTCCAAAGAGATTACACTGGGCCAGAATACCGGGCTTGTGACGAAGTTCGCTGGTATGCGAGGAGTTGGCGGAACGTTGTTGTCTGCACTCCAAGTCGTCAATGCTGTTCGGAAGGGCGCGGAGTTATTCTTCACGCTAATTCAGTCTGTTGAGCCAAAGGCCAGTGTCGGTGAAGTGCCAGTTGTGTCAGAGTTTGCCGACGTGTTTTCCAAAGATCTTCCTGGGTTACCATCCCAGCGGGAGATTGACTTCTCTATTGAGTTGGTGCCAGGTGCGAAACCTGTGGCCCGCTCTCCATATCGTGTCGCGCCAAAAGAGATGGCTGAGTTGAAAGTCCAATTGCAAGAGTTGTTGGAGCAGGGTTATATATGCCCAAGTATGTCACCTTGGAGCGCGCCTGTTCTATTTGTGAAAAAGAAAGACGGTAGCTTACGGTTGTGTATTGACTACCGCGAGTTGAATAAGCTGACGGAGAAAAACAAATATCCGATTCCGCGGATTGATGACCTCTTTGATCAGCTGGCGGGATCAACGGTCTATTCCAAGTTGGATTTGAAATCGGGATATTATCAGCTAAGGATTCGGGAAGGTGACATTCCCAAGACGGCGTTTGGAACACGCTACGGTCATTATGAGTTCACGGTAATGCCGTTTGGCCTATGTAATGCGCCTTCGGTATTTATGGACCTAATGCATCGAACGTTCCGAGAGTACTTGGATTTGTTTGTTATTGTGTTTATCGATGACATATTAGTATACTCTCAGTCGGAAGAGGATCACGCAAACCATTTGCGGTTGGTCTTGCATACCCTGCGGAGGAATAAGCTTTTTGCCAAGTTCTCAAAGTGTGAGTTCTGGCTCTCTTCAGTAGCCTTTTTAGGCCATGTGGTAAGCGGAGAGGGTATCGCGGTGGATCCGTTGAAGATAAGTGCCATCCGAGATTGGCCAGTGATGTCTTCAGTGGCCGAGGTCAGGAGCTTCCTTGGACTTGCGGGCTACTATAGACGGTTTGTGGAAAACTTCTCACGGATTGCTTTACCTCTGACCACGCTGACGAGAAAAGATCAAAAGTTCATTTGGACGCCGGAGTGCGGGCGAGCTTTTGAAGACTTGAAGAGTCGTTTGACCACGGCGCCTGTGTTGACATCGCCATGTGGTACCGATGGGTATGAGATCTATAGTGATGCATCTGGGAGCGGCTTAGGCTGCGTTCTTCTGCAGTTTGGGAAAGTGATTGCTTATGGCTCGCGTCAGTTGAAAGTGCATGAGCGGAATTACCCCGTCCATGATTTGGAGTTGGCGGCGGTAATCTTTGCGCTCAAGTTGTGGCGGCACTATCTATATGGCGTGAAAGTGGATATCTATACGGATCACAAGAGCCTAAAGTATTTGTTGGATCAGAAGGATCTGAATATGCGACAACGAAGATGGATGGAGTTCCTCGGGGACTACACCTTCGAGATTCACTATACTCCCGGGAAGGGAAATGTGGTCGCTGATGCTTTGAGTCGAAAGACTCCGGTACGGGCAAGCTGGTTGCAGAGGCATGATCAGCGTTTGATCCAGGAATTGGAAGCATTGGAGATATCGTGTGTTGACAAGGGTGCGTCAACCGATGCATGCTTGAACTGGACGGAGGTGCAGTATGACCTTACGGACAGAGTTCGGCGAGCAACGGAGCTTGATGAAAGTCTCCAGCGCTATGCTAAAGATGGGCCGGAGGACCAATTCTCTTGGGATAACGGGTTGTTACGGAGAAATGGTCGAGTGTGCGTCCCAAGTGTGGGTAAATTGAGGGAAGAGTTGATGTATGAAGCGCACTTTGCAAAGTACTCAGTTCACCCAGGGAGCACAAAGATGTACAGAGATATGAAAAAGCTGTTCTGGTGGCCCGGACTAAAGAAAGATGTGGCTCGTTATGTGGCTGAATGCACTACCTGTGCGTTGGTGAAAGCAGAATGCCAGAAGCCTGGCGGTTTCCTGAAGTCGTTACCTATTCCGGAGTGGAAGTTCGATGATATTTCGATGGATTTCGTGCACGGGTTGCCGAGATCTCAACGCGGTCATGATTCAATCTGGGTGATTGTGGACCGGTTGACGAAAGTGGCGCACTTCCTTCCAAACAGAAGAGACGATTCAGTGGAAACCTTGGCCAAGCTGTATGTGGAGCAGGTTGTTCGACTGCACGGTGTTCCTCGGAGCATCGTTAGTGACCGTGATGGGCGGTTCACATCGAATGATTGGCGGCTCGTTCATCAAATGTTGGGTACAAAGTTAGCGTTTAGTACGGCCTTTCATCCCCAAACGGATGGCCAGACTGAACGAACCAACAGGACGATGGAGGACATGCTCCGCATGTGCGCCCTAGACTTTGGTAAGAGATGGGAAGAGTATATATTTCTTGTTGAATTTGCCTATAATAATAGCTACCAAGCGAGTATTGGTATGGCACCATTTGAGGCGTTGTATGGTCGGAAATGCCGTACACCCTTAGCTTGGGCAGAAGCAGGCGAATCGAAGCTGAATGGGAAAAAGGAAGTCGAAGAAGCTACTTCGCTCATACGCTCTATTCGGGAGAGGCTAGTGATAGCCCAAGATCGTCAAGCAAAGTACTACAATGCCAAACATCGGAACGTGGAGTTCGCGGTGGGTGATTGGGTATATTTGAAGATCAAACCCTTCAAAGGTGTGTCCAGGATTCGGCGTTTGAAAAAGCTAAGTCCGAGGTATCTTGGTCCGTTTGAGGTGGTGGAGCGAGTTGGGGAAGCTGCTTATCGACTAGCACTTTCAGCGGACTTGGGTGGATTACATGATGTGTTTCACATCTCAGTCCTTCGTAAGGCGATGAAGGATCCAGCTCAAGTAGTGGAGCATGATCGGGTACCGGTCGAGTATGGGCTAACGACGAGGGTTAGACCCATTCGGATCGAGGATCGAGCCGAGAAACAGTTGCGGAACAAAGTGATCGGGATGGTCAAAGTCCGTTGGGACAATTGTGGCCGTGAAGAGCTAACATGGGAGCGAGAGCAGACCATGCGAGCTGAGTTTCCCGAGTTATTTGTATAAACTATAGACCGTGTACTTTTTGTTATAACAGAGTTATAGCATTGCTGGTTTTGTTTCCTTACCGTGCAAATTTCGGGACGAAATTTTGTGAAGGGGGGAGGGTTGTAACACCCCAAAAAGGCCCCAAAAACACTCAACATGAAGTTTGAGGAGCAGGCTGGTTTACACGGCCTGGGACACGGGCGTGTCCCAGGGCGTGTCGGGTGTACACGGCCTGGGACACGGGGGTGTCCCAGGGCGTGTTCGAATTATTTTGCGAAATTGGCCTATTCAAGTCAGAGCCGGACACGGCCTTGAACACGGCCTTGAACACGGGCGTGTCAGGCTGGACACAGGCGTGTCAGCTGCCGTGTTCCGACCCGTGTACTGGTTGCAGCTCGATGAAGCAGGAGACACGGGCGTGTCTCAAGTTCGACACGGGCGTGTCAGGTTCGACACGGGCGTGTCGATGACCCGTGTTGTTCAGTCGGTTCAAGCTGTGTGTGCCGCTTAAAGGGTACACGGCCTGTGACACGAGCGTGTCACAGGCCGTGTCGGCCAAAAAATGGGTTTTTGGGAAAATCTTGGCCGTTCAGTTTTCTCTCTTTTGATCCAAGGGTCCAGGTGGTTTCCTGGCTGGGTTATTACGTGAAGTAAGGATGAAGAGTCATTCTTCATTGGTCCTTAAGGAAGAGAGAAAGAGAGAGGAAGAGAGAAAGAAGGAGGAGGAGAGCAAGCCACCGGCGGAGCTCCCGTGGTCCGATTCGTGATCCGAAGCCGGCGTTGTGAAGGCAAGGCTGCTGCGGTTCTTTCTCACCGGCTAGTTTTCGATGGCACCGAAGAGATCGACAAGGGTAACGATCTCCCTCCTTGGACATGTGAAGTCCTTCTTCTCTGCATGGCATAGGGAAAACCCTTCCCCGCGAGTGTGCGGTGGGTTGTGGTGTCCCTTGGGGTAGATATGTGAAGTCCCCCTTGGTAGAGGCTGGAATTGGAGTACGGCTCTAGGCATGCTGTGTGAAGCCCATCTGGATGTAATCTGGATTGGTGATGCTTGTTTGCATATCGGAGAAGGCTCCGTGATAATGGCTTGTGATGCCTATGGCTTGTGATGCCTTGTTCCTACTTGTTGCTTGGTGCGGCAGGAAGTACTGGACGATGTCCAGGAAATGAAGAGGGTTGGATGCAACTCTTGTGGCCGTGTGTTGCCACTATGTGAGTAGTTGAGCCGTTGGGCTGCAACTCAATGAAAAGGCAGATTGCCGAACAGGAAAGGTGAAACCGACCCGCGCCTATAAAAAGCCATGGATACTTCCGTATTCGAGGTGGCTCGGCGACTTGAGCAACGGGGGGTGGCTGATCCGTACCTGCGTTAGGTCCGTCCGACTTGGAAGCCTGGTTATAGGTTTTGTTGGAGCGCCTAATGAGAGTCTTCGGCCCGCGCGCCGGAAAGACTAAAATGCTCAAATACCGTGTAGACGGTGGTGTTGACCCTGGTATTCCGGTACACCGAAAATGTGCCCTGAGTGCACGGACTGTCGGGCCGGGTGGCCGATGGTTGTGATGGCTTGAATGTGCCTGCGCGCACATAGTTGCTATTTGATGATGCCATGCTTGCAGGGAAAGAATGCTCATGCCCCGAGAAAGGGGTAGGATTGTTATAATTGGGTCAGCTGAATGCTGACCGTTGCATTGTTTGCCACCGGTTGGGTGGTTTGTTCCCGTGCAGGTGCTGGAGAGCCAAGTGGGAAATGATGGGCTGAAGCCCTACTGCTGTTGCTGCTGCTACTGCGGCTAGCCCTTGAAGGCTAAGCGAATGGCTTTGTTTTGTTTTCTCTTTTTACTCATGTATGGCCGGCCTGCGCGCCGAGGTTTGTAAAACATGATGTATGTTCAGAGGAACTGTAAGGCCTTAAGGCCAAACTCTTGCGGTTGTGTACATTCCATAGTTTATATATAAAGGTGGTTTTATATATTGGACATTCCGGTTGAGAGTTCAAAGTTGTAACTTAAAGCTTCCGCTAGAATGCTCTGAGTTAGGATTCGTATTTGGTTTGGTATTATCCTGTGACCTCACCGTCTGTTTGTGGCATATAGTGTGGGGCCCCGGCCGGACCTTCTACTATACGTCATTTAACGGATGGGGTCGTTATAGCTTATGTGTGTTAGAGCTCGTGCACTTTGGGAGCGGGCATTGCGCAAGATTACATGCACGTTATGTGCCTTGGATGGGTCGTCCTCGCTTATGTGCGACCTGCGTGTATCTGTGGCTTACCCAATCATCTTGCAAGTGCACGCCCAATGCACGTGATGCCTTAGCGGGAATGTTCACTGAGAGTTGTGTTGTTTTTTTGAGAAACAAATGAACTCGAAATTATGCATGAAAGAGATTTCCAGACACATCTTGGTGAGTTTGTCGAGGGCGTGACTAAAACATTCATTTTGACCAAACTGCTTTTATGAAATCTATTAGGTCTAGCATTTCTTCACATGACCCGTGGTGCTTTGCTACTTCCATAAGGGAAAATATGTCATCCTTTCCACTTGTATAGGCTTCTGGAATAGTTGGGTAAGCCGTTGATCATACAAGTAATATTAGAGGAGGTCACAGGTTCAAGACTGGGGGACCTCATAAATCACAAAATTTTCTCTCTACCTGTACGGATCTGGCGGGTCAGGAGAAAGCAGACATGTGCAACCATGCCTCTAATCCATGCCGTACGCTACCTCTGAGCCATGCAAAACCACTAAGATGGAAGGTGATGCTAGACACTGGGGGGGGGATTGATGGGTCCAGTGTTTCTTCACTTGACCCATGACACTTCGCTTCTTCCATAAGGGAAAAAATAAGCGACCTTTCCATCATTCTGGGCTTTTGGAATAGTTGGATAAGCGCTTGATCCCACAAAACCCCAACAAAATCCTTGAATTTTTGGAGGTCATTTTTTGTAGGAAAATTGTAGGGTAAGGTTTATATACATTTCACCCTTGTGTTGGGACCCTTCCCCAAACCCTTGCTTCATGGGGATGCTTTTTGCACTGGGCTTCCCGCTTTATCATCTAATTTTGGGTACACAAGTATGTTTGTTAAATCTTTGTATTGAAATCGCCTTTCGACGTGGACCACATTATTTATTTACTTAGGCTAATTTTTGTGCCTCGCAAATCCATGGATTTATCACTTTTCGTAGGTTTTGGTAATTAATTCTTGATCTTTGAGCTCGTACTTGGCATTATCCTTGGAGGATAATGATCCTAATGTTGACATTAAGGTGTGATCCTTGCGATTTTTTTTATACTAATCACTTTTGCTTATATGTAAAGGGACTTTGTCCTCCCTTATTTGATGTTGGTGAGCTAATCGCTCAGGATTGGCTCCGTAGGTTGCTTCTTGGAGTTTGTGATGTAGGTTGCCGCTCGGATTCGACATAGAGTGACGTTTGTTTACCTTTATTGGTTATTGGTGAGCTTGCTGTTTAGGTTGCGCTTTGTTGTTCATAGCTTGTCATTAGCGCCATAGACAGGAACTTGGAGGTGGCATTGAGGGACCCTCATCCACACTTGCTAGGGGTCAATGAGCTTGTTTCCTAAGATTATTTTTGGAGGTCATCACATTGCATTAGTGTTATAGGTAGATGCTTGGATAGCATAGAGGGAACATCATTCACCCATGCCTAGAGTCGGGAAGCTGGTTACTTAAGATTAGTTTTGAAGGATATCACTCAGTGTTAGTGCTAGAGGTAGATGCTCAAATGGCATAGAGGGGCCTTTGTCCACCCTTTCTGGGGCTTGGCAATCATGTTGCTTAAGATTAATTTCAGAGGTCATTGCTCGATATTAGTATTGGAGGTAAACACTTGGATAACATAGTGGGAGCTTTGTCCACACTTACCAATGGTTGGCAAGCTTGTGGCTTAAGATTAGTTTTGGAGGGCATCTCTTAATGTTAATGCTAGAGGAAGACACTCAGATATGGCATAGAGGGACTTTTGTTTGTCCATACTGGGGTTGAGCTATCCACTTGATGTAAGCACTAGAGGGTCGTAGCTCGGGTGAGCATTCTGCTCGGTTCAAGGGGGCATCGATGATTGCCATTCAATTAGGATATCGAGGGACCTTTGCCACCTTACCTGTTGTGATATTTCCACTTGGTGTCAACACCAGTGGGTTGTCACTCAGATGAGCTTCCTGTTGATGCGTATCTAGACGCAAGTGCACCATGGTTGCATAAGTAATAAATAAAATGAATATAAATCCCCAAATATTGAATCTCTCACAAAACACTAAGGGGTGGATTTAATTATTGAGACAAGAGTTAAGATCGAAGTCTTTTATGTCGGATTTATCAGGGGTTTTGATTGTTGCTTTAACTAATTAGGCGAAATAGAAATAATTAACTGAAGTGCAGGTCATCGGTACTAATTCGCACCATTGTGGGGGCATAAACACCGCTTAGTACCTTTATGGGTTGCAAACACAGTTTCGCTCATTACTCTTAGAAAAAAGATAAGTCCAACCTTTCACTCACTGCACCTTGTCTAGCAATTAACAATGCATCCCGGTCCTCACTATTTAGTAATAAACACATGGTAACAAATCAATGGAAAATCACAATAATAAGAGACTAGGCCTACTAAGCTACTCCAAAGGAGATGAACATAACAATTTCAATATCAAAAATTAAACAACAAAAAAATATCATTAAGTGTTCATTCCAACAATCATTAAAACAGAAGATAAATATTACCTATCTCTACTTAATGTGAGGAAAAAGATTAGAGAAAGACAAATAGTGCTTAAGATTGATTCCATAGGTCATTGCTTGACATTAGTGTTGGAGGTAAATGCTTGGATAACATAGCGAGAGCTTAGTCAAGACTTACCGGTGGTTGGCAAGCTTGTTGCTTAAAATTTGTTTCAGAGGATGTCTCTTAACATTAATGCCAGAGGAAGACACATAGATATGGCATAGAGGGTCTTTTGTTTGCACTTACTCGGGTTGAGCTATCCACTTAGTGTCAACACTAGAGGGTCATTGCTCGGGTGAGCATTCTACTCGGTTCAAGGGGGCGTCAATGATTTTCACTCAATTAGGATGTTGAGGGACCTTTGACCCCCTTACCAGTTGTGATATTTCCGCTTGTTGTCGGCACCAGAGGGTTGCCACTCGGAAGAGCTTCTTGCGGATGTATATCTGCAGGAAAGTGCACCAAGGTTGTATAAGTAATAAATGAAACGACAATAAATCCCCAAGTATTGAATCTCTCACGAAACACTGAGGGGTGGATTTAATTATTAAACAAGACTTGAGATCAAAGTCTTTTATGTCAGATTTATCAGGGGGTTTTGATTGTTGCTTTAACTAATTGCGTGAAATAGAAATATTTAACTGAAGTGCGGGTCGTCGGTACCACTTTACACCATTGTGGGGGCATAAACAATGCTTTGTACCTCTACGGGTTGTAAACACAATTTTGGTCATTACGCTTAGAAAAAGCTATGTCCAACCTTTTGCTCACCGCCCCTTATTTAGCACAACAACAATGCATCCCGGTTCTCACTATGTATTATCAAAAACAAGGTAACAAATCAAAGGAAAATCACAAAAATAAGAGATTAGGCCTACTAAGCTACTCCAAAGGAGATGAACATAACAATTTCAATATCATAAAAGCAATAACAAACAATATCATTAAGTGTTCATTCCAACCATCATTAAAATAGAAGATAAATATAACCTATTTCTACTTAATGTGTAAAAAAAAGTTGAGAGAAAGACAAATAGTGCTCGAGACTCTTTTGTGGATTTGAAGGGACAGACTCTGCATTGGACTTATTCGCTGGCTGTCATGTCGTGTAGAGGAATCATTGTCACCGACTCCCAATAAGTCTGTCTTATCGAGGATTTTGCACCATTCACACTTATTATTCGAGATCATAGCTTGCAAAAAGAAAGGATTGCCTAAACTGCACTTTGAAGTCCTTGGATGATGGGGAGAGACTAGGGGATGATCCCTAGTCCTTGAGGGAGAAAATGGCAGAATAGGGCGTCATTTGCGGAAGAAGAATGGAGCATATCGTAATCCCATCAAAAATTGTATTTGTAGGCAAGCAAAAAAGTAGACCTGCGTACGAGTAGGTGCACGACTAATGGTTTTATGGGAAGGATTTACCACTAACTGTGTGCAAAGGAGCCTCGACCATCGGGGAAAAAATATGGTTCCTGGAGGGAAAAACAATGAATTGCACACGACTGGTGGTCATGCGCAAAGGAGGTCCAATACTCATATGGCTTCTCATGCGATCCTCAGGTAGAATTTTGTCAATGAATGCACATGATTATTGGTCATGTGTAGATGAGCACACATAGGTCTTGTATCTACATGAAGACCCTCCAGAACACCATAAATTTACATCCACACAACCATACATTGTATAATTATATAGGAAAATGGAATGAGAAGGAGAGGAAGTCCCCTTCAATCATGAAATGAATGCGAATTTCTCAATCTTGCATGAATGCACTTAAAAAATTACTTATGCAAATATGAATGAAATATCACATAAACATACAAAAAGGTGAGCTAAATGAAAGAAAAACTAAGCTAGATGAGTACCTAAAACAGCATATAAAATACACTCATCACATGCTTGATGCGAGGTGTTGGATCTTTAGGCGCCCTTTGGGGGGGGGGTGAATAAGGGCTTCTAGATATTTAAATCTTACTAAAAATATTTGAGTTGCTTAAAAAAGTTTTGTAATATTTTATCAGAAAATATATTTTAATATCTCAAAAAATATTATATTGATTATTACTTTTAAAGGATTTTAGATTTCAAAATTTCTTCACCACCGCCAGTGTTAGCACTACCGCATGGCACTAGTAACATAAAGTAAAATCCACGAAAAGTAATTTGTAATATATTTTGCTTTAATTATTTGTGGGATAAATATTATTTAAAACACATAAAATAAAATTAATTTAATAAAATAGTGAAAGACAATATTTTATTTCATAATAAATTGATTACAAAATGTTTGATTTCTATTACACGAAAAATTGAGGCGAAATACAAAAAACTCTTTTTTTTATATACCTACCCTTCTCCTAAGGACCTGTTGGTTCTAGCTTATCTCACCCAGATAAGGCCTCAAACCACCGCTAAATCTACCCGAGACCTAGCCTCCACCACATGTGGTAAATTCATAGAATCCTCCCAGGAAACCGATGTCTGCACCCGATGATTTTGCCCTATAAGTTTCGCAAGACTAACTCGCCCCTACCCGCAGAGAACTTCCCATGAAATCCTTCTTGGAATCCAATGTTATCCTCGAACAATTTCTCCACTCAAGTTACAAAAGGATAAAAGAAAAAGATTATAAGATAATGAAATAAGCAAGAGAAAAACTCCCCCGGGATTTCTAAAGGTGAATACGAAGGCGATGTTGACATAGGATTTCTTAGTGCATTTATTCTTTATGTTGAATAAGCATGGTAGAACTTCCCTTCAAAAACTTCTTTTGATTTTCCTATTTACCCATGGGAGTTCTCTTGATCTCTAGAGACTCTCTCAACTGATTTGGAGTTGTGTCTTGGAGAGAAAATGAATTCATCGTCAAGAAAGGAGAGGAGCCACTCATTAAATTGGCCTCGGATGCTACCGCTTGTGGTAACGGTACTTCCCGACAGTAGCCATATTAGGCATATAACTTCTTCATTTGGAAATCTTCATCTTTGGCAACTTTCCATAGCTAATTTAGGAAACTTTTTCAGTCCAAATTAAGAAACTTTTGAACTTTGGAAATAAGCATTTTTGGTTTCTAATTTTTTTTCCAAAATGGATTTTCCCAAGACATATCACCCGACAATAGCAGTACTGCCTGGCGGCAGGGCTTTCATTTTCAAACAATTTCCATTTATTGTTGATACCCTTCCTTTATGTTGGAGTTATCGACAGTGATATCGATATCGCCTATCGTAGGAACAGAACTTTAGCTTCTTTATCTTTTGATTTTTTTCTTCTATGGGGTACTAAACCTGAAGTTCCTACACACAATAAACTCACAAAAGACAATATCAAATACATCACGATATTTGTTATTCTCAAACTAAGTGATGTAGAATGCATGCTCCAACTCTCTCCCCCTTTTGATAAAACAAATATCTCTTTGAAAAATTAGTGAATTTGAGCATATTTTTGTTTATACATAAGTGTAAATAAAGATATGTATGAATAACATGTTGTAGCGTGATATATTTAAATACTCCATACAATATGAATACTCCCCCTATATAAGTGTTTCCTATATATTTTACTCCTCCTACATATAACATCCATTCCTTTAGAATTCTCAATTTATTCTCTCCCTTTTTTTATTAACAAAAGTGGGCAGGGATGAGTGTGAGTTATGAGTTTATGTTGGGTAAACTTAGCAAAGGGTTTTCCTGATCGAGCAAAAGTAAAATATGCACCTTCAATGAATACCCCCTACATATATGTTTCCTATGAAATTTTTTTAGTGTACTTCCCCTAAATTATGAAATTTATGCAAGATGTTCTCCCCCCTTTTTAGTATCAAAAGAGGGTAGAGGAGAGAGTTTGCAATACAAATTTAATGAGATCTATGTAGATAAAAATAGAATGGAATATGCATGATCATAAATACCACTTTACCACTTGTTGAAAAAAATGTATGCATGATTGAATAAAGAAGTAGAGAGTAAGAAAATATCACTTGTTTAAGAATATTTTACCACTTATTGAGAAAATAGATAATTATGATTATGCACAAGTAGTAAGTATAAGAAAATGATAAGCACTCTTAAAATAGACATCCTTTTTGGAAAATAGGATCATATAAAGGATAAAGAGTTTTATGCCTAAGAAGATATTTTCAATTCAATTCAAGTCCAAGAGATGCTATTTCATTGAATTTTTGAAAGCATGATTTCAAAATATCAAAAAGAGATAAGAACTACAATGTAAGCTAATTGGCATTTCAAGTAAAAAATAAACATTTTAGTGGTCATGCTTTGCTATCTAGTCCATTTACTTAAGATTGTAGATAATAATACAGGTATGCATTTGGATCCAATTCTCATGAGTAGAAGTTTTATGAAAAAAATGATGTGTACAAATAGTGTTGATAAAGTATACAAGTGGATTAATAAAAACATGCTATATTTAATGAATAACATAACATTAAAATACACAAATAATATTACGTCCACTATTTTTCAATGCACATAAGTATGGCGTATAACCACCAAGGTGCTTTATACACACAGTGGTTATTAAGACTTATCAGGGAGCAGAGTGGTGCTTGGGGGATCACATTAAATCTTTTTAAATTTTATATTTATTTTTGTGATCTTATGTATTAAGAGAACTGGTGAATATTTTGTTTGCTACAAGACACTTTACAATCCTTTATCCAAGGTGATCAACCTCACATTGCTCATTAAGATTTATCGGGAGGGTGAGTAGTGCTTGGTGGAGTTTTCCTTGTCAATTTTCATTTAGAATTCTTTTTTGTTTACTAAGGGCTCCAAATTCAGTTGTTGCGCAAACAATATCATTTTTTTTGAAAACCATTAATAAGTGCAAAAACAAAGAATTGAGCTAATCAATTCAATATAATATAGGTAATCTATTTATGGATTTTAATAATTATATTATTTCACTACACAATCATGCAAATATAAGTTTAAAATCACATATAGGTTATCAAAATAAGTGAGTGAACAAAATCATTATCAAACATAAAACCTTATTCATACTTAGAGACATACTAAGCAATCTACCCATATATTATACATTCAATTTCATTACACATAATAAGATAATATCCAAGGCATGACATTAACAAAACAATATTTTATGAAACTTGAAAATTGAATTAAACATTGCATTTAATCTTTAATTTATATAATTTAATAACCCTTGATAATAACAATTAATAACAAGTAGTTTTTATAAATTTTTTATTTTTATGAATATACAAAAACATATTTTTGCGCTTTTGAAAGAGTTTTGTAGTTTTGTATTTGATTTTTTCTAAAAACATATTTTAAACTAAATAGATTTCTAGAAAACATATAAGTATATTAATAACACATCATTATAAAGATCTTTTATGCTAGAGAAAATTCAAAAAGAAATAGAAAAATCAGTTTTAATACTACCGCTAGTACTAATGCTACTGTGCGACGCTAGCAATAGAGATATGGTATTTTGCTTAGAAAACAAGATTTTTGATAATTTTTCTTTCTGATTTTTCTTGATTTATGTTTTGTAAGATATATGACACTAGTTACCACAAAGTGTTTTGAATAATAATGAAAAAATATGGGATTTTTTATTTTTATCACAAGGTGTCAAGTATTGTTGATTTTTCAAAAATACTTGTGTTTTTAAAAAATGCACAAAAGCTCAAAGATATATAACATGAAAAACACATGTTGGAATGTTCGAACAAATACGCATGATAATAATCATATAGCGTGAAATAATATAAATACAATGCATATGAGTATGCACTAGATGAAGATACCTAACATTATGTCACACCCTAGCCATGTACTAAATGACAGATGGGCATGAGGAGCTGCACACATGTCGTAGGTTGGGGTGTTAATCCTATATGCACACAAAAGACGACACTCTACCTATCCCTCTTTCCCCCTATTCCTCACAAGGCCCAACTTGAACCCTCCCTGGTTAAAGATAAGATATGACTTAGAGGTTAGTTCTCTAATGTACACAATCCTATGCTCTCGCTATGGTGAGATACATGACATGGGTAAATGATCGAGGACATACTAAGCATTTAATCCTAAATAACGATGTATAACCTGTGACTTTTATATGTAAAGAATTTTAGAATAATTATTTTTTATTTTAAAGATAGTTTGATCTTAAAGCCACATAGTTAATATGGGTTGGAACCGAAATTTGGTCCCAACGAGAGTTCGGACCCGAGGAAGTAGCTGACACCTACTTATCCTGAACTTGACCCCCTAACCCGCTGCTCGAAACTAGAAAAACCAACCCTAGGCTATAGCACGGAGGTCCCTACTCTAACCCGAAACACCCCATAACGCTTCCCCTCCTTAGCCAGTGCTGAGCTAAGGCTACCTCTGAGAGCGTTATATGACCTAAGAATGAGAAAAAGCTTGCTCCCTGAAGTATCCCTCTGGGTCAATTTAAAGAATTCTTTGTTTGGTCAGCCAACAGTGTTACTCCGCTTTCCTAAAAGGCTATATGCAGCCCAATCGGGTCTGCCAACAATGTAACTCCGCTGTTCTTAGAAGCTAAATGCAGACCTCTAAGGGTATCCAGGTAATTTGCCTCTAGAACCGATTGGGTGAATGGTCCATGAAGGCACCATTTTCCTAAAGGGGGAGTGTTCTGGATGAACCAGGCACTCGCCTCCACAGCTCTCCTAAAATGCGGATGCGAGAGCCTTCCCGTCTGCTATTCGCTTTTATTAGCGAGAGCTTTCCCGCCGGCTAGGGGCGGGACCCTCACTCCTCCTAGGCGAGTATGGGTCTGCTTACCCCACTCACCTACTTTGGCCTCTTGGACCTGGATGCCTCGCAAAGCCTTGAACTTGCCGGAAGGGCTCACTCAGCGAATACTAGGTTGTAAACAATTCCCGCTCTTTACGAGCTAGTCTTATGTTTGGAAAGAAAAGTCCAACCCTTGATATTCGATGAGTGCTTGCTGAACTGGAAGGGAATCTTTTGTGGGTCCCTCCATGACTCTATAAATATCCAAGGGACCAGCCTTAAAATGATACCTTCTGTTGATGAGCGAAATGCGACACCGCACAGTTAACGGGTTGTTTGATCTCACAAGCTAAGTGAATAGGAGGGTTGTAGAGATAAAGGAGAGGTTTGGGGGATCAAGAGAGAAGCTTGATCAGGAATTGTCGAGCAGACGCTACTTTAGCGGTTGGGCTCTGATGGTTAGACCGAGAGAGAAAAAGAGAAGAGAGGGCCACTAGCAGCGGTAACAGTAGACTTCACCCGTTGCGGCCCGAATGCCTCTCTTGCGACGTGCTTTCCTTTGATTAGAATAGAAGTTACAGCTTGAGGTTGCAACTTTATATGGAAAGAAGAAAAAAGGGTACAAGGGGGGAAGCTGGCGGCTAAGGAGAGGAGAATACTAGAGGCCGTGCGGACTGACCAGGGAGGTCGGCAGACCGCACGGTTAGCTAATCAAGGAGCTCGCAGGACTTAGCCAGGCGGACTGCTTGATCGAGCCGGGAGAAGAAGCTGGGAGAAGGTTGCATGGACTAGGAACTTGAGTCCGCAGGAATTGATGTCGAGATCTGGATGCCTCTGCCATCTCCTCGATTGAGAGGTATGGGGGCCTATTTATTTGCCCGAGGAGGTAACAGTCTTAGTAATGTCACCACCGGTGAGGCGGTGAGCTGTGCGAGTACAATGTTGAGTCCGCGTAGTTCGCGCCAAGCCGCGTGGTTAGGGACTTAGAGCTGGAGATGGCTGCTGCTGCTGGCGGACTGGGACGAGTCCGCCCCTGCTGCTGAGCGAGCTCGCACTATGCTATGCGAGCTGAGGAGGAGTTCGCTCACTGCTTGGTAGAAGCGAACACCGAGAAGATGGAGGGCCAGCTGGAGGACTGCAGAACGAGTCCGCCCAGCCCGCTGCGGAGAGGAGGCAGATCGCCGGTCTGCCGAGCTGGCTCTCATCGGGCGGACTGCGCAACGAGCCCGCCTAACTCACGGTGGACAGGTTGAGCAGGTTGCCTGCTGGAGGCTTGTCTCCATTTCTTGGCGATAAGGACTGCCGACCTGGCGGACTGAAGAGTCAAGGTCGCGCCTATTGGCGAGAGCCGCTGCTGACTGGTGGCATCCTTTGCTTGGGGACAAGGGTTGGTGACCTGGCGGACTGACCAGAGAGGTCGACAGTCCGCACGTTCAGCTGATCAGGCAGCTCACCTGGTGTGCGGGCTGGAGAGCTGGCAGGAGGAGCGAGTCCGCCTCCCTTAGACGGACTGAAAACTGATACGCCACCCTCTGCCGAATAGAAGGAGCAGGTCGCGCGGACTTGCTGAGCATCTAGCGCGCGGTATGGACCGATAGGGATTCGAGTCCGCCACTCAGTAGAGTAGCTCGCACCTGAGAGGAAGAATGAAACACCACACGGTTAACCAAACTAACCGCGCGACCTACTGGGGCGGACTGAGGAAGCAGTCCGCAGCCCCTACAGAACGAGCGACTACTGCGCGACCTGGGCGGTCAGACCGGGGAGACCGCCCTAGCCGTGCAGATTGAGCGAACTGAGAGGTCAGTCAGCCCACCCTTGGAAGGAAAGGCTGACAGGACGTGACCTCCTAGTGCAGGCCGTGACTTGTAAGCTGGCAACCTCGGGAGGGATTGCCGATTTCTGGGTTAACATAATCCCCGCACTTTTTCAAGTTCCGAAGAGAACTTCGAAAAAGTAGGAGACCTACGAAAATCGTGATCCTTCCCTCGAGAAAAGGAAGGGGGAATGAGAGATGGAACCTGATGTCTCTCCTTAGAAAAAATGTTTGCTAATGCCTGTCTTTTTCCTATAAAGGGACAAATTAACATAGGCGGAAAGAGGTACATCTTACACGTACCTGAGCTGTTTTTGCAAAATGAAGGAGACAGGAATTTCTCCTAACAGGCTCTACAAAACAATAATGAGAGGAAATCATAGAAGAATGATAACTTGCAAATACCTGAAGGAGGCTTGTAAACACCTGTTATCTTCTGCAAGAGGAGTAAATCACAAGTATGATATAAAACTAAGTTGCAAGTACCTGGATAGAACTTGCAAATATCGGATAATAACTGCAAAGGGAAGAGTGAGTAGCAGATATGAAATGAAATTAAAATGCAAGTACCTGGATGGAACTTGCTAATATCTGCAAATCTCTGCAAAAGAAGAGTAAGTAGCAGATATGAATGAAAAGTAAGGTGCAAGTACCTGGAGGGAACTTGCTAATATTTGCTAATCTCTGCAAAAGAAGAGTAAGCAGCAGATATGAAAAAAAAGTAAGGTGCAAGTACCTGGAGGAAAATTGCTAATATCTCCTAATCTCTGCAAAAGAAGAGTAAGTAGCAGATATGAAAGAAAAGTAAGGTGCAAGTACCTGGAAAGAACTTGCTAATATCTGTTAATCTCTGCAAAAGAAGAGTAAGCCGCAGATATTAAAGAAAAGTAAGGTGCAAGTACTTGGAGGGACATTGCTAATATCTGCTAATCTCTACAAAAGAAGAGTAAGTCGCAGATATGACAAAAAAGTAAGGTGCAAGTACCTGGAGGGAACTTGCTAATATCTGCTAATCTCTACAAAAGAAGAGTAAGTAGCAAATATAAAAGAAAGAAAACTAAGTCGCAAGTACCTGGATGGAACCTGCGAATGTTGACTGTTGTTATGATAAGATATAATTGGATAGCAGAAGAGATACCTAGCAAATTCTGCTATTAACTGAATAAAGATCAAACCGCGATAATGATTGTCTCGCGTGATCAAGTACAATATTTTAATACATGAAATCCAGATCAGCAAGATGAAATCATCTTAATTTAGACTTATAACAGCATGACTTGTCAATCAAGGAGAACCAGATATTTTGATTAAATAATTTGTGTCGCTAGCTTCTGATAAGAGAGCTTGTGGATAACCATCTGATAGAATTTTGTGCAGGCAGCACATATAAGATGATCATAAGACAAAAAGATATTGCCGATCCTTGGCATAGGTTGAATTTAATCCTGCCAACCTGCAAGAAGGCAGAAGAGACAACAGAGGGCTAAAGCGGGCTGGCCGCGCATCCTTTGAAGGGCATAGTAGATAAACAAACACAAACAAGGAAATTACTGCGGTGGAATCGACTGATACACTGCTATCTTGCCTCGGGTTACAAACATTGCTAATCAATTAAACTAGTTGCGCCAAGTGGACTATTGCTTGTCTACAAATTGATCAGCGGAATTGTGGGCCCTGCGAAGGCACGGATCGAGAGTACCAACGAGTGTTTGGCCGTCACAGTTGTGAGATGATCGAAGAAACAAGGTTACACTTGATCTCCATTGCTTGTCACGCAAAGATCATTGTAACTGTAACGTATCCCTCAACGAGACACGATAGAACTATCACAGGCTGCCTCCCCTAGGCACACACACTGCGCTAGACACCGGCCGGGATCCGAAGTCTGAGGTTCCCCATCGTAGATTGAACGGCCCCCACTGCACATATGTGAAAAACTCCTCATCATATGTGGTCATTGTGGTCTTACGCCGGAGGACAATCCATGGAGGGAACAATAAGACTTGGCGATATCTCAGTTGTTCAGTGATCTCTTTGGCAAAGAGAAAAATATAGAGGAGAAGCATTACAAAAAGGGAGCTGTGTCAGCATGAGATCATTGACGTAAGCTTTATTGAATAAAAATGAAAGAACACTTAGAAGTGTTTCAGAGAAATAATGTTTGAAGAGTAAAGTAAAATATAACCGGCCCAGATTGCGAATAGCCTTGCGGGCTTTCAGGCAAGAAAGTCGCTTGTCTCCTTTTGCTTTTTGAGATTTTATGGATGAGATGGATTATTCTTCTGGAGCAAATGCTGGCATTTGTCCTGCTTCAGCATTTTCTTCACCAGTTTTTGAAGGGCTTTACAATCTTCTATCACATGGCCTTTTACTTTGTGAAATTTGTAGAATGAATTCGAATCTTTTGGCCTTTGACCTGGCGGTTGGCAAGCCTTTTTACAGTTATCCTTACCCTTAAGGACTTGGCCTACTTCCTACATAGTTGCATTTAGTTTCGACTCAAACAAGCCTTCATCCTGCTGTTGATGGACCAAAACTGCTCGCAGAGTTTGTGCTGGATGAACAGAAGGGACTGGCAGTCGCTGTTCTTTACTTTGGAGGAAATCCTTGCTTGAGAAGAAATGTTGATGACGTTGGCAAATTCTTTCCTTCCCTGCTTGCGATTGAAAATCCTTCTGAAGAAACTTTGGAGGCTGCTCGCAAGAAGGAGAATCCTTCACTGCTATAAGCCTGGAGATGAAATTGGGATTCTGCTTTTCAATGCAAACATATTCATTGGCGAGGCTAATCATCTCCTGACACGTCCTTGGCTGACAGAAGCAGGCCTCGAACTTGAGTGGTCCTTCACGCAGACCGACCATCAAAGCAACTTTATAGAATTCGAGATCAATATTATCAACTTCTAAGGCTTTCCTTTTGAAGAGCTCAATGAAGTGGGCTAAAGTCTCGCTCTCGTGTTGTTTGATACAGAACAAAGCTTCTGGGCCTCTTTTCCTCTTAGAGAAAAACTTAGGCACCTTTCTTGGGTGATTGGCAGAGTAAGTGATGGCTTTGCTGGGTCTGAAGAAATTCTTTCCTTGCATAGTAACTGGAGTCTGCAGAGAGACTTGTGGTTTGCCTAAGAAGATAACTTGTCGGATATACGCAAGGATCAACTGGCAGAAAAGTTGGCGGATAAGAATATGGATGGGCTGATGGAAAGACTGGTTGGTCCATCACTTAAGATGCCTGATTGATCGGAGGAGACATGTCTATTGTTGGCTGCGCCTCCAACTGTTGAGCGATAGCAGCTAGAGTATCGTTGAGTACTTGAAACTGTGGGGCAATTTCACGACACAACAGCCCGAGGGCTTCCCAAAGAGTATCTTCGCTGGTACAAGGGATATTTGGAAGGGGTTGGTGGTCTTACATGAGTAACCACTGATTTCACTGTCTGATCGAGATCTGAAGGCCGCATGTTAACTGTTGATGAGCGAAATACGACACCGCCCAGTTAACGGGTTATTCAATCTCACAAGCTAGGTGAATAGGAGGGTTGCGGGGATAGAGGAGAGGTTTGGGGGAGCAAGGGAGAAGCTTGATCAGGAACTGTCGAGCAGATGCTACTTTAGCGGTTGGGCTCTGATGGTTAGATCGAAAGAGAAAAATAGAAGAGAGGGCCACTAGCAGCGGTAACAGCAGACTTCATCCGTCGCGGTCTGAATGCCTCTCTTGCGATGAGCTTTCCTTTGATTAGAATTGAAGTTACAGCTTGAGTTTGCACCTTTACATGGAAAGAAGAAAAAAGGGTATAAGGGGGGAAACTGGCGGCTAAGGAGAGTATAATGCCAGAGGCCGTGCGAACTGACCAGGGAGGTCGGCAAACTACGCAGTTATCTGATCACGGAGCTCGCAGGACTTAGCCGGGAGGACTGCTTGATCGATCTGAGAGAAGAAGCTGGGAGCAGGTCGCGCGTACTTTGAACTTGAGTCCGCAGGAATTGATGCCGAGATCTGGATGCCTCTGCTGTTTCCTCGAATGAGAGGTATAGGGGCCTATTTATAGGCCCGAGGAGGTAACGGTCTTGGTAACATCACCACCGGTGAGGCGGTGAGCTGTGCGAGTACAGTGCTGAGTCCACGAAGTCCGCGCCAGGCCGCGCGGTTAGAGACTTGGAGCTGGAGATGGCTGTTGCTTCTGGAGGACTGGGACGAGTCCTCCCCTGCTGCTGAGCGAGCTTGCGCTGGGCTGTGTGAGCTGAGGAGGAGTTTGACCACTGCTGGGTATAAGCAGACACCGGGAAGCTAGAGGGCTAGCTGGCGGACTGCAGAACGAGTCTACCCAGCGCACTGCGAAGAGGAGGCAGATCGCCGGTCTGCCGAGCTGGGGCTCATCGGGCGGACTGCGCAACAAGCCTGCCTAACTCGCGGCGGACAGGTTGAGTAGGCTGCCTACTGTAGGCTTGTCACCATTGCTTGGCGACAAGGACTACCGACCTGGCAAACTGAATAGTCCAGGTCGCGCCTATTGGTGAGAGCCGCTGCTGACTGGTGGCATCCTTTGCTTTGGGACAAGGGTTGGCGACATGGCGAACTGACCAGAGAGGTCAGCAGTTCGCGCGGTCAGTTTATCAGGTAGCTCGCTGGATATGCGGGTTGGAGAGCTAGCGGGAGGAGCGAGTCTGCCTCCCTTAGATGGACTGAAGACTGAGTCCGCCACCTTCTGCCGAATAGAAGGAGCAGGTCGCACGGTCTGGCTGAGCATCTAGAGCGCGGTCTGGGCGGATAGGGATTTGAGTACGCCACTCAGTTGAGTAGCTCGCACCTTAGAGGAAGAATGAACCACCACACGGTTAACCGAACTAACCACGCGGCCTGCAGTGGCAGACTAAGGAAGCAGTCCGCAACCCCTGCAAAACGAGCGACTACTGCGCGACCTGGGCGGTCAGACCGGGGAGACCGCCCTAGACGCGCAGACTGAGCGGACTGAGAGGTCAGTCCGCCCACCCTTGGACGGAAAGGCTGACAGGCCGCGACCTCCTGGTGTAGGCCGCGACTTGTAAGCTGGCTACCTCGGGAGGGATCGCCGATTTCTGGGTTAACACCTTTGCTTGTCCAATGCTCCTCTTCTGAGTTTTCACCATCTGAACCATGTATGCAAAAATGACCACAAAACTGCTCTCGCTAGAGCTCTTGGTCCGTCTGGCTGCTGTGCTGGTGAATGACAGCTCCAAGGCCTCCAAATATGCTCCATGGTTCTCAGCTAAGAGACCTACGGATATGGTCTACCGACCTAGAAGGGCTAAGATGGTTCGGCGAGACCCTACCGTAAGTGAGTATGCTTCGTCGACCCCAACCCCTAACCGAGACAACCATGCTATCCTGACGGAGGTACTTACACCTCAGGTAGTTTAATTCCTCAAGAAAGTTTGTTGAACTGAGCTCCAGGCCTATTCGCAGGAAACCCTTTCAAAGAGCGATGCTGGCATTCCCCCAGCGAAAGCTGAAACCCTCTGGCTTCCCGAAGGGAGCGAACAACCGTCTCCTTAGACAGCCCCCCAAGTTACTCGGGTGGAAACCGTAGTCGTTCCAGGTATGTCTGATTGTTATCCTCTCTCATTCGTTATACTTTATGCCCTCTCACTCATATTATTTCTCGCAGCTCCTCCCTTTGGGACTATGGGTCTGGCCAGCACAGTGCACAGGACCCCTGCCGCTGAGATCCCCAAAGAGCCAGCGCCAGACTCTTAGCCCTCAACCGAGAAAGCTCATAATGCCACCAATCCTACCGAGACACACCTGCCAGTGCAAACACCAACCCGTCCGGGATGGGCGAAGTCCGGGCACCCACTCTTTATGGAATCCTTTTAGGGGAGACCTGGTCCCTCCCGCCAGCCACCGTGTGGGAGCGCCATTCCTACACTGGGTAAACTATTGAATCTTACCCTTCTCGCTCGAATCTTATCCTAATTGTTGACGAAACCTCTTTCCAGGATATTGGGACACCTCGACGGCAGCTCCCGATGGAGAAGAAGAGTTCTCACCCCACCCTCTCCCAGCGAGCTCGCGAGCTTCCTCGAAGATCCCGGGATGTCGAGATACTCAAGGAGCGGATGGTGGAGGTCCTAGAGAAATTGATCTCGATGTAACAGGATGACTTTCACTAGGATAAAGTGCATCCAGCTTCCACTAAACGTCGGGTGGTATTCCTAAAGTAGGACTACTCACACCTCATCTGGGAGATAGAGAGGCAAGGAGGCGGATGTGAGGAGACATCTCTCAGGAGGCATATTGCGCAAGCCCGGGACCAGATGTGCTTGGTACACTAGGAGATAACTACCGTGAGCGCCTTCCATTACCCACAAGTGCCTCCAAGGATTGGGAGGCAAGGCTGGGGCCATTGGCCATGGGTTCAATACTGAGTCAACCACATTTACTATCATTTTGGCTCCGAGCCTTCATTCTGCTACCACATGCACTCGCCACCATAAGATCTCTCGTTGCGCAAACCCAACTTCCCTCTCACTTTTACAAGATACCGGGAGAGACCGACGGTCGAACTAAATGCGTGCAAGTCTTTATTGACCATGACTTTCCCCTTACAAGCTGACTGAGGAGTATGTTTCTGTGGTGGGAAATTATGTACAGCTGGGGATCATCGCGCGACATCCCGAGAGCGATGATAAAATCAACTTATTGCCGAAAGGGGAGCTCACCATACCCCTGGAGCACTTTGAGGTGGGGTTCCGCCTCCCACTCTGGTCGATGGTGCGCCAGACCCTCTGATAGTTTGGGGTGGTTTCGGCCCATCTCAACCCTAACTCCGTCGTGCTCCTGGTAGCATTCTCCAGATACATGCGTGTGGAAAGGATCAAGTTCAAACTCTCGGTCTTCCGGAAGCTGCTCAACTTTCGGGTCAAGTGCGAGATCATCTTTTTCTCAGGCCAGAGGATCAAGACTAGTGTCCTTGCTAAAAAGAATCACCAATAGCCGCAGAAGTTCATCTTTGTCACCAAGAACTTCGACAACGCTCCACTTTCGCCCATCCAATACGATGAGGCGACCTATAGGCCTCCCGCGCTTGGGGGGCATGAGACAGCCCTCCTCAGTTTCTTTAGAACCAAGAACATTGATGTTAAGATCTTATAGCGGGACATCAACTTACTTTCTCCCGTACTCTCCAGTGAAGGTATCGTCTTGCCTCTTCTTTCTTGACTGAGGCCTTGGTACTCAGCAAAGCTAACCCTTAGTTCTTGCGCAAGTGAGTGATAAAAACCTCTCCACTAACCGTATGAGGAAACCAAGACTCTTGCCCCAGGCCTGTCTCTCGCAGTATTGGCGACTTTGGCTTACCGAGAGGAGACGGGTACCTCATCCCAACCGAGTGCCTTGAAGCGGAAGTCGTATGCTCCTCCCTTTCCCCTTCCGAGCAGTCCAAAACATCCACACCAAACAAGGGTAAGTCTGTTACTAAAACCTCTACTGAGACCCTGCCTGCGATAGGTACGACGAGTACTACCGCGAAGATAGCTGCCCTCGTCAAGAAGGCTCCCGGGGGATCGGTGCCGAAAGGGTGCCAGAACATTGGGCTCGGCGAGAGAGACTTGTACAAGATGGGCCGGCCCCTTCTCTAATGGGACCCCGATATCAATCGCGCCTCCTTTTCGATGCTTCTGCCAATATGGATGGAGAAAGACACCACCAACGACCCACCTTCACACTCGCTTTCGGGTTGTAAAGCCGGGAGGATGCTAGCCTCTACGATAAAGAATCAACCCAGACCCTCGCGTACGAGACTGTATGAGCCTAACTGCGCGCACTAGAGCTCGCGCACATGGCGTCTTGCCGGAGCCTCAACCTCGAACAGAACCTAAACGAGGTTCAGAAATCATGGAATCTTGCCGCGACGGAGGTGACTTCCCTGAAGCGTCAAATAGCGGCTTCCGAGGAACTTCTCGCCAGCCGACCGACGCAAGGGGTAAGTAGTTTGTTTGTTATCCTCTCATAGTTTTGCTTTGTTCTTGGCAAACTTTTTTCCTTCAAATTTTCCTCAGGACCCTGTGAGTGCCGAGTGACTGCGTGTGCATGTGGCGAGCCTTGAGAGCAAGGTCTCGGGACTGAAGGATGAGAACAAGCCCCTGTAGGAGACCCTCCTACCACCGCCCCTAGGATAAAAGGTCAAGCGTCATCAGTATAAAAACAATGAGATTCAAGGGATGATGCATGAGAATGCTCAGGGGGCGGACAAGCACACGATCGAGGTGCTGCGAGATGCCAGGTTGTTGAACGAGAAGAGAAGGAGGCTTACAACGTGAAGTGTTTTGCCATGGCTGTACATCCCCATCGACATGCCCAAAGGCGAGGGCGATTCGCAATGCAAGGATGACTTCGATACGCTTCTGGATAGAGAGTCTTTCAGCAAGAAGTCTGACGACTCTTCCTGAAGGCCTTCTGCCTCTTAATTTTTTTCCTTCTATTTTTTTTGAAATACATATAATGGGCGAGACCTCTGTTGTATTTAGGAATATATATAAAGGATTTTTTTGGGAATGTTCTTGTATTTTTTCATGGATGGCTCTTTCGCTTTTAACCCTTTGCAAACGTTTCCGCGCATTCGCACATACCTTAGGCTCTTAGGTGGTGATTGCCGCTACGACCATGACTCACTCTTCGCGAATTACGTTCTGGGAGAGCGATGGACTTGATCCCTCCGTAGGGTAGGTCCACTAAGTAATTTTTTCTGGTAAACGCAGTTGAGACCCTTACTATGAGAAGGTTTTGTCGAAATGCCGAGAGGGCTGTGCCGAGAGGGCTATACCGAGAGGGCTATGCCGAGAGGGGGCTACCGAGAGAGGCTTATCCCCTAAATAAATGACGTTCTTGGAGCAACCACCCCCCAAAGCTTTTAATGTCAACCGAGGGCCCGATAGACCTGCCAGCTAGGTGAGAGCCTAACAGTGGGAATAGTTTGGGACTTAGTTTTTCAACATTCCCATGATGTCCAACAGGGGTACAACAGACCTGCCCGCTGGGTGAGAGCCTGAAAACGGTAATAGCCCGGGACTCGATTTTTCAACGTTCGCATGATGTCCACCGGGGGCCCAACAGACCTGCCAGCTGGGTGAGAGCCTAACAGCGGGAATAGCCTGGGAATTAGTTTCCACAACACCCCCGAGTGACTTCCAGCCCTGTCAGCTAGATAGTAGCCAGTTCAGTGGGATCTTCGCGGGGTCAATCAATGCCATAAACGTTTTAGCCTGCCACCAAGTGAGCCTTCAGACCTACCAGCTAGTGAGAGCCTAGTCAGCAGGTCTGCTCGGGGCCAACATTCCAAACCACCGTCGAGTGACTTCCATACCTACCATCTAGATAGGAGTCTGGTCAGAGGGATCTTCTTGGGGCCGGTCAATACCATAAACCTTTCAGATTTCCACCGAGTGAGCCTTTGACCATGCCAGCTACTGAGAGCCTGGTTAAAGGGTCTTTTCGGGGCCAACATTCCAAACCACCATCGAGTGACTTCCAACCTGCCAGCTCGATAGGAGCCTGATCAACAGGATCTTGTCGGGGTCGATCAATACCATAAACCTTTCAGCCTACCATCGAGTGAGCCTTTGGTCCTGCCAGCTAGTGAGAGCCTGGTCAGCAGGTCTGCTCAGGGCCAACATTCTGAACCAACGCAGAGTGACTTCCATACCTACCAGTTAGATTGTAACCTGGCCAGCGGGATCTTCTCGTGGTCAGTTGATACCATAAACTTTTTAGCCTGCCACCGAGTGAGCCTTCAGCCCTGCCAGATAGTGAGAGCCTGGTCAGCGGGTCTGCTTGGGGCCAACATTCTGAACCACAGCCGAGTGATTTCCAGACCTGCCAGCTAGATAGGAGCCTGGTCAGCGGGATCTTCTCGGGGTCGGTCGATACCATAAAATTTTCAGCCTGCCACCAAGTGAGCCTTCGGCCCTGTCAGCTATAGAGAGCCTGGTTAGTGGGTCTGCTTGGGGCCAATATTCCAAACCACTGCCGAGTGACTTCCATACCTGCCAATTAGATGGGAGCCTGGTTAGCGAGATCTTCTCGCAGCTTTCTCAACCTCCTCTCACACTCATAATCCATTTGCAAAATATCTTGAATACCAAGATGTTTAATATTAGAAAATAATGTTACATACATGATTCAGGGATATAAACTCTTCAAATAGTCACCGCTCCATGTGTGACTTATGGTCTCCCCTCTATCTTCTGGAGGCGATACCCTCCTGATCTTAGTGCTTCCTTAACTATGTATGGGCCCTCCCAATTTGGGTTAAGCTTTCCTACTATCGCTGACCTTCCTGCTTCGTCAACTTTCTTCAAGACCTGATCCCCTTCCACGAACTGCTTGATCCTGATATGCTTATCAAAGTATTTGGCCATCTGCCATTTGATATCCTCCTGCCTGACGATAGACATGTCTCAGAGTTCTTCTATCATATCTAATAAGAATCATAGCTCCCCTTCGTTCTCTGCCCTCCATTCTTCATCCCCTTCCTGGGCGGCCGTCACCCGCGGCGACCTAACCTTGAACTCCACAGGTAGGAGCACTTCACAACCATGAGAGAGCTTGAAGCGGGTCTCTCCGATGGCCGTATTAGGGTTTGTCCACAGAGCCCATAGCACTGAGGGAAGCTTCTCTACCCAACTCCCCCTCAGGTTCTCCACCTTCTTTTTTACCAGATTTACAATGATTTTGTTGGCCGCCTCCACCTGGCCATTGCTTGGTGGGTGGTCGACGGAGGTGAACCTATGATCTATCCCCAGTTGAGTGCAGAAGCTGATGAACTCTTCACTAGCGAACTGGGGTCTGTTGTCTGTGACTATGGCCTGCTAACATAGGATTTCCCCCCAAATGAAATTACAAATTACTTGGGAGGTCACCTTTGCCAAAGCCTTGACCTCTAGCCATTTAGAGAAGTAATCAAAATGAACTTCCTCTGCCCCCTCGCCTGAGGAAAAGGCCCAACCAAATCCATCCCCCAAATAAAGAAGTGACAGGGTGTCGTGATACTTCAAAGACTTTGGATGGGCAAGAGTTGGAGTGGAGCATATAGCTGACACTTTTGACACCTTGCAAATTCTGCCGCATCCTTCATCAGAGATGGCCAGAAGTATCCCTGCCAAACCACCCTTACCTACAAGGTTCGGCCTCCGAAGTGGCTCCCTCACTCTCTGGAATACACTTCTCACAGGATGTTTGAAATTTCCTCCTCCAATACGCACCAGGATAGGAGCTTCAAAAGTGTCTTACGGTGTAACCTTCCTTCATGCATCGAATAATGAACCGATTTGTGCCTGAAGTACTTGTTGTCCTTGACCTACTCTGAGAGCTTGCCTATGGTTAAAAAATTCATGAAGGGATCAACCATGAGGTGTGCCGATCTACCTCCATCAACTCACCTTCTTTGATTGCTGGGTGTACACTTATGTCAGAGTACCTCCTGCTTGGGGTTCAAACTTGGCCAACCGATTAACTGCTGAATTCTCCTCTCGGGGAACTTGCTGAATGGAGATCGTTCAAAACCCCCTAAAGCTCCCCTTCACCTTGGTCAAGTACTTTGTAAGGGTAGAGTCCCTTGCCTTGTAATCTCCCTTAATTTGCGATGCGACCACCAACGAGTCATTGAACACCTCCATGTCCTGCACCCCCATCTCTTTGGCTAGCCGTAGCCTTACAATCACGGCCTCATACTCTGCATGGTTGTTAGTGACTAGGAAGTGCAAGACCATGACTTATTCTATTGTGCCCCCCTGGGGGCTTACCAACACTACCCCGCCTCCCAGATAATGCTTCCTCGAAGCGCCGTCGACCAATACCTTCTAGGAAGCCTGCTGTAGTGGCCCCTCCCCCTCTACCTCGACAACATAGTCAGCCAAGAAGTCGGCTACTGCCTGTGCCTTGACTAAGAGCCATGGTAAAAAAGAGATGTCGAACTCGCTCAGCTCGATGGACTACTTGGCCAACCGCCCTGAGTGCTCCACTCATTCAAAGATCTTGTGCAGAGGATGGTCTATCACCACCTTGATCGAATGGGCCTGAAAGTAAGGCCTAAGCTTCCTAGTCAAGACGATTAAAGAGAATGCCAATTTTTCCAGGATGGGGTAATGAAGTTCGGCCTTCTTCAATATCCTACTTATGTAGTAGATGGGAAGCTGCTTCTTTCCTTATTAACTAACCAAGACAGAGCTTAAGGCCTCGGCCCCCACTCCTAGGTACAAAATCAGGTCCTCTCCCTCCTTCGTTCTTTGAAGGAGCGGTGCTCGGGAGAGTTGACCCTTCAATGCCTAGAAAGCCTCTTCATATTCCTTCATCCGCTCAAATCTCTGGTTTCCTCGCAGCACCCTGAAGAAGGGTGAGCACTTCTCCCCTAATTGGGAGAGAAACATACTAAGCCTGACGAGCTTCCCCATCAGGAGCTGAACCTCTTTGGTGTTACCTGGTGATGCCAACTCCATTATGGTCTTCATATTGTCCGGGTTAGGCTCTACCCCTGCAGGAGTTAGAAGTTGACTTAGGAACTTCCCTCGGCTTGCCACAATGACACACTTTAGGGGGTTTAGCTGCATCTTGAACTTCTGAGAGGTGTCGAACGTTTCTTCCAAGTCGAGTAAGTGGGAGTCCACATCTCTACTTTTCACCATGAGGTCGTTGACGTACACCACCAGATTCCTCCCCCTCTGACCTTGGAAGACCCAGTCCATCATGCGCTGGTACGTGGCTCCTGCATTCTTTAGGCCGATGAGTATCATCTTGTAGCTGAAGCATCCTCCCCTTATAATGAAAGAGACATCCTTAATATCGGGCAGATGCATCCTGATTTGATGATAACCTGAGAAAGCATCTAAACAACCCATTAAAGTAAAATCGATTGCTGAGTCAACCAGTGCATCTATCCGAGGTAGGGGTAGCAATCCTTAGGACATGATTTATTTAAAAGTGAGAAGTCTATACACATCCTCTACCGCC
Source organism: Platanthera zijinensis (assembly GCA_039513925.1). Lineage (NCBI taxonomy): Eukaryota > Viridiplantae > Streptophyta > Magnoliopsida > Asparagales > Orchidaceae > Platanthera > Platanthera zijinensis. Next base: position 164,559,444 of record CM077082.1, on the reverse strand, counting down.
CATCTCCCTTTTTAACCATGACGATCAACTCACTAAAAGGGCTTCCTCCAATAGCCTGGCGAGTGGATCCCTCTCGCGCCCTCGGCTCACTGACCCTGTTAGCACTCGCCTGACCTGGGATGAGTTCCCGTCCGGCGAGATCCCTTTCGCCACTCTCGATCGGGACCTCCTTCCCGGGGCGCTGTCCGGGAGCATTCTCGCCCTAGGATGGGGCCGCAATAACTGGAATGGAAGGTGTGGCCCACTCGCCTCTTGCAGCAAAAGCCAGGTGGATGGTTTGTAGGACCTCCTTCTTGAAGTCTTCTAGCATTCCAACTATGACCCTACTCGCCTAGGGGGGGCGAGTCCACGAGCCAGCTCCTTCATCCTCATCTCTGTCCATGAAGCTTAGCTCGAGATTTTCTTATGTAAGCTACGGTCCATGGTCACCTCACCAAAAATTTGGAACCAAAATTTTGTCCTAAAGAGAGTTCAGACCCGAGGGAGTAGCTGACACCTACTTATACTAAACTTGACCCCCTGACCAGCTGCTCGGAACTAGAAAAACTAACCCTAGGCTACAACACGGGGGGTCCCTCCTCTAACCCGAAAGATCTTAGAGCGTTTCCCCTCCTTAGCTAGTGCTGAGCTAAGGCTACCTCAAAGAGCGCTATAGGACCTAAGAATGAGAAAAAGCTTACTCCCTGAAGTACCCTTGTGTGTCTATTTATAGATTTCTGAGTTTGGTCTACCAATAACGTAACTCCGCTGTCCTAAAAGGCTATATGCAACACAACTGAGTCTGCCAACAACATAACTCCACTATTCTAAGGAGCTAAATGAAGAAATCTAAGGGTATCCAGGTAAGTTGCCTCTTTACCCTACTAAGCGAATGGTCCATGAAGGCACCATTCGCCTAAAGGGGGCGACTATTAGATAAACCAGGCACTCGCCTCCAAAGCTATCTTAAAAGGCTGATACGAGAGCCATCCTACCTTCTATTCGCTTTTATTAGCGAGAGACTTCCCTCCTGTAAGGGGAAGGACCCTCGATCCTCCTAAGCGAGTGCAGGTCTACTTACCCCACTCGCCCACTTTAGGCTCTTAGACCTGGATGCCTTGCAAAGCCCTGAACTTGCTAGAAGGGCCCACTCAGTGAATACGGTATTGTACATTATGAATTTGAAATAGTGAACTCTTTCAATGTGAATATGTTTTGGAGATTTTTTTAATCATACTTTTTATTTTAATTTTTAGAGGAATTAACCAAAACATATATAAAATATGTGATAATAGAAAATAATGGTACTTGTCATATTAAATTTTTTTCAGAATTTAATATTTTTGAAAATCTTTATTTTAAGAGAATATAGCTACTGCCAACATTAGAAACTATCGCCAGGCGGTAGCAACAAAGATTTTGTTTTTTTAATAAAACACATGATTTTTGCAATTTTCTTATTCTGATGTTTCTTGATTATAATTTATCATTATATGGTCTAACATATGCAGCAAAGAAATTAGTGAAATATTCAAAAAGTTGCGCAATTAATGTTATAGCCTGTTTAAATCCATTTTTAAAAATGATTGTATTAATCTTGATATTTTCTTTTAACACATTCAAAATTCAATTTATAATGATAATATAAAACACTTGTAGACAATGTATTTAAAAAAGGATGAAAATTAGAAAATAGGTTAATTTTGGCCTCTTACAAAGGAGATGGCATTTATTTAAATTAATTCAATTGGTTTGGTTAGTTGTCAAGCTTAATATGTGAAAGAAATATCACAATATATATAAAGAGACCATACCGTGTTGGCTCAAAAAAGTGAAACAAAAGAAATCAAGTATATTATGAAGTAGAGTATTACATAGTTTGTTTTGATCCATTTGTACTTCATGCAAATTAGTGGTACCTAATTTATAAGAGATTTTTGTATCCAAAGAGGACTGAGTGTAACGGTTCCTTTGGGCACCCAAATATTACGTGTTGATTTTTGGGGAGAACTTGATGAAAGATAAGGCCCTTTTCAAGAGGAGTTAGTATTTTATTTTTAATTTTGGGCCTCCATTCATACCGGGAATAATGACACCAAATTTTCATTGTAATTATTTTTTCTTGAGGATTAGAATGAGAATGATTTTTGAAGAGTTAATTTTTAGGAAATTTGTGTGCATTTACTTTTATGATGTGTGAAGATTGATCTTATAAAATATGCTGATGATGGTGATTTGAAAATTCATTTACAAGTACTTTATATTTTTCACTCCTATAGATTGGCTTAGTTATGATATGAAATTACGTATTCAACTTGCTTTTGGATTTGGTTTGATAATATGGATTTATGTTTTGTGAATTTTTATTTATAGTTCACTTTAGCATGTTGATTTTTGTTTCCAGTTCTTTATTTTTATCTTTAAGACTTTATCAAGCTTTTGTATAGGCAATTGTGCTATTTTTAACAGTGGTGACTATAGAGTCAATATGAGTTTTATAATTATATCTTAGTTCTTTAAATGTTTCATCCATCTCATTGATTTCAATTTTATAGTTTTTGCACACAACATAATCAACTTTCAAAGATGCATTTTTAAAATTTTTTATTATGTTCTTTTGTAGTAAAGAGCTCTTTTTCAAATACCCCGAGTTTTTCTTTAAAAATGTTGTAATCAAAACAAGATTTAGAATTTTCAACTAGAGAACAAGAAGGAGAATTAGACATATCAAAATTTGATTACATATTAAGTTGTGTTTTTAAATTTTTATTTTCTATACATAATTTAGAATTAAATCTTTTAAAATTTTTCATTTTTATGTTTAGCCACATCTAACACATGTAATGTAGAAATGGAAGTTGGAAACAAGAGGGACTTTCATTTTCTTACTGTGCACTTGGAGGAGGCAAGATTTGAATATATAGTTCCTTTGATATCATCATCGTCCTCTTCCATTGATGAGATTCTATGTTCCCTTCCATTTGATATGTTGTCTTATTTCGTTCCCTTTGATGTGCACTTCATATCTGTAGAAGGGAAATTATAAGTATTTTAAAAAAATTCCAAATTTCATAAGCGGTAAGCAAAGTATAAAGTAAGTTTAAAAATAGTTAGGTCAAGGGCGCAAAATAAAATATTCATTAATTTAGCCTTTAAAAACAACTCATTTTTATTTAGAATATTTAGGGGCTTATTAATAGTAAAATTCAAAACTTCTTCATCTAAAGATTTAAGAAAATTTTCCATTAATATCTTCCATCCTTTATTATTTTCACCCATAAATTAAGGTGGTGCTAACATTTTTCATTTAATAAAATTCCATCCCCTCTAGTGGAAGCAAGATCATGAAGCGCCATTATTCCCGATTGTGAAGCCATTTTGGAATAACCTTGCTCTGACACCACTTGTTGGATCTTTAGGCGCCCTTAGAGGGGCGGGGGTGGGGTGGGGGGGGGGGGGGAATAAGGGTTTTTTGGATATTTAAATCTTACTAAAAATATAAAAGTTGCTTAAAGAAGTTTTGAAATATTTTATCAGAAAATTTATTTTAATATCTCAAAAAATATTATATTGATGATTACTTATAAAGGAGGTTGGATTTAAATATTCCTTCACTACTGATAGCGTTAGCACTATTGCCTTGCACTAGTAATAGAAAGTGAAATCCATGAAAAGTAATTTGCAATATTTTTTGCTTTAATGATTTGAGGGAGAAATATTATTTAAAACACTTTAGAGCATGAAATAAAATCAATTTAATAAAATAATGAAAGACAAGATTTTTTTTCATACGAAATTGATTACAAACTGTTTGATTTCTATAACACAAGAAATCGAGGAAAAATATGAAATGCTCTTTACCCTTCTCCCAAGGAACGGTTGGTTCTCGCCTATCTCTCCCAAATAAGGCCTCGAACCACCCCTAAATCTACCTAATACCTAGTAGCCACTACATGAGGCATATTGATGGAATCCTATCGAGAAACTGACATCTATACAAGATGATTTTGCCCCTAAGTCTTGCAAACTTAGTCTCCCCTACCTGCGGTGAATTTCCCATGAAATTCTTCTCAGAATCCGATGTTCTCCTCGAACGATTTCTCCACTCAAGTTGAAAAAGGATAAAATAAAAGATTACAAGATAATGAAATAAGCAAGAGAAAAACTACCCAAGGATTTTTTAAGGTGAAGACAAAGGCGATGTTGACATTAGCTTTCTTGATGCGTTCGTCCGTCGTGTTGAATAAGCATGGTAGCACTTACCCTTTATAAACTTCTTTCGATCTTCGTGTTCACACAAGGGAGTTCTATTGATCTCTGAAGACGAGCCTCTCTATACTGATTTGGATTTGTGGCTTGGAGAGCAAAGGAATTTATTGTCAAGGAAGGAGAGGAGCCACTCTTTAAATAAGCCTCAGATGTTACCGCCTTTGGTAGTTGTACCGCCTAACGATAGCCATATTTTGTAGCCTCCTTCATTTGTAAGTATCCATCTTTGGCAACTTTTCATAGCCAATTTAGGAAACTTTTTCAGTCCAAATTAGGGAACTTTTGAACTTTGGAAACAAGAATTTTTGGTCTCTAATTTTTCCAAAAACGGACCTTCCCAAGAGATATCTCCTGGCGGTAGCGGTACGCCTGGCAGTAGGAATTTCCTTTTCAAGGAGTTTCCATCTACGAGTGAAATCTTTCCTTTTTTTGTTAGATCTATCGCCAACGGTAGCGATACCTCCTACAGTAGAAACATAACTTTGGCTTCTTTCACTTTTGATTTGTTCTTCCATGAGGTACTTAACCTGCAGTTCCTGAACACAATAAACACACAAAAGAATAGAAAAATAAATCACGGTATTTGTTATTCTCAAACCAAGAGATGCGAAATGCATGCTCCAACATGAGGGGGTGAGGAGATCGTCACTTAATGAGGGCGTAGAGGGACCTTTATCACCCTTACTAGTTATTAGATTCCCACTTTATGTCGGCACCAAAGATTTTCTGCTCCGGTAAGCTTCTTGCTTGGAATGAGGGGGCAGTGGAGATCGTCACTCATTTAAGGGTAAAGAGACTTTTGTCCCACTTACCAGTTGTGAGCTTTCAATTTGGTGTCGACACTAGAGGGTCGTTGCTCGTGCGAGCATCCTACTTGATGTTAGGGGGGCATTGGAGATATACGCTCAGTTAAAGCATAAAGGGACCTTTCCCCCTTACCAGTTAGGAGAAATTGAATATAACTTGTGAGAAATTGAAAATAACTGCTTTTTTATTTCCAAAAAAATTGTATAATATAAGGGTGCACCCTCCTTTATATAGAATAGATGAGGTGAAAGAATTTACAATTAGACAATATGGGACTAATTACAAAAATACATGAAGGTGTTGTTACACCAAATGGTGTAGTCATACAAGGTTGACTACCCAGGTAGGTATGGTTACATAAGGGTAAACACCCATACGTACAACAATAGGGAGCGGGTACCAAGGTTGTGTTCGTTATTCTTTATCAACAATATGAATTCTATAATCCAGACCATAGACAGCTAAGACAATGTTTATCCGCCCAGACCAATATAGGAGATTACAAGATAGTAATCACTTGTGCCCTTGATCATCAACATAGCTTACAGTTAGCTAATACTAATTGTGGTCACCACAAGGTGTGGTTACACAAGGGTAGCCATACATACATATGTTCTTATACTCCACCTCAAGCTAGAGTGTATATGTACGTCAATCATGCCCAACTTGTCACATCTCTTAGAAAATGATGATGATACTGGTTTAATAAAAATATTTGCTAATTTTTTTTAAAGGTGACAGACTGAGTGCAGATTTGTTTCTTCAAGACTTCTTTTTTGATGAAGTTACAATCAACTTCAATATGCTTTGTGTTGGGTCTAAAGTTCCTTTACTTGACCCACAATACTTTATTACTTCCTTAAGGGAAAAAAGTAGTATCATTACCATAAGTTCAAGCTTATGGACCAGTTTGGTATGCACTCTATATTACAAGTGATATCAGAGGAGGTTATGAGTTTGAGGCCAGGGGTGATCTTTATTCTGATTTAATAGCCTCTCTACCTGTGTGGGTCTAGTGGGTCAGGTGGCTCCAACCATGTGGTAACCACATCTCTGTACTATGTAGTGCGCCACCTTTGAGCAATATGGTAACACCACCACTAAGCCTGATGGGTCGTGCTTTATGTTGGGTGGGGTCAGGTGGGGGTTGTTCAGTCTAGCATTCCTTCATTTGGCCCGAGGTATTTTACTACTTCCTTAAGGAAAAAAATAGCTCTCTTTCCATAAGTATGAGCTTAGGGACCAATATGGTATGTGACCTGTCTTACCCTTTGTTCTTTCATGGAAGGATAAATTCTTTGGTACATAGATGGCCAATTTTTTTTTCATGAAACATTGGTAAATGAAAGTTATAGACTTTACCAAGGACTAATATAAGTGAATGTAGCCACTTTAATTAATTCACAAGTTGTTTGGTCCCTGCCTCTATATTTTACCTCACACTTGATCTGGAGACTAACACTTGTTTCTTTCTCTTACATCTAACAAGCTTCCCTCTTATAATGTACAAAACACGGACGTGAACTTCCGATCTCCTTTATCATTAGTATAAATGGCATCAGAATAGGATTCTATCCATAGATGGTTATTCTTTTAAAATAGTAGTCCCTTCCCTAGAGACCCATTATCATATTCCAAGATATTTGGAGTTTTTTGAAGATGACACTCCCTGGAATGCATAAACTTACTAACCTTGCTCACAATAACATATATCAGGTCTTATTACCGTTAGGTAAATCAGTTTGCCCACCAAGCATCAGTACCTAGTAATATTAGAAAGGAGTGGAGAATCCACACTTAAAAGTTTATCCTCAACAATCGCCATTGTACATCAAGCAAGTTTAGTACCAAGTAGACAAGTCTCCTTTAGAAGATCAATATAAAACTTGCATTGTGAGAGAAAAACGAAGTTGTGCTTACAGAGATAATAATACTTAGAAAGTATTTTGGAGAACTCATATTTTTGCTTACAAAGTGTTGAAGAAGATATTTCTTTATCATGATAATGCCAGCAGTATTATCACATATAAGATAAATGTAATCAACACAGACTAAAATAACAACCAATCCATGAGAAGTCTGACATATGAAGAGAAAGTGATCTGTAGAATTGCAAACATAACTAATGGTGGAGATGACATCTCTATACTTATCAAACTAAGCCCGAGGACTTTATTTGAGTCCATAGATCATCTTTCATAATTTTTAGACCCGAGACTCCCCCTAAGCAACATACCCAGGAAGTTGCTCCATATAAACTTTTTCTTAGAGATCATCATAGAAGAATACATTTTTCACATCCAACTAATCTGTCAATCCATATTGACCATACAAAAAAAAATAACACGGATCATGCTAAGATGAGCATTCGAAGAGAAGGTATAGAAGAAATCAACACCATAGGTTTGAGTGAATCCCTCAGTAACCAACTAAGCATTATAACAATCCATTATGCCATCAACATAATATTTTACCACAAATACCCAAAAAAACTAGTAATATTCTCCATCGGAGGAGTAGGGATAATGGCGCAAGTACTTATCTTAGTTAAAGTGGATAATTCTGCATCTAGAGCAGATTTTTATTGTGGTATGACAAGAGAATTTTCGTAAGTGGTCAGGGTGATAATGGTAAAGAGGGCCCAACAAAGTCCTTACAAGTGAAATTAAGCTGAGCATAAAACATAACATCATGAATGGAATGTTGAGTACACATGCAAAATCCCTTTTGAAGAGCAATAGGGAGATCAAGGTCTGATATGTTGTCCTCATTAGGCCCGTCCAAAGAAGAGAGTATTGTCCTAAGAACTAGCAGAGGTGGCCCAGAAGTTGGAGAATACGAGGTGTTGATCGAAGAAGGAGATAGTGTATGGGGGGAGAGCGAATGTGTATGACTCTCAGTTTGACGAGTAGGAAAAATAGGAATTAAAGTAAGAGTATCAATAGTAGGGGACGAAACTAGATCGATCGATAAGAAAGAAGTGGACTCAAATAAGGTGATGTTTGCCGAGACATACTGTTTTTCGGAGAATTGGGTCATAATATTGTCAAAACATCTGAGTGGAAGAGTAACCAACAAAGATACATTTAATTGCACGTGGAGAAAGTTTATGCTATCCAGGTGAATGAGAGTGATCAAACACAGTGCAACCAAAGATGCGTGGGGGTAGAGAAAAGGGTATATCACCCGGGTAAAGTTTGGAAAATGGGTTTTTCCATAGAGAATGGTAGAGGGAAAACAATTGATTAGGTCATAGGAGATTACGATGGCATTACCCTAATAAGAGCGAGGAACATTCATCTGAGTGAGAAGAGTACGAGGAACATCAACTAGGCGGTGATTCTTGTATTCTGCGATGTTGTTCTATTGAGAAGTATATGCACAGCTGGTCTGATGTATAATAACATGATTAAGAAAAATTCAAAAAATGGGTGACTAACATATTCCTTTGCTTTATATGTGTGAGGAATTTTTTGGGAAGCACCAAACTAAGTGTGAATTTCATTATAAAAAGTATGGAATTCAAAAAAAAAAGTTTAGAGATCGACTTCTTCGAGAAGATACACCTAAATACATCTTGAATAATCATCAATAAAGTTACAAAATAAAGAATACCCCTACCAATAGTTTTGGTAGGAGAAGGATCCCAGAGTTCTGAGTGAACAAGATCGAACAGACGACCTGAATTATGCTCGTTTCTAGCGGGATAAGAGGAGCGATGATGTTGTCGTATTGACAAGCTTCACAATTTAGACATTAGTTATCCTTCTATTGGTTAGGCATGAGTTGATAGAGTAAGCGAAGAGGAGGATGACCAAAGAAAATACGCTAATGATAGAGAGAGCCGAAGGTGGCAGAGGTAGATAAAGCAGAAAAATTGTCAAGGAAGTAGATGTGGCTGCTTTTAGTCCAAGCAGCAAATGTCTACTTAAAGCAAATATTCTGAAATATGATTGAGCTTTGTAATTGACTTGAGAGAGTGGTAACAGATAATAAATTGCATGGAAAAGTAGACAAATTTAGAATATCCGTAAGTCGGATAGATGGAGTGACTTGCACTATACCAGTTCCACACACTAAAGATGGGGAGCTAAACATCCACAATCAACACCATTGGTGATCGATCATGTTTTTTCAAATGAGAAAATTTAAGAGGATTTATTGTTATATGATTGATTGCACCATAGTCAATGGGCCACATACCCTAGTGGCAACATGTGTGTAATAAGAGCTAAATAAATGGTAAATTTTATTGCTCCAAAACAATGAATAATATAAAGGTATGCTCCTTTATTTATAGAAAATGGGGGAGATAGGAGAAGACAACAAGCGATGTGTTAGAGCCGTCGGTTCACATATCTCAGTTTGATAATATCAATTCCCATGTTGTATTTGATCATATTTTATGTTTGGTAGAGTGCAGGTTTATAGGTTCAAGAAAGCACTCCTCTGGAATCTATCGCCGAGCGGTAGTGGTTACCGCGAGGCATTAGCTGGAATTTAATCGACATGGCACTTGCGTTGTTACCGCACCATGCTAGTCCTAATGTCTGAGCTAGCCGAAGGATTTAATTTATCCAGATTCTCTATGAGCTACCGCATCGTGCTCTCTCTATACCGCGCAGCGCTAGACAATTCATTGATCGTCGAGATAGATTAATCAAGATCACACCTATACCATCAGGAGATAGCTTCTTATCGCGCCACACTAACCCACTCAACGATCATCGAGAGCATCGAGATGAGTGGTCTACTGCCAGGCGATACCTTCCTACCGCGCTGCCATAGCACAAAAAAGAGGAAAATATTCGCTTTGAATATTTTTCCAAATTTGCAGGACAGCTTTCATCATCAAGCGCATGAACCTACCGCCGGGCGCTAGTATTACTACCTGCGATAGCCTGTTTTTGCAAAGATGTATAAAAGGCATCTCATTTTCTGAATTCCTCACCTGAGACGAATAGAGACTCAAAAATTTCATTCCTAGGGTTCGGTAGCCGCCTTTGTGCACCATTCTGCTATCTCCATCAAAGGAAGAGTAAATCGCCTCCCTCTTGTTCGTGCACGAAGAACTCTGGCGAGCCAAAGACATCAACGACTATGAGTAGTTGATCGGTTGCATCCACACGAAGATCTCAAGCACCGATCAAAGATTGCTCAATGGATAAATCGTCTTGAGGGAGATTCAAACTTTTAATCTTTTTGTACCTTTGTGCATTCCTCTATTTTCTGTATTCTTTACGTAAGGTAAATCAACCAGTGGGGTCATCAGAGTCCGGGGAGGATTCCATGAGAAACTGTCCCGGGGAAGGGACGTCTAGATCAGGGGATCTAGTGGGGATCTGATGTTTTTAGTTGTTTACCTAAATCACCTAGAGGGGGGTGAATAGGTGAGGTCTGCGTCTTTTTGCGGAATAAAAATTAAACAAACGAAGCGCAAAAAATAAGCAAACAAATCATAGAGACCACCAGATCTATAATGGTTCCCCAATCTTAGGTACGTCCACTCTCCACCTCACCGATCTAGCAACACGCTATACTCAGCTACTTCACTATTATCTCGGATTCAAAACCAATCCTACAACTTGGAACAAAGTTCCTACAACTCGGAACAAAGTTCCTACAACTCAGAGCAAAAAACACTCCTACAATAACTCGGAGAATATCTCTTATAACTCGGAGTAAAACTCCTACAAAACTCGGAGAATAACTCCTACAATAATATAATGAATTTACAATCAGAAAAACCCTCTTATCTTCACAGATCTGGTTGAACTCGGCTTCTTCCTTCTTGAAAAATTAAACAGCCCTTATCAGAAAAGATGAGGAAGAAATCTTAGAAATCTTGGATCTGAGAACTTTAGAATCAGCACGATCAAGGAATAGATCTGGAGATGTCGAAAATCTTAATCTGCTGAAACTTCTTATTCTAAATCTCTGGATCGAGAGAGAAGATCGGCGAAGAAGACATAGTGGCGGCAGTGGCGTTTCTCGATTTGGAAATATAAGAACGATTCAGAAACTTAGGGTTAATCGATTTTTATAAGTCCTTTTATAGGACTTGCCTAACGGTCATAATCACATTAAATGCATGCCATATAGACCAATCAAGTGCTAAGCATATTTTAAATTACTTCTGTCAGGACTTAGAGAAATTTTCGGAAAATGATCTTCATTTCTCGAGTGGATTATAGACTACTTGAGTAATAACTCTTATTTCTCGAGAAAATAGTATAAGATTCTCGAAAACAAGACTTGGAGAAAATTTTGGAAATAATTTTTTGCTTCTCTAGAAGTAACTTCTGTTACTCGAGAAATAGAAACTGACTTCTCGAGAATGAACTGGACTTCTCGAGAACAAGTTATACTTCTCGAGTACTAGACTTTTGTTTCTCGAGACAAAGTCTTGACCTTCTTGAGTAATGGCCTTAGCTTCTCGAGTACTAGACTTAGAAAAATTCTGAGCTAGATTTTTCAGTTGACTCGAGAACGAAGTAAATTTTACTCGAGTACTGCATAGCTTCTTGAGAACTAAATTAAGCTTTCTCAAGAACTACTTCTGTTACTCAAAACCTAGACTGAGATAACTCGATAAATGGCTATAATTTTACTCGAGTACATATAGGTCCTTCTCAAGTATAACACTTAGAAAATTTTTGGCTTTCTGAAAATTTTCTCTGAAAGTGGAAAGTTGTCAACCTAAATCACCTAGAGGGAGGTGAATAGGTGAATCATGCGTCTAATTGCGGAATAAAAAAATTTAGCAACTAGCACAAATAAGTAAGCAAGAAATCACACAGAAGACAAGAGATTTATAGTTGTTCCCCGATCTTGGGTACGCCCACTTTCCTCACCAATCTAGCAAATCACTAGACTCGGCTACTCCACTATCTCGGATTGCACACCAATCCTACACCTCGGAACCACGTTCCTACAAAACTCGATCCAAATGGATCTACACTCAGAAGATAAAAACTTCCTACCACTCAGAACAACGCTCCTACACTCGGAGAATAATCTCCTACAAGATTTATAAATATAGTTTGAAAATAGAAACAGAAATATTCTCAGATCTGAAAGAATTTGTCTCTAAGTCTTCTTCTTGAATCGTTGCGGCTCTTTCAAAATTTGTTGAAGAAGATCTTTTGAAAATCTGACCTGAGAAGGCTTGAATCTACTCGATCAAGGAGAGAAAAACGATTCCTTAATCAGCATATTTTCTAGATCGAATGCAGAGAGATCGATCTTGACGAGTGCGGCGGCTTTAGAATGTCGTTCTTGAGAATAGTCGGCCGAACCAGTAACTTAGGAAAGTACGAAATCCGCTCTTAAAAGATTCTTCTTTTTCTTTTCTACTTAGGGTTATGTCTTAGTGAAAAGACTTTATATAGGATTACCCTTAACGGCTAAAAAAGATATTAATGACGACACGTGGACCAATCACGTCGAGTTATTTGAAATTTCGGCCGTTCTGGACTTCGAAAATTTTTTCCCTGGAAAGTCGACTTAGTTCTCGAGAAGTGGCTATAGTTCTCGAGAACTAGGAACAGAGTTCTCGTGAACTGTCAAGAATTCTCGAGAACTAAATTCTTTAGAAGAGGTTTGGACTTCTCGAGAACACAGGGTTTAGTTCTTGAGAACTAATTGACTTCTCGTGAATAAACACTAAGAAACTTTCCTGAACTTCTCGAGAACAAGCACTTAGAAACTTTTCTGAACTTCTCGAGAACAAAGAGAAAGACTTCTCGAGAACTGAAGGAGGACTTCTCGAGAACAAAAAGAAGACTTCTCGAGAACTTAACTTAGAAAAATTTCTGAGGCAAATCCTGACTATTCAAGAAATTGAGCTGGCAGTTCTCGAGAACTGAAGCCAAGTATCTCAAGAACAAGTAAGACTTCTCGATAACTATACATTAGGCTTTTCGAGAACTGACCAAGACTTCTCGAGAGCAAAGAGGACTTCTCGAGAACTATAACTTAGAAAAAATTTCTTGAATCTGTCCAGACTTCTCGAGACCTCGAACCTGGGCTTCTCATGAACTTTGTAGTTAAGCTTCTCGTGAACTATGAGAGCTTCTCGAGAACTAAACTACATTTCTTGAGAACTCTGAAGTTGCTTCTCGAGAACTGGACTTAGATAATTTTTCAAGAATTTTAGAGAATGTTTTCTTCTGGTCCTGTCTTCATCCCATGCTCCCAATGTTTGAACATGAAGTGTATCCCAATTGAGAGGCTACACATGAGTCAACACTTTTGATCACACAGTGAGGGATTACACTGTATGGTCCTGTGTTTCTGACCCACTGTAGACTGACATTGGTCTACACTTAGCACTGAGAATCTGCAAACATTCAACTAGAACAGTATATCAAATACAACTTAATTCATCTTAGTTCAAGGGTGACTTCATACAAATCGTGGTTATTGTGGATGCAATACCCAACAATCTACCCCTATTTGTAGAAGTCAGAACCCTCTACACTAAGGTGAATTATCATAATAAAGAAAGAACTGGAAGAAAGGAAATTGAGTATAAATGCAAAGACAGATTAATATAAGGCATAATTATGCAAAACTTGGAATTGTATATATAAGTAATGTTTTAGAATCAATCAACATCCATTTCCTCAAAAATTCTCAAAAACAAAACATCATGAATCATTCTTTGCTTTGCCATTGCCTGTCTTGCTTTTCCTACTGCCTCCTTTGATAACTGAAATGCTTAGAATAGTACCTTGGGGGATTTGGAGGAGCTTTAGGATTATTCTTTCCATATTCTCTATCATATATCCTCCTTTTGGTCATGGACTTTTCATATAATTCCCACTCAACTGAGATATAGTGAAGATTTTTATTCTTATTAAAGTCCATGACTAGTTTAAGAGTTTCAAGAATTAGAGCTTTAGAAGTAGGGCTCCAAACTTCAGCAAATTCCTTTGCTTTTCTTCTTTCTGCCTCTGGCTGGGGAACATATCTGCTCGTAGAAGGAGCTTCCCCATACTTCTTTATCTTGGGGATGTGAACCTCTGGTAGAGCTTGAGGAATAATGTCATCCCAAACTTGGGAATATGAAGCTAGAGGAGGTGCCTGATCTTCTGGTCTAGGAGAGAATGTAGGCATTTAAGGTTGAGGCACTTGGCTGGACTCACCTTGAGCAAGAGGATTTAAGTGATGAGGAATAATGTTGGGGTCAGCCTGAAAATCTGCAAAGATCTGGTTGTGCATCCAAACAGCTGTATCATATTTATGGAATTTTACTGATTGAATATGTTCTAAGACATCCTTACTAATTGAAGTTAATTTCTCATTCCAGATAGTTTTGGCATTTGCAGTAAGCTTTTCTACCTGTTCTTTCACTATGGTCTCCCCCTTTCTGATTTCTACAAATAGCTGGTCTATGGTGTCTTCTTTGAAAGTACCAACTTCATTGCATACTTTCATGACATTCTCTTCAGCTCTCTTGTCCAACTGAATTTGATTGTTTGCCAAGGTGATAGATTGGTCCATGCTTGACCAATGCTGGTGATGGTGTGATCTATGGCTTTGCCTCCAATTCTGACCAATCCTTTGAGAGAATCAGTTTTGGCTTGAATCTCTTCAAAGCCTCTGCTCATTTCTTTCTCAAGGGCAGTTACCTGATCTTTAACAGTCTGAAGAGATTCATCAAAATATTTCCTCTGGTTAGCTAACATTTCTTCAATCTTTGACAGAATATCTGAATTTGCAATTACAGCAGCAGCAGGAGGAGCAGGGGTGGTAGAATCAATCTAAGGTGGTGGAGGAGCTTTCCATGGGGGGATTTCTTCTAGTATTACAGAGCTCTGAGCTCTTATAGTATGAGATACTATATCTCCCTCCTCATCAACAAATCTAGGAAGGGAGAAATCAAGATTCCTGAGAGGGTCTTCCACCTCCTCAGGGGCTTGCACATCCTCTTCAGATAGAAGGTTGGTCTCTAGTGGAGTTGATTCTTTTCTTGAAGAGAGAGAAGGAGTAGCTTGGGGTGAGAGTTCTTTGGATGGTTCTTCAGGGAGATCTTTGGAAAGGGGGGAACGAGGTTCTTCTGAGGTGAGCGCTTCTATCATCTTATCTATAGCTTCATTTGTGTCTTTGAGAATATCTTGGGTTGGAACATCTGATAGGTTTTGCACTGGAGAGACTGCCACATGGCTCCTGACTAGAGATCTCACTGGGCTTCTTAGAGGAGATTTGGCTGGAGGAGTAAGAATTCTGAGACCTGAGGCAGAGTGTGCAGGCTCCCCCTCAGTTGTTGCACCAGATGGTTCAGCACCATGATGTAGAGGAGGAGATGGGGTCCTTACCTCTGAGACAGAAGCTCCAACTTCTTTAGCTATTTACCTTGGGTTCTTTAGCTTTAACTCCCATCTCTGAATGGAGGCTAAGGAAATCTTCTTAAGGTGGTGAATTGGTGTACCTTTGGAGGTTTTGAAGGTAACATGATCAATCTCTCGCAAAATCAATGAGATTATCCTTGTAAATTTGGGAGCTTGAATGCTGTCCCTGATCAACTCAAATACCATCATGCCAAACTGAAATTTCTTCCTTGAGACAATGACTGTCATTACTCCAAATATATCATTTGTAATAAAACTATTCGACCCTATTTTACACCATAATATTTTTACAATAATGTCTGCAAGAAATTTCCCTACATCATTGAAAAGGTTTCTCCTTAAGGAGTGAAATTCCTCAGAAACTCCATAGAAGGAGTAATTCCTGTCATAGTCTTCCAAGGTTAGGTCGTCTTCCTTATCTACAACAGGCATTCTCAGAAGCTGGGAAACTTTCGTCTTGTTCAACTTTATCTTGATCCCACTGACTTGAGTTTTCAGAATCTTACCATTCCTTTTCACCTTAGCATTCTTGAAGAACTCCTCGACATCAGGAAAGAGAATCTTGCAGGGTTCTATCAAAATGAACATGAGGCCGGCAGTTTCGAGAAGAATGAGAAGGTTCTGGAAATCGTCTGAAATCTCTACAATTCCTGCGACTACCAGTTCGCTGCCGACTCCAATCTTGGAAACCTGCGCCATGAAAGCTGACGGTAGCGACGGACTGAGCGCGAGACTGCGGCGGAGACAGAGGTTTCTTACGGCGGAAGACGAAGAGTTTTGAGAGAAATAATTTTTAAATGGCGGTTTATTTAAGATTTCTAAAATATTATATATATATAACCCTAGTAATGTAAATTATGAGTCTAATTAACCTTGGATTAAGAAAGAAATAAAGAGGTTTGTGAAATAGAAGAGTTAGCAGAAATTGGAAAAATGACGGGCCATATCTCGAGAGGCAAGCTTTAGTTCTCGAGAAGTGGCAGATAGTTCTCGAGAAGCAAGGATGGTTCTCGAGAACTGGCAGATAGTTCTAGGGAAGTAAGTATAGTTCTCGAGAACTGGTAGATAGTTCTCGAGAAGTAAGTATGGTTCTCGAGAGCTATCCTTCTACTTGAGAAATTCTGACCTTTTTGGAGATTCCTCGATTCTTGAGCCTTTGAACTAATCACCTTGGCCTAATCTTCCTTGTTCAGCAGCCCAAGTTCAGTTTTGAAGAAATTGAACTTGGTCTCGTCCAGCGGCTTTGTGAAAATATCTGCAACCTGCCGATCTGTTGCCACGCACTGCAGATCCACATCCCCTTGCTCCACATGCTCCCGGATGAAGTGGTATCTCTGCTCGATGTGCTTTGTCCGGCTGTGTGCGACTGGGTTGTTTGCGATTGCGATTGCGCTGGAGGAGTCACAGAACAATAAAATGTCCTTGACCTTCATATTATAATCCTCTAGCTGGTTCTTTAGCCAAAGCAACTGTGCACAACAACTACCGGCAGAAATGTATTCTGACTCGTCCGTTGAGATTGCGACATAGTTTTTCTTTTTGCTGCTCCAAGAGATTAGCCTTCTTCCAAGGAACTAACACGTCCCGGAAGTTCTTTTCCTGTAATTTTTGCTACCTGCAAAGTCTGCATCCGAGAAACCAATTAGTTCGATGTCATTACTTCTGGGTACCATAAGCCAAGATTCGGTGTACCTTTAAGGTATCTCAAGATCCGCTTTGCAGCAGCATAGTGAGATTCCTTACAGTTCACTTGGAATCTAGCACAGACATATGTTGAGAACATTATGTCTTGTCTACTGGCAGTAAGGTAGAGCAAGGATCCAACTATGCTTCTGTATTTGGTTTCATCAAAAGGTTTCCCTTTCTCATCCTTGTCCAGAGACATATCTGAGGCCATTAGAGTCCTCATAGAGGTTGCACTCTCCATTCCAAATTTCTTAATCAACTCCTTGGTGAACTTCGTCTGTGAGATGAAAATTCCATCTTTAGATTATTTCACCTGAAGTCCTAAGAAATATTTCAGCTCTCCCATACTACTCATTTCAAACTTCCCTTGTATAAGTTTAGAGAACTTTTTGCAGAGGTTGTCGTTTGTAGAGACAAAAATAATATCGTCGACATAGATTTGCACTAGCAAAATATTGCCTTTAATTTCCCTAAGAAATAATGTCTTATCTATCTTTCCCCTTGTGAAATTTTACTCGAGGAGAAAGCTAGATAGCATTTCGTACCAAGCTCGAGGAGCTTGTTTCAAACCGTACAATGCTTTAGATTATAAATAAATGTACTCGGGTAAGTTAGGATCAACAAAACCCGGGGGCTGTTCCACATACACCTCTTCCTTTATGTCACCATTTAGGAAGGCGGACTTCACGTCCATTTGATAGACGGTAAATCCCTTTAGTGCAGCATATGCCAGGAACAGTCTGATGGCCTCCAGCCTTTCCACTAGAGCGTATGTCTGGTTGAAGTCGATCCTTTCTTCTTGACGATATCCTTTGGCGACGAGTCTAACCTTGTTCTTTATGATTATCCCATTCTCGTCCAATTTGTTTCGGTAGACCCATTTCGTTCTGATTACATTTTTATCTTTGGGTCTTGGAACAAGCGTCCAAACTTTGCAGTGCTTGAACTGATTCAGTTCTTCTTCCATGGCCAAGATCCACGATGTGTCTGAGTTTGCTTCCTCAAACTTCTTTTGTTCAACCTGCGAGAGAAAACTTAAATAGAGATTCTCGTTAGCTGTACCTCCACGAGTTCTGACACCATCCCGTGGATCTCCTATGATCTGGTCCATTGGGTGATCCTTCAGATGTCTGAGCTCTAGGTTCCTCGCATCTGGAGCTTCTTCAGCCACTGGAGTGACTTCATCAACTTGGACAGTATTTTCATCTTGATCCTCTACCTCTTTAATAGGGGTTGGAGAGGTGATCTTGATGAACTTTTCATCTTTAGCTTCTGTCGATTCATCCAAGCTGATTTCTTTGAGCCTTGAACCTTCATCTTCAACAAGCACAATAGATGATTTGGTTTGTATAAAGCTCGTCTCATCAAATATAACATGTATGGATTCCTCTACAACCAGAGTTTTTTTTATTGAAAACCCTGTATGCCTTACTATGGCTACTATATCCTACAAAAATACCTTCAAAACTTTTCTCACTAAATTTAGTAGTATGATACTTACCATTGTTAAGTACGAAGCATTTGCAGCCAAAAATTCTAAAATATGAAACTGTTGGTTTCCTGACTTTTAGAAGTTCATAAGGTGTCCTATCATGATTCTTGTTTATGAGGGCTCGATTTTGCATGTAGCATGCAGTGTTAAAGGCTTCAGCCCAGAAGTACTCTGGTAGTGAAGTATCACTCAACATGGTCCTGCAAGCCTCAATGAGTGTTCTGTTCCTTCTCTCAGCTACTCCATTTTGCTGTGGAGTGCGAGGAGAGGATAACTTATGAAAGATACCTTGACTTTCACAGTATTATGTAATGGCCCCAGACTTGAATTCCGTTCCATTGTCACTTCTGATTTTGACTACGGTGCAGTTGTATTCATTCTGGACTTGCCTAACAAAATTAGTGAAAATATTGAAGGTATCTGACTTGTGTTTAAGAAAGAACACCCACGCAAAGCACGAGTAATCATCCACAATAACAAACGTATATTCCGTACCTCCCAAACTTCTAACTTGCAGTGGACCGAACAAGTCCATATGAAGAAGCTGTAAGCTTCTATTAGAATCCTTGCCTATAATGCTTTTAAATGAACTCCTTGTTTGCTTGCCTTTTATACAAGCATGATAAGGGTTGTCCTTAACGCACTTGACATTAGGGGCATCACGTACTAAGTTCTGAGAGAATAGTTTATTAATAGTTTTTAAATTAATATGTTCTAGTCTCTTGTGCCATTGGTTAGCAAGAGATGCACTACTTTTTGCTAAAAGACATACTAGTGTAAAGGAGTCAATACAGATGAAATTTAAACAAAAAATATTTCTGCTTCGAGTGCCAAATAAAATAGTTTCCATGTTGTCAACCGATTTTATCAAACACTTGTAAGCATGGAATTCAACCATGTATCCTTTGTCGCATAGTTGGCTTATGCTGATGAGATTCTTTTCCAATCCTTCAACATAGGCTACATCCGAAAAGGATACGTTACCGTTAGTAATCATACCGTATCCTTTGGTAATTCCTTGGTCTGAACCTCCAAAGATGACCTTTGGTCTATTCAACACCGGTGAAAAGTTCTGGAGTAGGCTCCTTGTCCCGGTCATATGCCGAGAACATCCACTGTCCAAATACCAGATTGGCGTTTTAATGGCCTTTGGACGTACCTGCAATTATAATCACTTAACCTTAGGAACCCAAACACGTTTGGGTCCTTGGTCTCGAGTTAGAATACCCCCCCTACGAGTATTAGCCTCATGAGTGGTCATTCTCACGTTGCTAACTTGAGGAGTTGCAACATTTCTAGGATTGAACCAACAATCTATGGCAAAGTTACAAACTCTACTACAGCACTAACAGTCGAATCTGTTGTATCTTTGCCTTATAATCTCCTGCTTGACCTTCTTGAGAGGAGGTCCAGTAGGGGTGGCATTCTTGAAGGAAGAAGCTTCATGATGATGACAACTACATGAAGTCTTCTCCTTCATAGGCTTTTCCACAACAGGTTTTACCTTTGGTGCCTTCTTGATGTTATGACCATGAGCATAAGGTCCATAGCTCTGAAGTTGAATCTTTTCATAAGGTGCCTTGAAGACACTCTCGCCAAAGTTACGAGGGCGAGTCCAACCTTGGCACCTTGACTTAGGCTTCTCCGGGATCGGCCTAGTGAAGTGTCCATAGGTGGACTCATAGTCGAATTCATTCGCAGGAAAGATAACTTTCTTAAACGAGACTGACTCCAAAGGAGCTTTCTCTTTTTCCTCGGCCAAGGCCTTCTTGGCATCCTTATTCTTTCTCTTGGCCTTGTTTCTCCTAGAGGATTTACTAGGAGCACCTTTGTGGCCTAGACCAGCACCCTTGGCCTTAGCTGAGAAATCAGTAATCAGAGGAAGTATAGTCTTAGGCTTAGAGAAACATTCTACAAGTTTCTTTTCAGCCGAGAGTTGTTCTTCCAACTCCTTGATGATTTTCTCCTTAAGGTCAAGGTGCTCAAGAGCCTTGTTATATTTTTCAATAGATTTATTGAAGTCTTCCTTGAGAGAGTCAGTCTTTGAGACTTCTTCTCTTAAGGTGCTCTCTGTAGCTTTTAGAGATTTTATCTCATTAGCTTGAGTTTTCACGACTCAGCGACATTTATCGTAAGCCTTGAGTAACTCCTTATATTGTCCCATGAGTTCAGATTCATCCTCAGAGGGATAGCCCTCTTGCTCATTATCATCATTAGATTTTGAAAGAGGGGTGTGAGATTTTACCTCCCTAGTGAACTGGGGGGACTTGTTCATCATCAGTTAGAGCCATTATCCCAAAGTAGGCTTCTTACTCTTCTGCACTCGAGTCAGATGAGTCGGAGTCACTGAGGGTTTTTCCCTTCTTGGCTAACACGCTCTTTTCTATCCTATTTTTATTGTAGGGCTTCTTATCTTCTCTTTTGCCACCCTCTTTCTTCTTATGGGGGCAATCCGTAATGATGTGACTTGGCTTATTACAGCAATAACAAACAATGTCAGTCGAATAATGTTTATTTGGTTTAGAACCATACCTGTCGTGGCTTCTTGAGCCTTTTCTATGGCGATCACCATCATTGCGTGATCTTCTATAGGAGACATCCTTGACTTTCCATTGTATCTTCTTGTTCAAGAATTTCTTGAACTGCCTTGAGAGTAGAGAGAACTCTCTATCAGATAGCTCTGAGCCAGAGGAGCTTGGCTCAGATGATTCTTCTTCATCAACTTCAGGAGCTGGGGCAGGAGAGTTAGCCTTTGTCTTCCTTGAGCTATCTGCCTTCAGAGCGATAGACTTCTCCTTGGATGCAGACCTGCTCATATCTTCTTTAGCTTTTCTTGAGTTGATTTGAATCTCGTAAGACATAAGCTTTCCGAACAGATTCTGCGGGTCCGTCTCGGCTAACCTTCTGAACTCCCGAATGGCGCATACCTTATTATCCCATTCCTTGGTCAAGGATCTTAAGAATTTGTCATTCAGTTCCCCATTTATGAAGAATCGGCCATAAACTCTTAGGCCATTGACTATCTTGAAGAAGTTCTCAAAGGTATCAGCTATGACTTCCTTGTGACCTTGCCTGAAGGCTTCATACTTCTGATTTAGAAGGGATCTCCGATCATCCCTAACTTCTTCAGTGCCTTCCATCAGAGTCACTAGGGATTACCACACCTCCTTGGCAGACTGATAATGAATCAGATTTTGCAGCATCGAGTCATCGACTGCACTTGCTATAATATTTTTAGCTTTCTTGTCCAGAGAGACAAGTGCAATTTCGTCCTTATTCAAGTCCATCAACTTCTTTGGGACTTCTCTTGTTGGATCTATTGTAGATGCAATCATAGGAAAATACAAACCTTCTTCAACAATCATGAAGACCCGAGGGTCCACTGCTTCCATGAAGAATTCAACTTTTTCCTTCCACATAGGAAAATTGTTCTTGGTGCATATAGGGAGCTTAGCAAAATCCTTGGTCTTACTCATGCTTGATACTTCTCTAAAGACAACTTAGAAAGGATCAGATCACTGTATTAACCTTTTTGCGATCAACCTCCCTCTAATACAAATTGAAAGTTGAAAGTTGTCAACCTAAATCATTTAGAGGGGGGGTGAATAGGTGAATCGTGCGTCTAATTGCAGAATAAAAAAATTTAGCAACTAGCACAAATAAGTAAGCAAGTAATCACACAGACGATAAGAGATTTATAGTGGTTCCCCGATCTTGGGTACGTCCACTTTCCTCACCGATCTTGCATATCACTAGACTCAGCTACTCCACTATCTCGGATTGCAAACCAATCCTACACCTCGGAACCACGTTCCTACAAAACTCGATCCAAATGGATCTAAACTCGGAAGATAAAAAATTCCTACCACTCGGAGAACAACGCTCCTACACTTGGAGAATAATCTCCTACAAGATTTACAAATAGTGTTTGAAAATACAAATAGAAATATTCTCAGATCTGAAAGAATTTGTCTCTAGGTCTTCTTCTTGAATCGTTGTAGCTCTTTCAGAATTTGTAGAAGATCCTTTGAAAATATGACCTGAGAAGGCTTGAATCTACTCGATCAAGGAGAGAAAAATGATTCCTTAATCAGCAGATCTTCTAGATCGAATGCAGAGAGATCGATCTTGACGAGAGCGGCGGCTTCAGAATGTCATTCTTGAGAATAGTCGGTCGAACCAGTAACTTAGGAAAGTTCGGAATCCACTCTTAAAAGATTATTCTCTTTCTTTTCTGCTTAGGGTTATGTCTTAGTGAAAAGACTTTATATAGAATTACCCTTAACGGCTAGAAAAGATATTAATGACGACACGTGAACCAATCACGTCGAGTTATTTCTAAATTTCAGCCGTTCTGGACTTAGAAATTTTTTTTCCTGGAAAGTCAACTTAGTTCTCGAGAAGTGGCTATAGTTCTCGAGAACTAGGAACTGAGTTCTCCTGAACCTTCAAGACTTCTCGAGAACAAAATTCTTTAGAAGAGGTTTGGACTTCTCGAGAACACAAGGTTTAGTTCTCGAGAACTAATTGACTTCTCGAGAATAAACACATAGAAACTTTCCTGAACTTCTCGAGAACAAGCACTTAGAAACTTTTCTGAACTTATCGAGAACAAAGAGAAAGACTTCTCAAAAACTGAGGGAGGACTTCTCGAGAACTAAAGGAAGACTTCTCGAGAACTTAACTTAGAAAAATTTCTGAGGCAAATCCTGACTATTCAAGAAATTGAGCAGGCAGTTCTCAAGAACTGAAGCCAAGTTTCTCGAGAACAAGTAAGACTTCACGAGAACTATACCTTAGGCTTTTCGAGAACTGACCAAGGCTTCTCGAGAGCAAAGAGGACTTCTCGAGAACTATAACTTGGAAAAAAATTTCTTGAATCTATCCAGACTTCTGGAGACCTCGAACCTGGGCTTCTCATAAACTTTGTAGTTATGCTTCTCGAGAACTATGAGAGATTCTCGAGAACTAAACTACATTTCTCGAGAACTCTGAAGTTGCTTCTCGAGAACTGGACTTAGATAATTTTTCAAGAATTTTAGAGAATGTTTTCTTCTGGTCCTGTCTTCATCCCATGCTCCCAATGTTTGAACATGAAGTGTATCCCAATTGAGAGGCTACACATGAGTCAACACTTTGGATCACACAGTGAGGGATTACACTGTATGGTCCTGTGTTCCTGACCCACTGTAGACTGACATTGGTCTACACTTAGCACTGAGAATCTGCAAACATTCAACTAGAACAGGATATAAAATACAACTTAATTCATCTTAGTTCAATGGTGACTTCATGCAAATCTAGGTTATTGTGAATGCAATACCCAACATTCTCTTCAAGGAATTCATGAACTAGTCTTTCTCCTATAACTTTAGTGCTTGAAAAAGAAGTGTGTCCCAATAGAGAGGCTACACATGAGTCAACACCATGGATCACACAATGAGGGATTACATTGTATGGTCCTGTGTTTGGTGACTCATTGTAGACTGATATTTGTCTACACTTGGCAATTATATCCTACAAACACATAACTCAAACAGGGCATTAAATACAACTTAATTCATCTTAGTTTAAGGGTGACTTCATACAAATCTAGGTTACTGTGGATACAATACCCAATAATCTCCCCCGATTTGTAGAAGTCAGAACCCTCTACACTAAGGTGAATTACATCAAGATAGATAAATAAAGTAACTAGTAAACACAGTGATAATAATGATAAAAGTGCTAAGCAATGAAAAAAATCAAATCATCAAAATTAAAGATTTATATTTATAGATTTGTCCAAGAAATCCAATTCAACAAAATCACATAAAGAAAAACTTTCTGATCATCTATTATTCCTTGATTGTTGTTGTTGTTGTCTCTCCTTTTTCTCTTCTTGCCTCTTCATATAGCTGAAAGGTTTGGGATAATATTTGGCAGGCTTAGGAGGAGCTTTAGGATTGTTCTTTCAATACTTTCTATCATATAACCTTCTCTTAGTTAATAATTTCTCATACAGTTCCCATTCATGAGAGCTGTAATGATCATTCCTTCTTTCATTATAGTCCATGACAAGTTTGAGAGTATCAAGAATTAGAGATTTGGAAGTTGGGTTCCATATTTCAGCAAATTCTTAGGTTCTTCTTCTTTTTGCTTCTGGATCAGGAGTGGTCCTGCTGGTAGAGACACCATCACCATATTTTCTTCTCTTAGGAATTTGTACTTTAGGAGGTACTAGAGGAGGCATATTTGTCTGTTCAGATTCCCAAACTTGAGCATAAGTTTCTGGAGGTGGTGCATCTGAGCCTTCAGGTCTTGGAGAGAGAGTTGGCTGTTGGACTGGAGGATGCTAAGAAGTTGGATTCAGATGGTGTGGAATAAGATTTTGATTGACTTGAAGGTCAGGAATTATCTAGTTGTGCATCCATACAGCTGTATCATCAGTATGGAATTTGACACCATTAATTTGGGTCTAAACACTAGCATGTATTTCTTTCAGCTTTTCTTCCCAAAGGGTTGTCATGTTGTTATCTGATTTTTCTAAGTATTCTTTCACTAACTTCTCCCCCTTTCCGACTTCTATGGATAGGGTGGCAATTGCTTCCTCTTTGAAAGTGCCAACTTCTTCACATATTTTGAAGGTATGCTCTTGTGCTTTCTTTTCTAATTGAATTTGATTGTTTGTTAAGGTTACTGACTGATCCATCACCTGACCAATACTAGTGATGGTGTGGTCTAGAGCTTTCCCCCCTATTTTGAAGAGGTGTTTAAGCTCATTAGTATTATGCTGTATTTCTACAAATCCTCTACTCATCTCTTTTTCAAAAGCAGATACTTTCCCAGTTACAAATTTAAGAGATTCATCAAAATAGCTTCTTTGTTGTGCTAGCATTAGCTCTATCTTACCAATAATAGTGTCAGCAGTAGGTGTTTCAACTTGAGAAGGTGGAGGAGGAGGAGTTACTAGAGGAGCTGACCAGGGAGGGATTTCTTCAATGAGAACTGAGCTCTGAGCTCTAGTGGAATGAGTCAAAATATCTCCTTCCTCCCCAAGAATTGTAGTAAAAGAGAAATCCAGGCTCTTGAGAGAGCCTCAACTGGTTCAGGGGTATCTTCTGTATTAAAAATCAAAACTATTTCTTCTTCTAGCACATTTGCAGCAGGAGATTGATGGTAAGGGAATTCTTCTTCTGGATGGTGGTTAGATGGAGATGGTTTTGGAAGAGGGGATTTCTCTGTATGGATAGGGGAAGGAGGCTCTTTTGAAGTCAGTTCCTCTATCATCTTATTGATATCTTCCTCTGTAGATAGGATTTGTTCCTTGACTTGAGCATCTGTGAGCAGATCTTTTGCAGGAGTAGTAGCAGGTGGAGCAACATCTGGAGGAGGGGTAGAATGGCTAACCTCTGGGATTGAAGAAGTAGGCTCCCCTCAGCAGCTGCACCTGAAGTGCCAACTACTTGATGTAGAGGGGAAGATGGGGTCCTGTCCTCATCCTCATTGTGATTATGAGCTATAGCATCTTGAGCATGGTTCTTAAGCTTGAGTTCCCATCTTTGAATTGAGGATATGGAAACTTTCTTCATATGATGTAGAGTTGTACCTTTGGAGAGATCAAAGACTTCTGGGTTGAATTCATGAAGTAGAAGAGATATAATTCTGGCATAATTTGGAGCTTTTATGCTTTGCTTGATCTTGTCAAAAATCATCATCCCAAATTGAAATTTCTTTCTGTAAATGACTGCTGTCATTATGTCAAAGAAATCTATAGTGATGAAGCTGATTGAACTAGTCTTGCACAGAAGGACTTTTCCAAGAATATCCACTAGCAGCTTGCTTTCTGGATTCAGATCAGGGCACCAAATGGTATTCACACCAACAAAAATACCACAGAAACCATATGCCATATCATAATCCTCGTCTGTTAGGTCATCTTCTTCGCCAATAACTAGTAATCGAAAATGTTTAGAAACGATCGGTGTAGTTAACTTGACTTTGATTCCACGGACCTTGGACTTAAGAATCTTCCAGTTCCTCTTCAATTTAGCGTTCTGGAAAAATTCTTCAACCTCTGGAAATAAAATCTTACACGGGTGCTCCAAGATGAAAGAGAGTCCGGCGGATTCTAAGAGCAAAAGAAGATTGTGAAAATCGTCTAGCAAATCGGCAATCCCTGTAGAGTCAAGTTAACTCCTGATTCCAATCTTGGATGGAGGAGCCATTGATCGAGAGATGAACGAAAATCTTCTTCTTGAGAGAAAAAGTTGAAGCGGCGGACAAGATTGCGACGGTGATAGGAAGACGAAGAGTTTTCTTCTTTTCTCTCGAGAAAGGGTTTTAGAGATCGAGTGATTTAGAATTTTCGGACTTATTCTATTTATATAAGTATTAATTTACGATGATTAAGGAAATATTAAAAGTAACATACCTTAAAATATGGCGGTATAAGGTTCGGGTGAGAATATCAGAAATTTGTACTTGAAGAAGAAAATCTGCATCCGACTTCTCGAGTGGAAAGGCATTACTCGAGTGAAGATAATGTTGTTCTCGAGAAGTGAAGTACTGTCTCGAGAAGCAGACTTGAAGTTCTCGAGAAGCAGTCAGATAGTTCTCGAGAGGCAGACTCGAACTCGAGAAGTACTCCTCGGGAGACATTCTTATTTCTCGAGTAGTCCTATCCAGTACTCGAGTAGTAAGAGTTGTACTCGAGAAATGAAGTCAAAACTTAGAGTTTTCTGAATTTTTGAAGTATTGCCCGATCCTTGAACTTTTTTGTGAGAACTTCTTCTTCATTCTTCTTTGTTGAGCATGCCAAGTTATGTTTTGAAGAACGAGAACTTGGCCTCGTCCAGCGGCTTCGTGAAAATGTCTGCATCCTGCTTGTCAGTTGGAACATACTGGAGGCTGATGTCTCCATGCTCCACATGTTCCCTGATAATGTGATACCTCAGCTCTATATTCTTTGTCCTACTATGAGAGGCTGTGTTGTATGCGATTGCAATTACACTGGAGGAGTCGCAAAATAATGGAATGTTCTTGAACTTCATGTTGTAGTCTTCACATTGGTTCTTTATCCATAACAGTTGTGCACAACAATTGCTTGCAGAGATATACTCTGACTCGGTTGTTGAAATTGAAACAAAATTCTGCTTTTTGCTGCTCTAGGAGATGAGCCTTCTTCCTAGGAATTGACACGTCTCGGGAGTGCTCTTCCTGTCATCTTTGCTTCCTACAAAACACTACTAAAAAACAGACTTTTAGCCACGGCAGATTTCCGTGGCTAAAAGTCCAAAATCGTGGCTAATAACTATTAGCCACGGCCTACCCACGGAAGTTGGGCGTGGGCAATGCGAGCGTTGCTAATAGTATTAGCCACACAGAATCCGTGGCTAATAAGTTATTAGCCACGGTTCAATTGTCGTGGCTAAAAGTTCCTCATTTGTCACGGTTCAATTACCGTGGCTAAAGAACCTGTAATAAACCTAACATAAAAAATATTTGGCCGCCTTCCGCCGCCCGGTCACCGCCGCCGCCGGCCGGCCGCCGGCCGCCGCCGCCGCCGCCGCCGCCGCCGCCGCCGCCGGCCGCCGCCGCCGCCGCCGCCGGCCGCCGCCGCCGCCGCCCGGCCGCCGCCACGCCGATTTCATTTCAAACAATAATTTTGAATGACCTATATAAACCCAAAATCAAACTTTTTATTGGCGGTGTGAGACTAAAAAAACAAGACTTTTTGCCACGGATTAAGCTTCTGTGGCCAATACTAGATTATTAGCCACGAAACAGGCAAAACGTGGCAAAAAGTCAGGTTATTTCTCACAGATTAGTCATCCGTGGCTAATACTAGCTTATTAGCCACAGAATAGGAACTGTGGCTAATACTTCAGTATTAGCCATGGTTTTTCCCCGTGGTAAAAAAAACCGTGGCTAAAAGCCATATTTAGTAGTGAAATCTGCATCTGAAAAACCAATTAGTTCGCTATCATTACTTCTTGGGTACCATAAGCCAAGCTTTTGTGTACCTTTAAGGTAGCTCAAGATCCGCTTTGTAGCTGCGTAGTGAGATTCCTTAGAGTTCACTTGAAATCTAGCACATAAACATGTTGAAAACATTATGTCCGGTCTACTACTAGTAAGATAGAGCAAGGATCCAATTATGCTTTTGTACTTGGTTTCATTAAAAGGTTTCCCTTTCTCATCCTTGTCCAGAGACATAACTGAACCCATTGGAGTCCTCATAGAGGTTGCGTTCTCCATTCTGAATTTCTTAATTAACTCCTTGGTAAATTTCGTCTGAGAGATGAAAATTCCATCTTCAGATTGTTTCACCTGAAGTCCTAAGAAATACTTCAGCTCTCCCGTACTGCTCATTTCAAACTTCCCTTGCATAAGTTTGGAAAACTTTTTGCAAAGGTTGTCGTCAGTAGAGTCAAATATGATGTCATCGACATAGATTTGCATTAGCAAAATCTTTCCTTTATTTCCTTAAGAAATAATGTCTTATCTATCTTTCCACTTGTGAACTTGTTCTCAAGAAGAAAGCTAGACAGTGTCTCATACCAAGCTCGAGGAGCTTGTTTCAAACCATATAATGCTTTATATAAAAGATAAACATGATCAAGATGGTTAGAATCAATGAAACCTGGAGGTTGTTCCACATACACTTCTTCCTTTATGTCACCATTAAGGAAGACCGACTTCACGTCCATCTGATAGACAGTGAAGCCCTTAAGAGCAGGATATGCTAGGAAAAACCTGATTGCCTCCATCCTTGACACTGGAGCATACGTCTGATCAAAGTCGATTCCTTCTTCTTGTCGGAACCCTTGGCGACGAGTTTGGCCTTGTTCTTTATGATTGTTCCATCTTCGTCCATCTTGTTCCTGTAGACCCACTTAGTTCCGATAACGTTCTTGACTTTGAGTCTTGGAACAAGCTTCCAGACTTGGCAACGCTTGAATTGATTCAATTCTTCTTCCATTGTCATTATCCAAGATGCATCTGAGTTTGCTTCCTCAAACTTCTTTGGTTCAACCTACGAGAGAAAACTTAAATAGATATTTTCATTAGTTGTACTTTGTGAGAAACGAACTAAAATAAGCCGGAAGCGGTTTAAACTGAAACTTTATTATTCAAAAAAGGTATCTATTACAAAGGTATGACCTCACTTATATAGAATGGAGGAGAGAATAGAGAATACAAATCAAAGATGTGGGACTAAAAAATACATGACACAAGCGGACTGTACAGACACAAACCGCACAAGCCGCGCGGTTAGACAGAAGGGCTAACCGCTCGGCAACTGCCAGAGAGAGAGAGATCGTCATGTGAGACCGCTAGACCGCCCGATCTCCAAGTTGCTAGTGACAAACCGCTAAACCGCTTGGACCACAGACAGCAACACACAGCAACCAACCTGCTGAAGGGAAACCGCCAGACCGCCCGATCATCAACCCGCCAAGCCAGACTGCCAGACCGCCCGGTCACCAACTTCAACACTCCCCCTCAAGCTGGAGCATATATATCGATCATGCCCAGCTTGTCACAAATATAGAAAAACGAGGAGGATACTGGCTTGGTGAAGATGTCAGCCAGCTCTTTATCAGAAGTGACGAAGGGAGTGCAAATTTGTTCCTTCAAAATCTCTTCACGAATGAAATGACAGTCAACCTCAATGTGCTTGGTTCTTTCATGGAAGACTGGATTTTTGGAGATGTATATGATAGCCTTGTTGTCACAGAACATAGGTAGAGGATGGTTGTAGACCTCTCCTAAATCCAGCATGAGAGCCCATAACCATTTTAACTCACAAGTGGTCGATTCCATACTCCGATACTCTGCTTCAGCACTGGACCTGGAAACAACAGACTGCTTCTTGCTCTTCCAACTTACCAGATTTCCCCCAACAAAGGTGCAGAAACCGGAGGTAGACTTGCGATCCCCTTTGTCATCAGCGTAGCTCGCATATGAGTATGCTTCAACCCTCAGATGACCATTCTTCTGAAAGAGTAATCCTTTCCCAGGGGATGCTTTGACATACTCCAAGATCCGCAAGGTGGACTAAAGATGGCACTCCCTGGGTGCTTGCATGAATTGACTCACCTTGCCCACAACATAGGAAATATCGGGCCTGGTCACTATGAGATATATGAGCTTGCCAACTAGATGCCTGTACCACGTAGTATCTGAAAGAAGAGGCGAATCATTTGCCCAGGTTTTGTCTTCTCCAATAGCCATAGGGTATCAGGCAGGTATGGCTCCAATCAATCCTGCTTTTTTTAGAAGGTCAAGGGCATACTTACGCTGGGAGAGGACTAAGGAGTTGGGCTTCCGAGAGATTTCGATCCCCAAAAAGTACTTCGGAGAGCCCATATCTTTTGTGACTAGATGTTGACGAAGATGCCGCTTTGTCAAGGCTACCCCTTCCTGGTCATCGCCAGTGAGAAGAATATCATCAACATACACAGCCAGAACCACCAGCCCCGAGGAGGTTTTGCGAATAAATAGAGAGTGGTCTGCAGAGCTGCATGCAAAACCAACGGCCGCCACAATGCTGCTGAACTTGTCAAACCAAGCTCGAGGGCTCTGCTTGAGACCATAGATTGCCTTCTTTAGCCGACATACTTGTGTCTCCCCCTGAGCAACATACCCAGGACGTTTCTCCATGTAGATGGCCTCCTGAAGATCACCATAAAGGAAGGCATTCTTAACATCCAGCTGGGAAATCGGCTAATCTTTATTGACCGCCACAGAGAGAAGGACCCGTATAGTGCTGAGATGAGCCACGGGAGAGAAGGTGTCAAAGTAATCAACCCCATAGGTCTGAGTTAAGCCCTTAGCAACAAGACGAGCCTTATAACGGTCCACAGTGCCATCCGGGCTAAATTTGATCACAAAGACCGAGCGACAGCCAACAACCTCAGTACCGAAGGGAGGAGGAAGAAGAGTCATGGTACCCCGCTCTATCAGGGTCGCCATTTCCTCATCCATGGCCATATTCCAGTGAGGAATGGCAAGGGACGTATGGTAGGAACGAGGTATGGCAGTGGCAGAGATAGCCAGCGCAAAGGCCCTGCGAGAAGAAGTAAGATGTTCATATGAAACAACAACAGCAAGGGGGTGTAGGGTACACGTCCGCATCCCTTTGCGAAGAGCTACAGGAAGATCCAGGTCGTCGGGTTCCTCGACATCCAGAGCATCCGTGGCAGAGAGAGCTGGCCCGGGAGGAGAGAGACGGCAGCGAAGATGAGGGAGATGGAGGCAGAGAGAGAGGAGTGGATGGAGATGGAGTAGGGGTGGATATCGCAGGAGGAGACGAGGGAACGAATGGAATAATAGGAGAATCAGAGACTGGGGGAAGAGAAGAGAGGTCATCTGAGAAGTAGGAGGCATTCTCGAAGAAGGTAACGTCAGCGGAGACGAACTGCTTACGAAGAACAGGGTCAAAGCAACAGTAGCCTTTCGAAGTGGTGGACTACCCCAGAAAGACACATTTGGTGGAGCGAGGGGAGAGTTTATCACGGGTGGCAGACGGGGCATGCACAAATACAGTGCACCTAAAGATTCGGAGAGGGAGAGGAAAAGGGTCCTTGCCCGGATACAGTATGGAGAATGGAGTTTTCCCATGGAGAACTTAGGAGGGAATGCGATTGATGAGGTAGCAAGCAAGGAGAACAGCATAGCCCAAATATGAGTGAGGAACATGCATCTGAGTCATCAATGTGCGAGCGACATCAAGGAGGTGATGGTTTTTGCGTTCCACCACCCCATTTTGTTGGGATGTATAAGCACAGCTTGTCTGATGAATAATGCCATGTTGCACACAAAAAGAGGAAAAACATTACTCAAGTATTCTTTAGTATTATCAGAGCGAAATGTTTTAATAGAAACACCAAACTGATTTTTAATTAAATGATAAAAAGAGAGTTATACATCAAAAAGTTTAGAGCGATCTCGTAAGAGATACACTCAAGTACATCTAGAATAATCATCAATGAAAGTTACAAAATAAGAACTACCCCGACCAATGGTGAGGGTAGGAGCAGGTCCCCAGACATCGGAGTGCACTAGATCGAATGGGCGAGTGGAGCCCCGACCTTGCTTCGACGGGAAGGAGGAACGGTGATGCTTGCCAAGTTGACAACCATCGCAGTTGAGAGGAGTACTGGAGGGTGGGAGGTGGGGTAGAAGCTGATGTAGAAGCCGTGGTGGAGGATGACCGAGACGGAGATGCCATTGGAGAAGATCCGTACAAGAGGAAGAGAAGGCAGACAAAGCGGAAACGTTGTCGAGGAAGTAGAGGCTGCCGCTCTCAGTCCCAGTAGAAATCGTCCGCTGGGAGCTCGGATCCTGAAAGGAACAAGAAGTCGGAGTAAACGTCAAAGAACATTGAAGCTGCTTGCATAAAGAGGTAACCGACAATAGATTGCATGGAAACTTGGGCACATAGAGAGTGTCCGCTAGTCGAAGGGACAGAGTAACATGAACCACTCCCGACCCATGAACTGGGGAGGGAGAACCATCTGTAATGAGGACCGGGGGAAACCGATCATGCTGTTCGAGGAGAGAGAAGCACTGAGGATTGCCCGTCATGTGATTAGTTGCACCAGAGTCAATAGGCCATTTACCTTGAGTCACCATGTGGGCACTACCTGATGATGTGACCACGGAAGCAGACGGCTTGGAAGAGGAGGCGGAGGAGTCACGGGAGGGCCGAAGATCGGGATGCTTCATCCAGCAGCGATCTGAAGTATGTCTGGTGCGGCCACAGTGAGAGCAGAGGTAACGGGAAGAAGTACGTCTGCCAGACTTGTGACTAGGTTACCAGAGCCACTCCGCTGAGTTTGATAAGCATAGTTGTCTGGTGGAGGAGCGGGTAGAAGCGGGCGCTGAAGGAGATAGGTGACAGCGGCGATGCGGGCAGTGGTGGCATCTAAGGTAGGAGATTCCGCCTCACCCAGAATTTGCTGGCGGATCATGTCATAAGTATCAGGAAGCCGGAGCAAATAACACACAACCAGAAGCTCCTAGAAGTGCTTCTGTTGTTGAGCCAAATCCGCAGAAAAGGGACGATTTTGAAGAATCTCAGCCACAAAAGCCTGGACCTATTGGTAGGCGGCAGTAGGAGACAAGGAAGGTCAGGCAAAGAGGTCCCCATACAACATATAGATGCGGGACGTCTGAGCCCCTTTGGAGTACAGAGCGGCCAGATGAAGCCAAGCAGCCTTGACCGTCTCATCATGACGGATGACGGGAATGCACTCATCGGATAGGATGTTAGCGATCCAAGTATACACAAGAGCGTCACTCGCATCCCAGTCATCAAAGAGAGGTGAAGTTGTAGGAGGAGGGTCATCAACGAGATGGTGGCGTTTGCGTTGCGAGCGAAGAAGAAAGGTGAAAGAGATGCTCCAATCTGGGTAATTGGAGCCGACTAGCGTGGAAACGGGAAGGTTCCCGGAAGGAGTTGGAGGGAGAGGCGGAGCCGGATTGGCGACAGGGGTGGTGGCAGGAGTTGTGGTAGTAGAACCATCAGAAAGAGCCATAGGAGCGAACGATAGGAAGCCGCGCGGTTAGGCAACAAGCCGGACACTTAAGAAGAAGAAGATCTGCAGCGGTCACGATGTCAGACACCAACGGCCAGAGAAGCCACGACCAAGCCGCAGAAGGCAACAAGCCACGCGGTTAGGCAACAAGCCGCGCGGTTAGGAAGAAGAAGATCTACAGCGGTCACGATATCAGACACCAGCAGCCTAGAGAAGCCACGACCAAGCCACAGAAGGCAATAAGCCGCGCGGTAAGGCAACAAGCCACGTAGTTAGGAAGAAGAAGATCTGCAGCGATCACGATGTCAGACACCAGCAGCCAGAGAAGTGACGACCAAGCCGCAAAATCTAGCAGAGGGATAAAAGTCAAGCGGCTAGAAGACAGTCCGCTCGAAAAGAAGCAACAGGCAAAACAAGGCACGTGGCAACAGGTCGCGGCGACTAAGCATAGGAGTAAAGAAGTCACACACACTGAGGGAAACGACAAGGAGAGAAACAGACCGCGCGGATAGGTCGCAAGCAGGCGAAGCAAGCCGCACGGACAAGGAGGTCCCACAATCAGGAGGAAAGGATCGAGTCCTCTGATACCATGTGAGAAACGAACTAAAATAAGTCGGAAGCGGTTTAAACTGAAACTTTATTATCTAAAAAAGGTATCTATTACAAAGGTATGACCTCCCATATATAGAATGGAGGAGAGAAGAGAGAATACAAATAAGAGATGTGTGACTAAAAAAATACATGACACAAGCAGACTGTACAGACACAAACCGCACAAGCCGCGTGGTTAGACAGAAGGGCTAACCGCTCGGCAACTGCCAGAGAGAGAGGGAGATCGCCATGTGAGACCGCTAGACCGCCCGGTCTCCAAGTCGCCAGTGACAAATCGCTAGACCTGCTTGGACCACAGACAACAACACACAACAACCAACCTGCTGAAGGGAAACCGCCAGACCGCCCGGTCATCAACCCGCCAAGCCAGACCGCCAGACTGCCCGGTCACCAACTTCAACATACTTTTACGAGTTTTGACACCGTCCCGGGGATCTCCTATGATTTGATCAATTGGGTGATCCTTCAAGTGC
The DNA here is from genome assembly GCA_039513925.1 of Platanthera zijinensis. NCBI lineage: Eukaryota > Viridiplantae > Streptophyta > Magnoliopsida > Asparagales > Orchidaceae > Platanthera > Platanthera zijinensis. Next base: position 164,524,244 of record CM077082.1, on the reverse strand, counting down.
ATGAGCTCTAGGGTTCTTGTATCTGGAGCTTCCTCTATCATTGGAGTGACTTGATCAACTTTGATGACATCTTCATAATGGTGATCATCCTCTCTAATTGGGGTTGGAGTGGTGATCGTGATGAACTCTTGAAATTTTTCTTTTAACTGGCTCATCCAAGCTCAATTACTCTAGTCTTGAACCTGCATCTTCAATAAACACACTAGAAGAACTGCTTTGCAGCAAGTTCATCTCATCAAATACAACGTTAATAGATTCTTATACAACCATGGTTTTCTTATTAAAAATTCTATATGCCTTACTATGGCTACTATAACCTACGAAAATACCTTCAAAGCTCTTTTCACTAAATTTAGTTGTGTGATACTTACCATTGTTAAGGACGAAGCATTTACTACCAAAGATTAAGAAATATGAAATAGTCGGTTTCCTGCCCTTTAGTAGTTTGTAAGGTGTCTTATTATGGTTCTTCTTTATGAGTACTCAATTTTGCACGTGGCACACAGTGTTGACGGATTCAACCAAGAAGTATTCTGATAGTGAGGCATCACTCAACATAGTTCTGTAGGCCTCTATGAGTGTTCTATTCCTTCTCTCAGCTACTCCGTTCTGTTGAGGAGTACGAGGAGAGGAAAACACATTAAAGATACCTAGGCTTTCACAGAATTCTTTCATGGCCCCAGACTTGAACTCTGTTCCATTGTAACTTCTGATTTTGACTACAAAATAGTTGTATTCATTCTAGATCTGCCTGACAAAATTAGTAAAGATATCAAAAGTATCTGACTTATGTTTTAGAAAGAACACTCGCGCAAAGAGAGAGTAACCATCAACAATAACCCATTTATAATCCTTACCTCCCAAACTTCTAATTTGCAGTGGACCGAACAAGTCCATATGAAGTAGGTGTAAACACCTATCAGAGTCTTTGCCAATAATGCTTTTAAAGGTAGCCCTTATTTGCTTGCCTTTTACACATGCGTGACAAGATCTATCTTTAACGCACTTGACATTTGGGGCATCACGTACTAAATTAAGAGAAAATAATTTTTTAATAGTTTTGAAATTTATATGTGCTAATCTCTTGTGCCATTAGTCACCAAGAGACGCACTATCTTTTTCCAAAAAGCACACTGGCATAAAAGAGTCTATGCAAATAAAATTTAAACAAAATATATTCCGACTACGAGTGCCTGATAAAATCGTTTCTAAATTATCAACAGATTTTATCAAACACTTTTCTGAATGAAATTGCTACGATGTATCCTTTATCGCAGAGCTTGCTTATGCTTATAAGATTGTGTTCCAATCCTTCAACATAATCCACATCAGAAAAGGATACACTACTATTAGAGATAATACTGTAGCCTTTTGTAATTCCTCTGTCAGAACCTCCAAAGATGACCTTTAGTCCGTTCATGGCTGGAGAATAATTCTAGAGTAGGCTTTTAGTCCCGGTCATATGCCGAGAGCATCCACTAACCAAATACCAGATGGGATTTTGTGGCCTTTGGACATTCCTGCAAAATTAGAGTCAAGTTGCCTTAGGAACCCAAACTTATTTGGATCCTTAGTTTCTAGTTAGCATACTCCCCCTACGTATATTAACATTGTGAGTGGTCTTTCTCATATTATTAACTTGAGGAGTTTCATAATATCTGGGATTAAACAAGCAATCGATGATAAATTGACCAACCTTGGCACAACACCAACAGTCAAATCTGTTGTATCTTTGCCTAAAGTTCTCCTGCTTGGCCTTTTGAGAGTGTGGTCTAGCGGGGGCAGTAGACTTGGAGATAGAAGCTTTGTGGTGATGGCACTAACATGCCTTCTTCTCCATAAAAGGCTTTTTCATAACGGATTTAGCTCTTGGAGCTTTTATGATATTATGACCATGACTATAAGGGTCATAACTTAGAAGAGTGATCTCCTCATAAGGTGCCTTGAAGACACTCTCGCCAAAGTTTTGGGGACAAGTCCATCCTTGGTACCGAGACTTGGGCTCTACATAAGTAGGCCTGACAAAGTGACCACAGGATGAGTCAAGATCAAACTCGTTCATTGGAAAGATAACCTTTTTGAATGGAGTTTGTTCTTGAGGAGATTTCCCCTTCTCCCTGGCTAGAGCCTTCTTGGCAGCCTTATTTTTGCTCTGGGCTTTATTTCTCCTAGAAGATTTACTAGGAGCAACTACATGACCTAATCTCGCTCATTTACCCTGAGCAGAGAATTCAGCCACAAGTGGAACGATTTTCTTGGGCTTAGAGAAACTTTCAACAAGTTTATTTTCAGTGGCCAATTGTTCTTCCAGCTATTAGATGATTTTCTCCTTCAGGTTCAGGTGCTCGAGAGCCTTTTTCTATATGTCGATTACTTAATGGGCTTACTCTCTATGTGAGTCCATCTTTGCAACTTCCTCCCTTAGGGTGCTCTCCTAAGATTTAAGAGATTTAATCTCCTTAGCTTGAGCTCTTGCGACTCTTCGACATTTGTTATAAGCCTTAATCAACTCTTTGTACTGAGTTAGGAGTTCAGATTCATCATCAGATGAACAGTCCTCATGATCATTGTCAAAACATCTGATTCAGAGAGAGGAGTGTGAGAGTTTACCTTCCTAGTGAACTGGGGTTCTTCTTCTTCCTCTATATATTCCATGAGCCCAAAGTAGGCTTCCTCTTCATCACTAGACTCAGATGAGTCTATGTCACTGAGGGTTTTGTCCTTCCAGGCTTCTTTCAGTCTTCTTCTTATTATAAAAAGATTTGTTCTCCTCTCTTCTTCCACCCTCCTTTTTCTTGTGAGGGCAATCAGCTATGACATGTCTTGTATTATTGCAACAATAACAAATGATGTCAGAAGAAATATGTTTGTTCTGTTTAGAGTGTTACTTGTCTTGGCTACTTGATCCTTTCTTATAACGATCACCATCGTGACGTGATCATCTCGACGAGGCATCTTTACCTCTCCATTGTTTCTTCTTGTTCAAGAACTTCTTGAATTGCCTTGAAAGAAGAGAAAACTCTCCTTCAGATAGCTCTGAGCCCGAGGTACTTGACTCTGAATCTTCTTCTTCACTTTCTTCCTGTGTGGGGGAAGGAGATGCAGCTTTTGACTTCCTTGAGATGTCTGCCTTTAGAGCGACAGACTTCTCCTTGGATGAAGTCTCTGCCAGCTTTCTAAAGAGATTTTGATGGTCAGTATCTGCCAGCTTTCCAAACTCCCGGATAGCACAGACATGTTATCCCATTCCTTAGTTAGGGATCTCAGGAACATATCATTCAGTTCTCCATTGGTGAAGACTCGGCCATAAACTCTTGGGTCATTGACAATATTGAAGAAACTTTCAAAGGTATCTGCAATTGAATCCTTGGGACCTTATCGGAATGCTTCATATTTCTGGTTTAGGAGGGATCTTCTATCATCCATAACCTCTTCAGTGCTTTCCATCAGGACGATGAGAGACTGCCACATTTCCTTAGTGGATTGGCAGTGAATCTGATTCTGCAGCATAAAATCATCGACTGCACTTGCGATGATATTCTTGGCTTTCTTGTCTAAGGAGACAAGTGCAATCTCATCTTTATCAAGATCCATAAGCTTCTTTGGAACTTGCTTAGTTGGGTCAATGGTGGAGGCTATCATTGGAACATAGGGAACTTCTTCCACTATCATAAAGATCCTTGGATCTAAAGCTTCCATGAAGAACTTTATTCTCTCTTTCCACATAACAAAATTATTATTTGTGCATAATGGAAGCTTAGCAAAATCCTTGGCTCTATCCATGCTTGCATCCTCTAAAGACAACTAGGAGGAGATTTGTTCAAGGTTTTAACCATTTTGACAAACAACCTCGATCTGATACCAATTGATGTTTTTAGTTGCTTACCTAAATCACCTAGAGGGGGGTGAATAGGTGAGGTCTGCGTCTTTTTGCGGAATAAAAATTGAACAAATGAAGCGCAGAAAATAAGCAAACAAATCACAGGGAACACCAGATCTATAGTGGTTCCCCAATCTTGGGTACATCCACTCTCCACCTCATCGATCTAGCAACACGCTAGACTTGGCTACTTCGCTATTAACTCGGATTGAAAACCAATCCTAAAACTCGGAACAAAGTTCCTACAACAAGGAGCAAAAAAACACTCCTACAATAACTCGGAGAATATCTCCTACAACTCGGAGTAAAACTCCTACAAAACTCAGAGAATAACTCCTACAACAATATAATGAATTTATAATCAGAAAAACTATCTTATCTTCACAGATTTGGTTGAACTCGGCTTCTTCCTTCTTGAAAAATTAAATAGCCCTTATCAGAAAAGATGAGGAAGAAATCTGAGAAACCTTTGATCTGAGAACTTTAGAATCAACGCGATCAAGGAATAGATCTGGAGATGTCGAAAATCTTGATCTACTGAAACTTCTTGTTCTGAATCTCTGGATCGAGAGAGATGATCGGCGAAGAAGACAGAGCAGCGGCAGCGGCGCTTCTCTATTTTGAAATATAAGAAACGATTCAGAAACTTTGATATTTTTCTTGTTAGGGTTAATCAATTTTGATAAGACCTTTTATAGGACTTACATAACGGTCATAATCACATTAAATGCATGCCACATGGACCAATCAAGTGTTAATCATATTTTAAATTACTCCTATCAGGACTTAGAGAAATTTTCGGAAAATGATCTTCATTTCTCGAGTGGATTATAGACTACTCAAGTAATAACTTTTATTTCTCGAGAAAAGAGTATAAGGTTCTCGAGAACAAGACTTGGAGAAAATATTGGAAATAATTTCTGGCTTCTCGAGAAGTAACTTCTATTACTCGAGAAAGAGAAACTCACTTCTCGAGAACAAACTGGACTTCTCGAGTACTAGACTTCTGTTTCTCGAGACAAAGTCTTAACCTTCTCGAGTATTGGCCTTAGCTTCTCGAGTACTAGACTTAGAAAAATTCTGAGCTAAATTTTTCAGTTGACTCGAGAACGAAGCAAGTTTTACTCGAGTACTGCATAGCTTCTCGAGAACTAAATTAAGCTTTCTCGAGAACTACTTCTATTACTCGAAACCTAGACTGAGCTAACTCAAGAAATGGCTACATTTATACTCGAGTACTTATAGGTCCTTCTCAAGTATAATACTTAGAAAAATTTTGGCTTTCTGAAAATTTTCTCTTCAAGGAATTCAACAGCTGGTCTTTCTCCTATAACTTTAGTGCTTGAAAAAGAAGTGTGTCTTAATAGTGAGGCTACACATGAGTCAACACCATGGATCACACAATGAGGGATTACATTGTATGGTCCTGTTTTTGCTGACTAATTGTAGTCTGATATTGGTTTACACTTGGCAATTATATCCTGCAAACACATAACTCAAACAGGGCATCAAATACAAATTAATTTATCTTAGTTCAAGGGTGACTTCATAAAAATCTAGGTTATTGTGGATACAATACCAAACAGGCTCTAAGACACTTCCTGATACAGGCCTATGGTTTCGATTAATTAAACATTATGCATTTAATGTATCGATAATTAAAATAACTACGCAGCGAGCAAAGTTCTCTAAACTAATTCTAACGATGAATCCTACAATATAGCAATGCACAACGCAAAGGGTCGCTACCCCTTATAAAGATTGAACAAATGACTATATGCAACTGTTCGCTCAAGCAAATAAACCTACCTGATCCGGATAATTAGCAATTCTAAATGAAATTATTCGCTAGCAAATTATAAACAATACGAGAGGATCCGGACTAAAATAACGATTCAAAATAAAGTCCAAATTAATCCTAAAAATAATTAATATGAGGGTATACCAAATCTCTTGAACTCAAAGGGAAATCAAAGGTGATGAGCCAAATTTCTTCTACTGTTCATGAGATCTACCCGCTCCAAATTATACGAAAATATTCGGGTAATTAAGGCTTTAAATTTTAGATTTAAATTAAGCAATATTTCAATATAAATCAAGACAAAATACTAGCCTTCTAATTCCACCAATACCTCACAAATTTATAGAAAAAATCACACAAAGAGATTTTTGTAAATCGTTACCCAATCCCATGAAGTCCGTCCATAAGATGAGTGGAGGAATCACACACGACGGTGGTTGATTTTCTATTTCCATGCAAACTCCACGGATTCGCACCGGACAATGAAGACGCTCGCCATTTTCCTTTGCAAAACCATAGAAGTGGGAGAATATTTAAACCCAAAGTATATAAGGAAAGAGGAGAGAGAAAAGGTGGTGGAATAGTTTACTCAAGATGATGAGAGGGTGACGACTAGGGGAGAAATGTGGGGGCCAGCAGTTTTGGTGTTGAGGAAGGAGTCGGGTGGTGTTATTGGTGGTCGGGTTTTGGTTAGTGGAGAGGGTGGAGGCCGAGAGAGAGAGAGAGAGAGGAAAGAAGGGGAGTGGTGGAGGCTTGGGCTAAGCCGTCTAGGGTTGCCAAGGAGGACGCGCTCGGTTTTTGGGTGGTGGAGGTGGCCGGTGGTTTTGGAGGGAGTTGGCCTCGGGTTGGAGAATAGGGAGGGGTGGATGAGGTTAACAAAGGAGGAGGAGGAGAAGGAGGAGGGAGAGGAGGCCGACAAATAGTTAGAGGAGGGAGAGGTGGCTGAATAGAGAGAGGGAGAGGAGGGAGAGGTGGCCGACAGCCAAAGAGAGGGGAGGATGAGGGTAGCTGAAATTTTGAGAGGAGGAGGAGAGTAGAGGAGGAGGGGAAATCTCAAGAAAGATTAGGGTTTTCAATTCTTATTCATTCTCTACTAATTTCTTCATCAACATGGCTATATATAGCCTACACTATAACATCCCATTTCAAACTAGACCCCTAAGAGTGATTTTGCCATGACTAGGTCATGACAAAACCCTAGGATGCCTAAGAATACCAAGTGAGCCCAGGAATGTAGGTGAGATCACAATGGTCTGCAAATAGTAGATTTTTAAACAATAGTTTAGGATGATCATAGGGCTTCACCATGACACCATGACCCCACCACAACATCCCATCATGATACGTCTAACCCTAAGGGAGGCCAATATGTCACTCGGACCCATTGGGGTCAACCAAAAAGAGGCCAAGATGACTCAAGTCTGGGAAGCGTCGAGTGAGTCAACAAGACTCGACGAGAAGATCAGGTATCTACTTAGACAGGTCTTTTGGGCTCGGGCGTTGAGTGCGTAGAGTGCACTCAACACCATGGGCTGAATGGCATTTAGTGTGTTGAGTGCACTCAACGCCATCTTACTTAGGAAGAATCTTGGGCTCGGGCGTTGAGTGCGTCGAGTGCACTCAACGCCATAGGTTGAATGAAGTTGAGTGCGTTGAGTGCACTCAATGCCATCTTACTTGGGAAGAATGTTGAGCTCGGGGCATTGAGTGCATCGAGTCCACTTAACGCCATGGGCTGAATGACGTTGAGTGCGTTGAGTGCACTCAATGCCATCATACTTGGAAAGAATTTTGAGTTTGAGGCATTGTGTGCGCTGAGTCCACTCAACGCCATAGGATGAATGGTATTGAGTGCGTTGAGTGCACTCAACGCCGTCATATTGAGAAAGGATTTTCTTGAATTATGGCGTTGAGTGAGTTGAGTTCACTCAACGCCATAGACTGAATGACGTCGAGTGAGCTCGAGTGAGCTGAGCTCACACAATGCCATTATACTTAGAAAATTCCTGGCAATTTTGGCGTTGAGTGTGGAGGCTTTTCTCAACGCTTTTGCCTTAGAGAACTTTTCGGCCCTGTTCGCTGGTTCGTATGAATAGGCGAACCGGACCTTTTCGGGAATTGCACCAAGCTGAATTAATAGGCCCCGATCCTTTCATTAAGACTTATTTAAACAAAAACTGTGGTCCAATGGTAGAATGCCACGTGGCAGATGGTTTAAGCCGAATTTCATGTTAATGGAGAGAGAGAAAGAGAGGAGTAAATGCCATTCATGGCCTGGAAGGCCAAGGGCCCACTCTTCTTGCTGAAATCACCTCCCCCGGTCAGTTAGGAGAAGGCCAAGAGTCTTTTCGGCCATAACATAAACTAGGGGAGGAGAATTGCAGTTACCGAAATCTCTCATTAATGGCCATCACCAGCAAGACCCCTCCCCTCCCCCATTTTTATCATTTTAAAAGACTCACTTGACTTAGAGGAGCGGTTTCCACACAAACCTGAAGGAGACGAGGAAGCCCACTGTGCAGTTGCATAAATCGAGCGGCGCCACCATCGACCATGGCATCCCGACGATTGATACGTCTCCAGGCCGCGAGCAAGGTCCTCCCCTACTCCTTCTTCTATGGATAGATCTTAGGAATCTTTTAGGATGAGAATCTGGCTCAAATAAGCCAGATCGGGTGATAATTTTTCCTTGGTTTTTCCGAAAAAAATGGAGTGGTCGGGTTCGCCGGAATCCTCCTCTCCGGCGGCCGTGCCGCTGCCCAACGATGGCCACCACCTCGATAGAGGTTGTGGTGGCGGTGGCCGGCCATGGAGGTGGCCGGGAAAATGTCTTTGAATAAGCTCTATATTCGGCGAATCAAGGCCCTCTGCTGGAGGAAGAAGACGATCCAACAACCGTCTGATCCTGCATCAAGATCTGTGCTGATCTTTTAAATCCTTTTCTTTTTAAATGAATTTTCTGTATTATGATAACAGTCACTTTAGAACATTAATGAAAAATACTTAGTGGCTCTATATGAGGAAATGGTCAACATATAATTTGTAGCTCTATGGGTCTACTTTATTTTAAAATTAATTTGGGTGAATTTGGAAAATTGGTTTGACTAGGGTACCCATTTTGATGGGGTCTATACCTAGGGCTAGACACGAATTAAAATGAGTGCCTCCACTTCATCCCTTATCCAAATGACTTGAAATTTAAATAGGGAGTCACCCTTATCTATACCTAGGTCCTGCCCAAAAATGAGAATTTTTGGGGACAATATTAATATAGTTTTTGAAATTATTTAATTACTCTTGGGTAAATTAATTAAGGGACCAAATGACCTCCAAACTCTCCCAAATTTTGGTGAGTGGTCCATGGGGTCATCATGAGGCTCTATATAAATTTTAATCTCATTTGGAGATGATTTAGATTGGAAATGAGCAAACCCTAGCCTTGCCCAAAAGGGGGTATTTATGTCAAAAGTGCACTTGGAGTTTTGAGTGGCCAAATCCCCTCAACAGAGGTTGAAATTTGGACTACTGGTTGGTTATGATCTGTAGCACCCTCTTATAGAATATGGGGTGGTTTGGGATTGAATTGCCTTATGACCCATGTTCAAACCCTATGTTAGGACTTTGGGGGTTTGAGAAGGCCATGTGGTTAAATGACCATGAAATGATTTTAAATTTGGTTGAGAGGACTCTATGGTAGATAAAGTCCTCTGGTAAAAATCTTAGAGGATTTAGAGATGTTAGATCCCTCAAAACCCTAACCCTAGTTTAGGGAAAAACACTTGTACATGCAAGATAAGCCACCAAAACTTAATGAAAAGCCATGAAACTTGGGTAGTATAGTCATAAGGCCAATAAGGCCATTTGGTGATTTTATTTGTAATTTTGGATCAATACATTTAACACCTTCTTTAGAGTATATGAAAATTTCCCTTGATAATCTTTCAATTATTATGATCACCCTGTTGAGTAGGAAGTTATGAGAATTGGGCAGAAGGTATGTTATATCAATATACTCTTACATGAATTTATTTATAATTTTCAGAGTTATATTTTCAGTACTTTGTTCACAAGCTTTTGAAAATAAATTTTTGTTTAATAATAAATTTAGAACTCCACAATTGTTGAAAAATTATGAAACTTGATCAGTAGTGATTCTAGAGTAACATGCTCTTGTGGAAATTCTATTACAATTTTTTAGAGGAATAATTTCTGTACTTAGTGCATTAAATTATCAATTTTGATTGTTGTTCAAAAATCAAGTTTAGAGTTCATTATTCACTGATAAATTATGAAACATAACTTGGAGTGTTTATATATCTTCATGATTATCCTTGAATTTTCTCAGAATTTTTTGAAGTATATTGGTAGTACTTGTCTCTTTAAAATTATTAATGTAGGTTGTATTTAAAATTAGATTTAGAGGCCTAAACCTTGCTGAAAAATTGGGAGAGTCTGATTTTTCTATTCAATAGTCATCATATAATTATCATAAATTTGGTAGAGCATTTGCATGTCTGAAAGGGGTACTTCATGTTCAAACTTGGGTCTTGGATTACTTAGGAAAATTAAATAAATTATCAAGTAAATTAGGAAAATTATGAAATCTTGGATTTAGGCTAATCATTGCATGGTAGACCCCCAATATTTATTATAGAGATATTGGATGATAATTTTGAGTACCTCCCATTGTATACATCATATAGCTTAGGATGGTCTGCATTTAGTAAAAACTGCATAAATCATGATATGGTTCAAAATGAATCTAGAGGGTTGGGATGTTTGGGTATTGACTTGGTAAGTGGATAGGGGATACCTTTGGAAGTTGGGAAGAATAGGTAGTAGAGTGGCTTAAATTTAGGTGGTGCTCGGGATCGACGAAACATCGTCTTCCCCGTGGAGAGAGAGAAAGAGTCAAAACACACTAGGATTAGATCCAAGGTAATACTAAGGGATCGGAAATCAGATATTAACCAATAGCATTTAGTGCCTTGCGAAAGGGAGCTTTGGGCTTCAGCCCATCGTCGTTCCTAGTGTCCTTTGAGAGCCCTTCACGGGGTATGCCGGGGGCAGTCCTGGGCTAACCTAAACTGTAGGTAAAACTGAATTACAAGAGTATATAGCATAAATAGGGATTCACTTTCACTCACCTTGATGTCTCGGGACGGTAGGTTGGTTCACACGGGCTGTAGGCCTGGGGGATTTGGGTGATGGGAAGGTTGGCCCAGCGTGCTTTGGCTCGGTTGTTGGTTGTGATAGATGGGATAGTCCGGGGAGCTTTGGCTCGGTTGTTGGTTGTGACGGACGGGATAGTCCGGGGAGATTTGGATCGGTGGATGATACATTAAGGTTGCATGTGCATAAAGTATAAGGCGGTGGGTCTTCGGTATTGGAGGGTCGATGCACCGATGCCAATACGTTGACTCGGCAAGTGTGGTTTAACACTTCTCCATAAAAGTCTGGTGCGCCAGCCGGCAAAAGTACGCAGGCGTTCCGCTTAGTGCACTTTTTCGAATAATTTGACAAGAGATGAAAAAATGACTTCATTGCGCCGCTGCATACTTATCACTAGCGTTGAGGTGTACGATAGATCTGACTAGTAGTGCAATTATCGGTTTAGAGGTGCGTGAGGCCCAACCCACCTCTTCCGTTTACCACTACGGAGGTATCCTGGGAGGTTCGGCTCCAGAAAGGCGGAAGTAAAGGTCTGTATACATAGAGTCGAGTGGGTGAGTTACACTTGCATGTTCATATCATGGCATAATTGTATATCATAGTATAACCATTGCATATAACTCTGACACTTATTGTATAAGTGGTATGAGACGCTTTATACAATAGGCCTTGCAAAACGACCCCTTGGTTTATAAGTTCGCGCGAGCGTACTTATAAGTTAAGGTTTTTATCCAGTAAATATATATGTGTGCTTGCTAGAAAAAAGACACCCTATCTATAAATCGGTATGAGACTTTTTATACGATAGGAGCCTTGCAGAAGACCCCTTAGCTTATGCATTTTCATTTAAGTTAAGGTTACTTATTTCTTGTTCAGTCTTTCTTACTTTTATTACTGCCGCATATACTTATAGAACTGCTACTCTAGTTCCGCCGTCACCTACATTTGCTATTCTCCACTATCATGTCCTCTCCTTTCTTTCTCCCCACTCGGTGCCTAGGAGCTATGGGGGAAGGGGCGTGGGATGATAGGACTTAGTCTTTTAGACTAACGGTTTTCGAACCACATCATTTTAGGGGACCGTAGAGCCCAACATGGAGGAGCAGCCCCAGAGGTCGGCACGCTTGGAGATGGGGTAGTCTAGTACCGGAGTTCAGATAGCTGGAACTGTGAGTCCCGATCGCTAGTAGTTAGTTAGTTTTGCTTCCACTATGAGAGATATGTAGTTAGGATTTTGATGTACCGGGCATGAGCCCTACTTCTGTACTTTTATTATATCTGTGGACACTCCCTTCGTGGAGACTATTTACTTTACATGCAATTGCCGTGGACTTGCTTTCTTCTTTGTTTAGTTACTGTCTTGTGATCGAATCGACCAGCAGGATTGGCATTTTGTAGTGGCGACCTTCCCGGGTGTGAAGGTGTCACCGCAAAGTGGCTGTTCTGGGCCTAAGACCCCGGGGTTTTAAGAAAAAGGGGGGTGGGTGGGTCTTACATACACCACTCAATCTCCACCCTTGAAAATTAAACCACTCATGATGGTTATATGCACTCATCTTACATTTGAAATTAAATAATTAAAAAACAACACATGAAATAAAAATACATGAATAAACACTTTAAATAAAATTGCTTAAAAAATTGCTAAAAATATAAATGATAAAACATATAATTATAATTATATAATTTATAATTATATATTTTATTTATTGGCGGTGGCGTATGTCGAGCAAAATATGTAGCGGCGACAGCGTTGGCGAATAAACGTCATGGTAGACTCCCATCTTCGAGCTTGCGGTAACGACCGTCCCAATCCACGAACTCTCTATGACGGGGATCCACGGCCACATCAATATCGTCGCCATCACTTCCTTGCATGAAGGTGAAGAGCCAGCTTGAAGACCTTTCTTGGAGGGAAAGGGAGAGAGCCAACTGGTCCGGGTAGTGGGTCAGTATAGAAAACAAAAAGAGTTTCTTCCTTCACCGCCTTCGATATCCGGCATCATGGAGATCAAGTATTTGTAATTGTTAAAAAAAGAAACGATTGTTCATTCAGTTTAATGAAACTCATTTCCTATTTTCTTATCTTGCTTATAATGTTGTGATTGTTAGCCATTGATTCTCAAAAGGGTTCATAGATCTCCAAGGAGGAATTGGCCCAGAAAAATGAGGTATGTGACCTACCGCCGCGCATTATCTACCTAACGCTATGTGGTAGCTTCCAAAAATAGTTTCTCTGGACCAAAATATTTCTAATTTCCAATTAACGTCCAAAACCTTATTCACCCCCCATCTAAGGTTGGCCACTAGATCCAACAATTGGTATCAGAGCAAGGTTATTACATAACGGTTTCACCATCGGGAATAATGGCCAACCCTATTCTTGAATCGACTAGCGGGGATGGAAATTAGTACAATGAAAAATCACTAGCACCACCACTATTTTAAGGTAGAAACTTTGAAGAATGGAAAGTGTTGATGAGAAAATTTCTCATAATTATAGACATAGAGATGTGGAACATAACGTGTATGAAGCCGCCAAATAACTTAACTAAGCACGAGTGTCACATAAATGCTAAAGCTATGAATAGTTTATTTTGTGGGCTTGGTCAAGGAATTTTTAAACTCATCTACACTCTTATCACTGACTATAATATTTGGAGATTTATTGAGTCTACTTATAGTCCTCTTTTGTAGATGATGAGTTAGAGAAATTTCTCATGGATCCAAGTGAACAACCAAGTGCAAACATATTCATGGAAAAGGACATGAAATCCATATCACGGGAAAAGGAAGTTAAATTCTCTACCATGGATGATGCAACACACGGAGAATCCAAAGACACTCAATGCTCTGATCTTGTCCCCTTTAATAGCACTGTACAAAAGTTGAATTCCTTTCATGTATGCAATTCTATTACTACATTGAACATGCTAGATAGGGCAAACGTATAATTAAGAAATTGAAAAGTATTAACCCAAAACTACGTTTAGAAAATAACCATCTAAAAGTATGAGTTAATGTAGAGCCTACAATTATCGTGTCTAGTTCTCCTACATACTCTCTAGGTAACACTCCTACACCTTGTATAGATTATAATGAGTTAGAAGAAAAATATAATGCAAAAGAACAAAATGATCAACTCTGCTTAAAAAACCCATTATTGAAAAGTGATTATGCAGAATGCAGGAATTAAAAAGTGGAAATTGAAGAGATGAATGAGACATTCGATGAATTTAGGAGCAATTATTAAGCTCATATTGAATCTATAGTCTCCACTCTCAAAAACAGCACAATCGCATACAGTAAAGCTCGACATAACCTCAAACTGTAAAATAAAAAACTTATTATAAAAATCAACATGCTTAATGAAATAATGCTGAAAAACTCACAAAGCATGTAGAATATGAACCACTATCTACAGACATAGTTAATCAAAGGGAGTAGAAAATCTCATGATAAAGCAAGTAAAATTCTTAACTATAGAATTCACTTTCACTTAGAAAAACAAATTACTCCCTACTCAAGAACAAATTAATATAGATTTCCTGTAAACAACTATTACACTATGAGTCCTTATGTTAAGCCAAAAAATTTTAACCTAGAGAACCAATTCAATATATATAAAACTACAACGCATTACTACTCAATTAAAGATCATCACATAAAGACTTGTAGAAAACTTAATGAAAATCTGCAATCTAAACATAAACATAAACCGAAGTATGAATGGAGACACATAGATAAAAAATAACGAACCTACACTACTCGTTAGGGCACATTCATCATTATCATCCCTAAGTGTATCACACATCATTTGGGTACCCAAGAGAACTGCCTCACAGGGTCACATTTGGATACATATACCACATATCACATAACTTCAACAATCTGTATGAAGTAAGTTCTAAATGAACTACACTATATCTTACTTCATGATATGCCTTCTAGTTTGTTTGTTTTTCTCTCTCTTTTCTTATTTTAGCAAGAATGTTTATCTCAGTGCGTGTTATATTTCTACTCTTTATTTTTTTTAAAACTAACACGATAGGTAGTTTCATAAAAAAAATTAATAAGAACGGTAAAGAATAATGATAAGCAGGGAGTTAACACAAAACTAATTAAATGAAATAAAACTAATCACATAGTGGATATTAACTACTAGCAAATGTGTACAACCTGGGTTATTATAACATAAAAAATATAGATAAAAAACCTTAGTAAGCTACTACTCAGAAGAAGTGGGAGAAATGTTGAACTTGCTCATTAGTTTCTTAATCATCTGCTTCATACCATTCACCTCCATCGCCGTTTGCTTAATCTCCCGCCCCTGCTCCTCCACCATACTATAGATGTCCCAGTTGGTTTCCCTAAGGGATCCTACACGCGGTAATGGAGGTTGTGTAGCAGGTGGCCGTGATCATGATGTAGTAGGAATCTCATCTACTCTATAGATCTAGGGGCAGTTTTCAATAGGGTATGCCAACCAGTCGATGCCCAGGTAATTCTCCATGAGTACACTCTAGATAACTCCGCCCAACGACATATTATTTAGTCGCTGGCGGTCGGGGGACTTGAGCAGAACGGTATAGTGTATCATCGATTAGATGAGATCTGGTATATTGACGTCCCTTTTAGCCAGGATGAAGAATGCCACCATAGATAGTTGGGTTGTTATCTTCTTAGCATCCCCTGCCTTATACATGAGTGAGTGGCACAGAATTTTCTGGATTGGCGAGCATGCAACATGAGAGTATCAACCGTAGTGATGAGATCACGATGATTCTCCACCCCATGGAGAACCTTGTTGATGTTGCCCCAATCCCAAGAAGTTCTGAAGGACTCTACTATATTAAGTCACTCCCTACCAACGAACCATACATATTTTCTTGCCAGATCCTCAGACAATATAGTCACGACCTCAGTCCCGATGCACAACTACACCACTCCATCGAGATGTGTGAAAGCAGGATCGATGAGGTTGTTGTAGCACTCCTGAGTAAGCACCGAAGAAAAAGGATCACCAGTATAAATCACAGAGGGTGTGCTAGAGCACTCCAAATAGCCATAGATGTCAGCGTACTAATCATCGATATCGATGAGAATTGGCACGCTTACCGTCACCTTGTTTATAGTGGTAAATGTAGATGCAGACACTCAAGAACATTTCGAGAAACTTGGCAAGGTGGTTGGAAGTTAGAGGATGCCACAACCTGAAAAAAAAGCAAAATACTTCTCATTAAAAAAACATTAATCAGTTTCTGGATTCTACTGCAATGCGGAAATCTGTTACCGTCGTGTGGTAGCTTGACGGTCTGCACTCCGTCTTCTTCCACTGGATCTCCCCCAAAAGTCCATTTCTATGATTTCCACTTTAAAACGAGTAGGGGGGAGAGATCCAAGATCATGCAAAGTATATCTATGAAAAGAAAAGAGATCCGTGGAGAAAAAAATTACAAATCAAACTTCGAAAATGCTTGAACTCTCCATGGATCGTGCATAAACTCCAGATTAACCCAAAAACTCAGTTTTTTTAAAATTGTTCACTTGAAAATGTTCACGGAGAGAGATCCAAGCTTCCACAAGGTAGATTTGTGAAAATTACCATGACCCGTGGAGAAAATTCACAAATCACAACTTAAAATAATCTAAAATCACCACGGATCATCCCCATAACTCCACGAAATTCATATTAAATCAAATACTACATCAAAATAAAGAGAAAAAGGGGAGGAGAGTACCTAGATCTTGGTAGCACCGATGGAAACACTATACGCAGAGGTGAGAGAGTGCACAAATTATAATGGAGAAATTAGACCTGAACCATCGCTTATATATCTCGGAGATATCGCAGCGTGGTACCTCTACCGCCGACGACAAAACTCTTTTATGTACTGATTCCTGACAATCAGTGCAGGTATCTTCATTACTTAGTTAATATAAACGACAACACATGATTCACTGTGATATGTCTCAAAATAGCGGGGGCGTAGGTGTGCCGGCATTAGGATCGCTAACTTGTAATCCACGTCTTGTTCTTAATCGGGGGAGGGTTCCAGTAGGTCTTTCTGTGGCACTGGAGGGAAAGAGAGTTAGGTTGAGCGGGTCCTTGTGTGTACATATGGGATTAATACCCCATCCTACGGCACTTATGCAGCTCCTCATGCCCATCTGTCACTTAGTATGGGGCTAGGGTATTGACATATTCTTGGGTCATTGGTGTCTTGAGTATTCACTTAATGGTCCATATACATAGCACGAATAGTATCTCATGTCCCATAATCATGTTTTTCAATATCTTGCATACTCTATATCATGGTGTTCTATGTTTTTTATTGTACTAGTTATTCAATATTTTTACTTTGAGTGTGTTTAAGTGTTCCCTTTAAAATATTTTTTTTATTTTGTCTTGCATGTCCTGTATACTTTGTTTATTTTCGTTAAATCAGAAAATACAAAAAAAATACAACCCCCCCCCCCAAAAAAACTATGGATTGATAACTCTTAGGACACATATGGCTCGAACATAGAGCATAACAATTATGTATAATGCTTGATTTAGGATTGTTAATCCCTGTAAACATTTCCTATTTATGCAATGATGTGTCGAATCTATAGGTTCTTAGCTACTGAGTGTGACTATACATGTTAGTGTTTGTTGAAAATGCCTCTAGGTATGTGTGAGGATTTAGCTAGCAGAATGATTGTACAATGTTCACACATCCCTAGACGGAGAACTCTTGTAGAAATTATATGCTTACATTCTATAACTCGTGATACTGTGTCTAACTTGTTAGAAATAACTTGAATAATCAATGTCACGATATATATGCATTTATATAAAGGTTAGAACTTTGGGCCAAATCACTAGTGGTCACGTCTTGTGTCTACAAGTTAAAGTGTTTCTATCTATGTGGGTAGATTGCGACTGATTCGGGGTCTTTGAAATCAAAACTATAAAATTTATAGTGCTAAACGTATAAATAAATAAAAATTGCATGCTATCAAATCTTGTGTCAAGCATAACCTGCAAGCACTACTCACTCCGCCTGATAAGTCTTTATGAGCATTGTGAGGATGAACACCTTGGTCCAAAGAATCATTTTGATCTTGTGCACAGACTAAAACCTAAAGCTTCGTGCCCCTCGTTCTAGTCTTATATGGCGTAGATAGAAACGTGACATGATTTTTCACTCTATTTCTCTTGTGATAGCATCTTGAATTACTGAGATAAAACATGTAATAAATTTTAACCCTACTTGATGCTCGTCTTCTGATGCTACACGTACATATGTCACTGCTCTATCTAATGCTTCCATGTATAAGAATTGCAACACACCCTGGATGTTGCTCCATATAGAATATCTCCTATAAATCACCATAAAGAATCGTATTTTTCACATCCTATTGAGACATCTCCTAGTCCCTGTTTATAGCTACAGAATAGAGAACACTAATTGTAGTAATTCGAGTAATAGGAGAGAATGTATCAAAGAAATCCACACCATAGTTCTGTGTAAAACCTTTGGCAACAAGACGAGCCTTTTAATGGTCAATAGTATAATTAGGAAGAAACTTGATCACAAAAACCAGCAAAAGCAAACTACATCAGCTCTTGGAGGGGCAGGAAAAAGATTTCAAGTGCCCCATTCAGTGAGAGTTTTCATCTCCTCGTAACGTCTTTTCAATGAGGAATAGCGAGAGCTTCTTGATAGGTTAACAGAATGACATTGACCGATAGAGTGAGAGCAAAGCTTTTGCAAGAAGAAGACAACCACACAAAAGAAACCACATCCTGAATAGGATGTTGAGTGCAAGTTCGAACAACTTTCTGAAGGGTAATCAGAAGATCAAGATCGGACCTGTCTACTATATTTGATGCATCAAAGGAAAGATTGCTAGCCCAGGTGTACAACCCCATACCCGGCCGAGTGGGATCCTCCCCATGTAGCGGGCCAGGGGCATGCTATGGGCGACGATTTGGTGTCGTCCCCGTTCAAGGGTGTGCGAACGCTCGTACAGGTGTATGGAGTTTTCGTGTTTTATGTTATAATATATACATATATATATATTTGTTTATAATATATATTTATTATATATATTTATAATATATATTTATTATATATAAATATATATTTATAATATAAATAGAGGGAAGGGGATACGGGTTAGGAGGAGGGCAGCAGAAATAAAAAGGAAAGAAGAAAAAAAGAAGGGCATCAGGCTTTTAGTTTAGCTCCCTCTCACCTCTCCCCCCAACCTGCTCTGTGCCAGCAAGCACGGCCCGAGCCACCGCCCCCTTTTTCTTCCTCATGTCGTCCTACGACAGCAGCCCGAACCACCTCCCCCCTCTCTCTCTCATCTACCTTGAGCAGCAGTCCCCGTCTCCTGATCTCTCTCTCTCTCTCTCACCGCCGCCTAAGAAAGGCAAGGCCGAGCTCTTCTCCCCTTCTCTCATCGCCGGCCACTAGTGGCAGCCCGAGCTCGGCTCTATCTCAGCTCTCCTTCCTAGCCACTGCCTACAACTAGGTCGGCCAGGAGCTCCTCTCCCGACGCCGCTTGGACCTAGGCCGGTCGGGATCAGCTTGCTCGACGTCGCCTAAAGTTGTGGAGATCGGGATCGACTTCCTCGGTGCTACATGGAGAACGATCGGCCATGGAGAGGCTCGACCATGGAGGAAAAAATCACTTGGAGCCTTCAACTCTCCAGCGGAGGTCGGATCCGTGCATGGAAAACCACTAAGGACGCTAGACGTAGAGCCTCGAGCTATAAGTAAATATCCTTACAAAAGGGAACTTGGGCTTCAGCCCATCGTAGTTCTTAGTGCCCCCGAGAGCCCTTCACCGGGCATGCCCTGGGCAGTCCTGAGATTAACTCTAAATTGCTAAGTAAAATAAATGTTAGACAAAAGTAGTCTAATAGGCTAAGAGAATGTTGTTATAATCTCACCCGTGAAGGGTTGGAGGGTTTTCAGGACAGTTAGTCTTGCGAGTTAGATGCTCGAGAGTTTGACATCAGGACGGGTTTGGTCCTGCGAGCTGGAGACTCGGGTTGAGAAACATTGCATGTGCATAGAAACAAAACTAGTGGAGGGTCATACAATACTGGGCCAACAGTCACACCGATGGCAGTACGGTGACTCTGGTGAGGTGTGAGGTTTGAGGGGCCAGTAGGTTGTTTATACTGCGGCCCGATGGACAATCCCCGAAAATGCACACCCGACAAAAAAGTCAGGCAGTTGGCCAGCATTAGTACGCTGAGACTCTAGAGTGCTCCTAGGACGTGTACTGAGGCGTACGAAGGGTCTGGGCTTGGTAGTGTGTATACCCGCCTAGGAAGCGGAAGCGCCCGTTCCGCTGCGTCCGTAGCCACAATGGTGGTACCAGAGAGTGATGCTAGCTCCAAAAAGTGGGAGCTAAAGGTCTGTGATCACAGAGTCATGTGGGTGAGTTGCACTTGCATCAATCATAAAATGCATGCATAACATACATTCATACTAGGTCATACACAACATAGATCCTTATCATATAAATTAGCATGAGCTCTTTTATATGATAAGTTATATTTTGAAACCTTAACATATAAGTTTGTATAGGTATTCATGTAAGTTAAGGTACTTTTGTGATGGTAGCTTAGTAGAAACATATTCTACTTGTTGTTCTTTACTTGTTAACTTACAACACCTTACTTACTTTCTGTATAGTTCTTCACACTTTACATGTGTTATATAAATAGAACTGCTAGAGTATAAATAGATTGATAATATTTATACTTGGTAGTATATCTCCACTGTCACCTACTTCTTTTTATACCCCTTGTTGTCCTCTGCTTCATCTTCCCGCTCGGTGCCTAGGAGTTGCGGAGGCGAGGTGTGAAGGAAATGAATTAGTCTTTATGACTAACAGTCGGTTGTGACCAAATCATTTTAGGAGCTTGAGGAGATGGAGTACCAGCACGACCAGCAGGACGAGGTGGCGGGACGTGAGGAGTTGATAACACCACCACCTACTACTACTACTATAGCCCATCGTCGGGCGGGACGACCTTACTTATGATAGATTAGCTTCCGCATGTTGTCATATTGATAGAGAGAGATTTGATATCATGTACAGGGCATACGCCCTTTCTCTTTTTTGTACTCATTTTGGACTTGTTGTACTTTCATTTCTTATTATAAATGATAGTGCTGTGACTTGTGGACTAGTTGTTTTATACACTGCTTTTATACTTCTATTTCTCAATTGGCCGAACAGGTTATATGATCATACCCACTATCAGGATCAACGTCTTGCGGTGTCGACTAACCCGTGAGTTAATGTCACCGTAAGGCGGCGGTTCTGGGCATAAGACCGGGAGCCTCCTTGGTAAGGGGAGGGGTCTTACAAACTGGTATAACTTGAACAAAAGATCATATGAGAAAGAATTCAACAACACTGGGTAACCCCGCTCGAGCAATAGTTTACGGACAAACTATGCAGTGGAAGCAATGGTGTTCCTATGTGTAAAAAGTCACAGAAAATATTCCATTTAAATAATGAGTTAGGCCAATCCAATTAGGACACCACCTTAGTTTGACTTACCAAGAGGATTTTGTAGTATATCCGAGTCTAAAATCGACCTCAGATATAGATTGGTTAAAATACAAGGATACCCAAATATACTAAGGAAAGAATTTAATGCAAGAGTAACTAATTAAGGCTTAAAATTCGATGTCACTACTCCACCTATCGAGTGATATTATCAATTCATACCCAAACTGATAGGACCACCTCAAGGAGATTTGGTCCCTATAGCATATTAATGGAATAGTAGGGTACTCGTAAACTAAACCCTCGTACCGATGACTTGATTACGTTGAGAAAACCATAGTGGCTAATACTAATGGTCGAAAAAGAATTCAAGTCTCAGAAGAGACCCATTTTTTGTTGGGTCAGATGTTGATCTTGAAAATTTATTCGTATAGTAACCTTGAAGGCCTAAGGTATATAATATATCAATTAAGGTGGAAATCAAGGTATAAGATTATTAAACCTAAGGATTGAGTGCACATATAAGAGGAATGCACTAGATATAAAGGGAATTTAGCCCAAAAGGTATATGGGATTATCCTTTTGTTTATTGGGCTAAATTGATAACTTGGATTTTTCTAGACCCTATTTTTATAAACGTCGTGTCACAGACATAATGATCTTGGGGAATTGGAATTTGAACATTAACCAAATGAAAATCGAGACTTATGTATCCCTCGAAGTTTGGGATATACGTAGAGAGTTGTCTGCTTGGATATATTACAACCCTAGAATAAGGAAAGTCGCTATGAGACGTTAGAAACTTTTGCGGGCTTGTAAACAAGATGATTACTTGGCACAACTTAGAGAGAGATAGTAATTTCATTGATGCAAAAAAACAAGTTGTGTACAATCCACAAGAATTCGAACATCAGGCTTTTTGAAAAACTAAAATCAAAGCAATTTTAACGACACGAAGACTCTATGTATAACTAAAGGAGCGTGTTACCTCAACAAAGCATGTTCCTAGATGCTCTAACACCTTAACCCAATCGATGTACCACATGATTAATTAATATATTGTCGGTTAAGGATTTGATTAATGAACTCAGATATATCGCAAAAGAGAGCCAATGTGAATTTAGAATTCAAGAAAAGTCAGAAGGATAATTGGAAATTTTGCATAGTTAGGGCTCTTAGGAAAGTGATAATGTTATCCGCGCCTACCTGATATACCCAAGTCATTAGGTCAGAAACATACAGATTGAGATAGGGTAACATCATGATAATATGGAGTGATTGTAGATTTTAACTGTTATATGATTAGAGCCTATAAAGTGATAATTCAAAATATTTGAATAATTTTGTTCATGATATTGGGGGTATAATGACCCCAGAAATTTAAAATCAAGTGAAAAACCATACTGATTTGGAAGATGTCAATTATAGGTATGAATATTTGGATGTGTTTCTGATGATCACAAGGGTCAAAACAAAAGTGTTCGATGATGATTTACAGATGGTGTGTTCTCTCAAAGAATCAATCCTTTTCAAATTTGAATGGTTTATTTACCCTTATACTTTGGAAGATAATTTAAGATATAATTAGAAATCTTGATAAGACAACTTCGTGCATTTATAATATAATATTTAAGTTTACTATGGTTGGTATGATTTAATACAACCTTGTTTGATCCAAAAAGGACTGAGATTTTGAGAATTAAACACAATGATGAAATATCATTACTATCCACGCTTACCTGATATAGCCAAGTCACTGGATCATAATTGTGAATTATAACTTTTAAATGACTCAAGCAAGCGAAAAGTCATTATATTGGAAATTTAAGAATTTAAATAAGTTAACGTTATGACACAAAGATTAATTTGTTATGACATGACATTGAAAATGTAACGACTCAGTAAATTGAAATGGAGTGGATGATTAATTAAAGTTGTACACATATATATGATCCCTTGATTATGATAGCGTCACTACTAGAAAAGTGAGTATTGGCTACACTTTTTTTGGCCAAGGACTAAAAATCGTGGCTAATACACTAATATTAGCTAGGATTGCAAAAACTGTGGTTAATAGTTATTTTATAGCAAGGGTTATAAATAGTGTGGCTAATACATATGTATTAGCCATGAAAAATAATATTCATGGCCAAAACCCACATATCAATCAAAATCCGCACGTTTATTTACCCTCCAACTCTTTCATCCTGATTTCAACCCTAGCCATCACTCCATGCCGTAGCCCCTCCCTCACGATTCCCTCTCTTCCCTCGATAGACCGCGAAATCCCCTCGACAAATCGACAAAGCAGGTCTTCCTCCCCCATTCGCCTCTTTAATTGAGATCAAGTATTCCATTCATTCGACATCCTCTTTTGCTTTCCAAATCGATTTTACCCCCTTTCTCGTTCCTCTTTTCAAGTTTTTAGTGACCGCCGAAGTCGAACACCTCTGCAATGCAATGGAAAAGCCCGAACTCTTGAGTCACCGCCGGCTATTTTACGCGATTTTAGCTTGGACGAGGAAAAGGTCGGTGCTCGCGAGGTCTCTACTAGGTCTGAAGGAGGCTGGCGGTCACTGCTAGGAAAAAAGGAGTTCAGAGGTTGCTGCTTCGGAAGAGAAGAGGTCAAGGTGTTTCCTGATATTTTTTCCGCTCCCAAGGTGGCAGCATTTTGAGCAGATGTCGGCAAGGTGTTGCTTGATCTCATTCCTCAATAGCAATCCCGGCTATCGATTGGCTTCCTCGATAGAGCAATAGAACTCCTACCTCAATAGCCATCCTGGCTCCAGATCCGATCGCAATCAAGCTCCCGATCTTGACAAGGTAACACCTACCTCTTCTATCTTCAAAGGTTATGGTAATATGTTACCTCCTATGGTATCTGTAATGGAGAACATGACTGATTTTTTTTCTTGATTTTAGATCTGTTGACTCCTTTATTTTAGATCTATTGTTTCCTTTATCAAGAGCTAATGATAAGAAAATAATTTTAGAACAGTTGTCTACTTTATTTTAGAAAAGTGGGAACTTCAAGTCTGTGTCGACATAGCAACTTGCATGTGCGTGCGCATGATTCGGTCATAGCATAACATTCATATCATGTCATTCATTGCATACACAAGATCCTCATCGTATAAGTTTGTATGGGCACTCTTATACGATGAGTTACTTTACTGTTAACCCGATCCTTAACTTATAAGTTTGTATGGGCACTCTTATAAGTTAAGTTACTATTCTGATTACTTATACCTGCTGTCATGTATATAGATATTTTTAGAACTGCTAGTTGTGTAGCGTAGTTTATACTCCACCATATTTACAGTCACCTGCTTGTTTACTTGCTTATATATATACATATTGTACCTTTGTTCCTTTCTCCGCCCGGTGCTGAGGAGTCGCCGGGGGAGCGGATGTGAAGCCACTTAGTCTTATGACTAACGGTTGCTACGTCTTCCTTTTTAGGAGGAAACCCCGCAGGTAGAGCAGCAACGGACTATGCAGCAGGACAGCTAGGCCCGGATGATAGGACCTGAGGTGGTGGTGCCATCGGTACCGTCAGTGACAGTCGTGAGTGTTTTCATGTAGCCGTTTGGCAAAACATTTCTAGACTCTTGTTCTTTTGTACAAGCCTGTTGTGCTTGTTATCTTCCGCTACTTTTGGACTTTAACTTAGCTGTGAACTGAACTGCTTTTACTTTTCTGTTATGGTTGGGTTGGCATTGCTTATGTGATATGGATTGTAGCCGGCGGAATAGGCGTCTTATGGTAAAGGCTAACCCGTGTGTTAGTGCTACCACAAGGCGGCTATTTCGGGCATAAGTCTCCCCTCGTGCCGTGTGTTGTGTTCCGGGAGGGGGGTCTTACAAATGGTATCAGACTTAGCCGATCTTCACCTACAGCAGTCAGGTAACAATGGGCCACTCCCGTTCGATTAGTCAGTTTGGGGACAAACCGACTTAGCGGAAGCAGTGGTGTGCCCATATGTAATTCACACTAAGTTGTCCAACTTTGACATTATTTTTAGCCAACCTGACCCTAATTTGTACCTTGCGTATAGGTCCCAGCGCAGGTGGAGCCGGTTGGGGGCACTCCTACCCCTTCCGTCCCTTCACAATTCTAGCAGTCGGAACTGGGACAAACGCTGTCAGCCATATTGGATGCATTTAAAGCCCAACAAGCTCCGGTGCAACAACAAGCGCCAGGCTCCAACTGGTTGAGCACCTTCCGTGCCCTGTCCCCTCCTGCCTATCTTGGGACAGAATCGCCGGTGCGCACCGAGGAATGGCTTGATACCGTACAGGAATTGATGGCTGGCATAAGATGTCCGAACAGCATGGCGGTGAAATTGGTAGTGACGCTGCTAGAGCAGCACGCCAAAAGGTGGTGGAAGTCCCTCATGGGCTCCACCTTCCAAGGGCGGTTGTACACGGACATCAGTTGGAACGAGTTCACCGAGGCTTTTCTGGATCAGTTCATCCCTTCTTCTGCTCGGGATGAACTTGAAGAAAGATTTCTGCAGCTGAAGTAGGGATCGAAATCGGTAACGGAGTACCAGAGGGAGTTCCAACACCTCACTGGGTTTGCCGATTCCTATGATTTGGACGATAGAGGCTACGCGAGGCGCTTCTACAAAGGATTAAGGGACCCCCTGAGGCAGGCCCTTTTGTTTATAGCCGATGCAAGCCTGGCAGAAATCATCGACATGGCAAAGAGACTGGAGGCGGACCACATGGGATGTGGCAAGAGACCTGCGGAAGGAGTAATTGAAGTCGGCCCTAGTAATAGAAGGCGGAATGATCATGGCAGAGGAAGGGGAAACCACAGAGGCGGTCGGTGGGTCAACCGGAACTATCGGGTGGAGTACCCAATTCCACAATTACCTCCACCACCGCAGCAACAACATTATCAACAACCTGGGGGCCGACGTGAGGTGATATGTTTCGAGTGCAACCAACCGGGGCATGTCCGACGAGTTTGCCCGCGATTGATCGGAGGTGCTCCTATTGCTCCCCCTCCAGTAGCTCCACGGGGGCGAGGGCACATGCGTGGCCGAGGAAGAGGACCACCAGGGAGAAATCAAGGACATGCACGGGAGCATGTATTCGCATTGGATATGACTCAGGAGAGAAATCCGCAGGAAGTCATCACCGGTACGTGAAAAATTTATTAATATTATATGACTTGTTAGACTTACGATACAAATGATACGCGTAATTCTGAATGGTGATTACCTTTTTGGAACCTAGGCACTGTCATGGTTAGCGGGAGACCCGCCTATACGTTATTTGACACGGGTGCGTCTCACTCGTTCATTTCGGCGGACTTCGTGAAGGACTTGGAGGGAGTGCAACACTTCACGGGCACTACTCAAAGGGTGCGCCTTCCGGATGGCTCTGAGATGACGTCGTCAGCAAGTTGCGACTTCGACACCCTTATTAGAGGAAAGTTCTTTGAAACTCCGGCTACAGTGTTAAGAATCCCGGAGTTCGATCTCATCCTGGGCATGAGGTGGTTGAACTGGCACCACGCCAGGATCAATTGTGCGGAGAAGCAAGTTATGTTGAGGCATGGAGACTCGGAAGTCATCTTCCAAGGTATTAAATTCGCACCCCGTAAATTATTATCTTCAATCCAAGCTATGAAATCTCATATGGAAGGGGACGAGGTCTATGTAATTTGCTTCGAGTTGAATAAATTGACATTAGAGGTCAAGGATGTGCGGGTGGTGCGAGAATTTCCCGAGGTATTTCCCGAGAAATTGCCGGGACTACCCCCGCATAGGGAAGTGGACTTCCAAATAAAGCTAATTCCGGGTGCCAAGCCCATCTCGCGAGCTCCATACCGAATGGCTCCAAAGGAACTTGCAGAGTTTAGAGTCCAGCTTCAGGAATTGGTGGAAGCAGGGTTCGTTCGCCCAAGCTCGTCGCCTTGGGGAGCGCCCGTTTTGTTCGTCAAAAAGAAGGATGGCACCTTGCGGTTATGTATTGATTATCGAGAGTTGAACCGGTTAACGGTGCGGAACACCTATCCCCTACCGCGCATTGATGAATTATTTGATCAATTGGTGGGATCGTATTGGTTCTCCAAGTTAGATCTGCGTTCAGGATATTATCAGCTGAGGATACAAGAAGATGACATTCAGAAGACGGCGTTCAGTTCGAGATATGGTTTGTATGAATTCACCGTGATGCCGTTTGGGCTCACAAACGCCCCTTCCGCCTTTATGAGCTTGATGAACAAGGTGTTCAACCCTTATTTGGACATCTTTGTCATCGTGTTCATCGATGATATCCTAGTCTACTCCAAGACTGAAGCAGAACACGCCGAACATCTAACTTTAGTGCTGAGGAAGCTAAAGGAGCACACTTTGTTTGCCAAGTTCAGCAAATGCGAGTTTTGGCTTCGAGAGGTCGCGTTCTTGGGCCATGTGACTAGTGGGGCGGGGCTAGCTGTAGATCCGGCCAAGGTGCGGGCCGTGAAGGAGTGGTCGCCATTGAAGTCAGCGGCCGACATACGGAGCTTTCTTGGACTTGCCGGGTACTACCGCAAGTTCGTGAAAGGCTTCTCGAAGATCGCCCTTCCCCTTACTACGCTGACCAAGAAGGGTGTGCCGTTTGAATGGACACCCCAGTGCGAAGCTGCATTCCAAGAGTTGAAGGACAGATTGACGACTGCACCCATCCTAGCTCTTCCATCTGGGAAGGAGGGCTTTCAAGTTTACACAGATGCGTCGTATCAAGGGATGGGAGCTGTGTTGATGCAGAGTGGGCATGTGATCGCTTATGCTTCAAGACAGTTGAAGAAGCATGAAGCCAGCTACCCGGTGCATGATCTAGAGTTGGGAGCGGTGGTATTCGCCTTGAAGATGTGGAGGCATTATTTATATGGCGTCCACTGCGAGATCTACTCGGATCACAAAAATCTGAAGTACGTTCACACCCAAAAGGAGTTAAACTTGAGACAGCGGCGGTGGTTGGAGTTCTTGTGCGACTATGAATTCACCTTGAACTACCACCCCGGGAAGGTTAATTCCGTAGCTGATGCCTTGAGCCGAAAGGCACTGGGAACGAGCACGGAATCCCGCTTGATGAGGATGGAGTTAATCCGAACACTACAAGAGATGGAAATCACTTTGGTCTTTAAGAATCGATCGGAAGAGTATACAGAATATTTGGCCGCGATGAGTATAGTTTGCAACATACGAGACCGGATCCGGACGGAACAAAAGAAGGATGCGGCTTTAACCCCGGCTTTCAAGTCAATGGAGGATGGGACTACGGAAGAATACTCCCTAAAAGACGGCCTCGTCCATTTTCGTGGCCGGCTTTACATCCCCGAAGGTGACAACATTCGGGAGGATATTCTAAAGGAGGCCCATTGCTCCAAGTACTCGGTGCACCCGGGGATCGCGAAGATGTACACCGATTTGAGAAAGACGATGTGTTGGCCGGGCATGAAGAGGGATGTCAAGTACTTTGTTACTCATTGCGTTGCCTGCCAAATGGTGAAGGCGGAGTGCAGAAGCCCCGGTGGAATGCTACAGTCGTTGCCCATCCCCGAATGGAAATTTGAGGACATCTCCATGGACTTCGTCCACGGGTTACCTCGCTCGCGCTCGGGGAATGATTCTGTGTGGGTGATAGTTGACCGGTTGACCAAGGTAGCCCGATTTATCCCAATGAAGAAGGAGGCGCAGGTGGGCGTCTTAGTGCGTCTCTTTGTGGAACAATTTGTGCGGTACCATGGTGTGCCGAAGACGATCATCTCCGATCGGGATGGTCGGTTTACTTCAAGAGAATGGAGGGCTGTACAGGCTTATTTGGGCTCGCGCCTCGCCTTTAGCACAGCCTTTCACCCACAAACGGACGGGCAATCTGAACGAACCATCCGAACATTGGAGGACCTTCTGAGGTTGTGTGTGCTAGATAAAGGAGAATCATGGGAGAGACTCTTACCTCTCGTGGAGTTCTCTTATAATAACAGTCACCAAGCCAGTATTGGAATGGCACCTCATGAAGCTTTGTATGGAAGGAGGTGTAGAACACCCTTGTCCTGGGTGCAAGACGAAGATCCGAAGTCATTGGGAAATGAGTATATTGATGACACGGACGCGGTGGTTAGGTTGATCCGGGATCGAATGCTAGAGGCTCAAAGCCGACAGGCGAAATATTACAATGCAAGGCACCGTATGGTAGAGTTTCAAGTGGGTGATAACGTGTTCCTGAAGATTCGACCGATGCACGGAATGTCGCGGGTACGTGGAGTCAAGAAGCTCAGCCCAAGGTATGTCGGACCCTATGTCGTAGTGGAAAGGATTGGCCCTCTGGCCTATCGATTGGAGTTACCACCGGAGCTGGAGAACCTTCACGACGTGTTCCATGTATCGTCGCTTCGGAAGGCTTTGCTGCGGCCTGAACAGTATATCCCCACGGCGGATGGTGCAGTGGCGTCTGATAGGTCTGTGCGACTGGAGCCGGTGCGGATCGTTGATAACGAGACAAGAACCTTGCGCCGCAAAAGTGTTCCCTTGGTGAAAGTGCTATGGTCTAATCATGGGAAGGAGGAGTTCACATGGGAGCCAAGGGATTTGATGCAAGAGCGCTGCCCGGAATTATTTACCCCAGGTAAAAATTTTATTTGAAAGCATAGTTCCCTTTTATGTGTTTCACTCCCATAGCCTTACCCTGATTTCGGGGACGAAATCTTTTATTTTGTTTATAGGATTTGTAACGTCCCGATTCGCGCTAGGCCCCTTGATTGCGCTTTTAAGTCAAGGGGGCTGTGGTGAGCCCAATGGGGGTGTGGGTGAACAGGTGCGGACGTATGGGAAATGAGGAAAACAAGGCAAAATGGTGTTTTTGGCCGACACGGGTATGGACACGGCCGTGTCCATACCCGTGTGCCTCATGCCAATATTGAGTTTTCAGTCAGAGAGGTACACGGGTATTGGGACACGGCGTGTCCCTACCCGTGTGCCGAGGACACGGGTCGAGACACGGCCGTGTCTCTACCCGTGTTCCGCAACCCCGACACGGCAGAAAGTTGTTCTGGGATGAACACGGCCCTAAACACGGCAGGCGACACGGCCGTGTCACCTGAACACGGGTAGGAACACGGCCGTGTGCCTACCCGTGTCTGCGGTGTATAAAAAGGAAAAAGTTGGGAAACCATAGCATTTCATCCCCTTTCTTCAGCCTCGAAATTTCTGAGGGAGTTCTCTTGGCTGGAGGAGGAAGAGCTTGCCGGAGCCATCCTTGGAGGAATCAAAACGCCGCCACCGTCAAGGGAAAAACAATGCTGCCGCGAAGGAGTGCGAGGCTCATGGCCGGCCATGGTGGTACCGCTGGACTTGAGGTGAGCTTCCTCCCCTCTCCCTTGGTGCTAGATCTATAGTTATTTTAGGAGAGACATCGACTCCATAGAGTCTTGATGGCGAGGAGGAGAGTTCTTAGGATAAGCCATGCCTAGGTTTTCTAGGCTTAGTCTCCCTCAACCTTCTCATCATTCAAAGGGGAGATGAGAGGGGTTTTCGTTGAGGGTTTAGCTTTGAAAGGAGAAATAAGGTTGGGTGTGATTTCTGGAGAAGTTTATGCGAGGTCGTTGCAAGGAAGAAGATGAACGGATGCCGTTCATCTCGCCTTAAGATGCGTGCAGAAATCTGATTTCTGCACGCGGCGACCTTCGTGGCCAATTTCGGAGGTGTTCTGGCCAGATCTGGGTGAACGACTCAACACGAAAGTCGTAGCCCTTGAAATTACCTTTCCAACGAGTGGTTGCTCGTTTCCATGCGATACCTGTAGCCACGGGAAAGCTGGTTCGAGTCCGCTGCGTTCGGGAAAATTCCTGTACAGGAAACTGTTTCCTGTACGCATTCGAGTTGAATTTCTGGTATGTTGCGACCAGATCTGGGTGATCGACTCAACACGAAAGTCGTAGCCCTCGCGATTAACTTTCCAACGAGTGGTTTCTCATTTCCATGCGATACCTGTAGCCACGGGAAAGCTATTTCGAGTCCGCTGCGTTCGGGAAAATTCCTGTACAAGAAACTGTTTCCTGTACGCATTCGAGTTGAATTTCTGGTATGTTGCAACCAGATCTGGGTGATCGACTCAACACGAAAGTCGTAGCCCTCGCGAATACCTTTTCAACGAGGGGTTGTGCATTGTGATCGGATTCTTGTAGCTCCGGGAATCCCAGTTTTAGTATCGGGCTATCCTATGTTAATGCACTTGTTAATTTATAATGCTAGCACTCTTGCAATGATTGTGATTTGCTCATTTGTTATCTTGCTCCCATATATCTATAATGTTGTTGTTGCTATAATTTAGCATGGTTACTCATTTGGTTGTGTAATAAGGAATAACCATGCAATGGTAGTGAAAGGGATTGGATGGGAAGGCTAGATATTAGGAGTTGGGATTGGTATAGGATATATTTATATAATTTGGTGTTGAACATATCTATTATGCGTAGTGTTGAGGTGAATTCATTGAATAGGTGGGCGTGAACATGATGAACACTATGTGAAGAGTATTTTGTAACCGTAATCCGAGACCAAGGGGTTTATTAACAACCGATGCTTAGAGTTGTAGTCTCCCTACGGGTAGCATCGAGTGAGTTGTTTTGGGGCATGTGATGTGCGACAATTCATCGTGTCGCGATATTGAGATAATGGTTGTGGCAGGTCTACGGGTTCGCTAGTCGTCACACCGATGGGAGCCAATGGGTAGACCTTGGGCGGTAGGGTTAGATACTTGGTGTCCATAACCCGAGATCTCCTCCGTGCCATGAGAACGGTTGGGCTTGCACCTCGTGCGTTTCCGAGGTTCCATCCGGTTCGAAATCAAAGGCCAGGTTGGGCTGTGTCTTGGTGCACATTTACCCAAGACCCCTTCTGAGCCATAGTATGCATGTGAGCTCCGCTGTTGTGTTCTTAGCGTTGAGGCGTACGGGGGCCTAGGATGGGTAGTGTGATACCACCTAGTAGTGGAGACGCCCGCTCCACTGTCGCCGTCTGGCCACGACGGACGACGCCTGAGAGGTTAGCTACCTGCTCGAAAAGTGGGAACTTCAAGTCTGTGTCGACATAGCAACTTGCATGTGCGTGCGCATGATTCGGTCATAGCATAACATTCATATCATGTCATTCATTGCATACACAAGATCCTCATCGTATAAGTTTGTATGGGCACTCTTATACGATGAGTTACTTTACTGTTAACCCGATCCTTAACTTATAAGTTTGTATGGGCACTCTTATAAGTTAAGTTACTATTCTGATTACTTTTACCTGCTGTCATGTATATAGATATTTGTAGAACTGCTAGTTGTGTAGCGTAGTTTATACTCCACCATATTTACAGTCACCTGCTTGTTTACTTGCTTATATATATACATATTGTACCTTTGTTCCTTTCTCCGCCCGGTGCCGAGGAGTCGCCGGGGGAGCGGATGTGAAGCCACTTAGTCTTATGACTAACGGTTGCTACGTCTTCCTTTTTAGGAGGAAACCCCGCAGGTAGAGCAGCAATGGACTATGCAGCAGGACAGCCAGGCCCGGATGATAGGACCTGAGGTGGTGGTGCCATCGGTACCGTCAGTGACAGTCGTGAGTGTTTTCATATAGCCGTTTGGCAAAACATTTCTAGACTCTTGTTCTTTTGTACAAGCCTGTTGTGCTTGTTATCTTCCGCTACTTTTGGACTTTAACTTAGCTGTGAACTGAACTGCTTTTACTTTTCTGTTATGGTTGGGTTGGCATTGCTTATGTGATATGGATTGTAGCCGGCGGAATAGGCGTCTTATGGTTAAGGCTAACCCGTGTGTTAGTGCTACCACAAGGCGGCTATTTCGGGCATAAGACTCCCCTCGTGCCGTGTGTTGTGTTCCGGGAGGGGGGTCTTACACTATGTCAGGTTAAGAGGTCTGGTAATTAATGCTGGCAGTAGGGAGGAGAGTCTTGGCTATATGCCAGAAATAATTCTCATAGTTTGCCATTAGTCTCAGACTTTTGGACGGTGGTGGGACCATGGCAATCCGGTACAATGATAATGTTCCCTGAGTGTACGGAATGTTTGGTAATATATGCAAACGTTTGTGATATATTGAATGGTGCTTAAGTTGTACCTTCTTGTGATATATCTATTTATGGTTGTTATGCATGCAGGGAAGGAATACCGCTGCCCCCAGTATGAGGTTATGTCATTACAAATTGGTTAGCTAAAGCTGAACGTTACCTTGTTTGCCACCCTTATGGTGGATTGTCTCCGTGCAGTTATAGGAGGGCCGAGCGGGAAATAGTGGGTTTTAGCCCCGAGATGCTATGTCGGCCCTCGAAGGCAAAGAGAAGAGCTTTTAGTGTTTTTCATTCATGTCAGGCCTGCATGCCGATGTTTGTAAACCACTCTTTTTGGGGAAAAACATTTGTAAGGCCATAAGGCCGTAACTTTTTTGTATTTTGTAAAAGATTCATGTTTTGTATAATAGTGGACATTCACATGAATTGATTTCATGTATCCATTAAGCTTCCGCTAGAATGCTCTGAGTTAGGATTCGTTTGGTCTCTTGATATTTAACTTATAACCCTGCTGACTGTCTGTGGAATAATGCATGGGGCCCCGGCCGGATCCTCTATTATATTTCATATGACGAACGGAGGTGTTACAAGTTTCTTCTTCAATAGGAGCAGGAGTTTTGACAGTCTCCCCCTCAATCTCTGATGAAATCTTGTTCAGTATTGGTGATTTATTTCGTCTTAAGAAAAGAGAGATGAACTAGCAATCCAATTAGACAAGTATACCTATCGAACTGTAGCTAGGGGACACAAGTGTCGTATTGAAATCCGGGAACTGTTTAATACACTTACTCACAGGAAGACTATTATTTTATCGACGAAAAATCTTTAGGTATAAAGAGAAAATTTAACGCACTAAGGAAAGGAAATATTACGCTAAAAAGAGAACTAACGCAGTTAAGTAGAGAGCATAAAAGAAGTGATTACAACGAAGGATTAGAACGGTGAAGTAGAAAAGCACTCGATCGAGAATAACCTCGACTAAATTCGATTAAAAATACAATAAATAAACCTAATCTTATGTAACGACCCCATC
Organism: Platanthera zijinensis; assembly: GCA_039513925.1. Taxonomy (NCBI): domain Eukaryota; kingdom Viridiplantae; phylum Streptophyta; class Magnoliopsida; order Asparagales; family Orchidaceae; genus Platanthera; species Platanthera zijinensis. The sequence goes on along the minus strand of CM077082.1, from coordinate 164,489,752 downwards.
AGTTACATGACGTATAATAGAAGGTCCGGCCGGGGCCCCACACTATATGCCACAAACAGACGGTGAGGTCACAGGATAATACCAAACCATACACGAATCCTAACTCAGAGCATTCTAGCGGAAGCTTTAAGTTGTAATTTGAACTCTAACCAGGAATGTCCAATATATAAACCACCTTTATATATATACAACCACGGAATGTACAACAAAGGTTTGGCCTTCAGGCCTTACAGTTCCTCTTTCCATCAACATGGATTACAAACCTCGACGCGCAGGCCGGCCATACATGAGGAAAAGAAAACAAGCAAAAACATTCGCTTAGCCTTCAAGGGCTAGCCGCAACAGCAGCAGCAACAGCAGTAGGGCTTCAGCCCTTCATTTACCACTTGGCTCTCCAGCACCTGCATAGGGACAATCCACCCAAATGGTGGCAAACAATGCAACGGTCAGCATTCAACTGACCCAATTATAACAATCCTACCCCTTTCTCGGGGCATTAGCATTCTTTCCCTGCATAGCATGACATCATCATATAGCAACTATGTGCGCGCAGGCACATTCAAGACATCACAACTATCGGCCACACGGCCCGACAGTCCGTGCACTCAGGGCACATTCTTGGTGTACCGGAATACCAGGGTCAACACCACCGTCTACACGGTATTTGAGAATTCCAGTCTTTCCGGCGCGCGGGCCTAAGACTCTCATTAGGCGCTCCAACAAAACCCATAACCAGGCTTCCAAGTCGAACGGACCTAACGCAGGTACGGATTAGCCACCCCCCGTTGCTCAAGTCACCGTGCCACCTCGAATACGGAAGTATCCATGGCAATTTATAGGCGCGGGTCGGTTTCACATTTCCTGTTCGGCAATCTACCTTTTCATCGAGTTGCAGCCCAACGGCTCAATCGCACACAAAGTTGCAATGCACTACCACAAGAGTTGCATCCAACCCTCTTCATTTCCTGGACATCATCCAGTACTTCCTGCTGCACCAAGCAACAGGTAGGCACAAGGCAACACAAGCCATAATCACGGAGCCTTCTCCGATATGCAAACAAGCATCACCAATCCAGACTAGCATGTCCAGATGGGCTTCACACAGCATGCCTAGATCCGTACTCTAATTCCGGACTCTAACAAGGGGGACTTCACATATCTACCCCAAGGGACACCACAACCCACCGCACACTCGCGGGGAAGGGTTTTCCCTATGCAATGCAGAAAAGAAGGACTTCACATGTCCAAGAAGGGAGATCGTTACCCTTGTCGATCTCTTGGGAGCCATCGTAAACTAGCCGGTGAGAAAGAACCGCAGCAGCTTTGCATTCACAACGCTGGCCTCGGATCACGAATCGGACCACGGGAGCTCCGCCGGTGGCTTGATCTCCTCCTCCTTCTTCTTCCTCCTCTCTCTTTTTCTCTTCCTTAACCAAGTAAAGAATGACTTCCTTCATCAAGTCTCTGCTGTTTAAATCCAGCCAGGAATCACCTGAGCCCTTGGATCCAAAGAGAGAAATTCAACGGCCACGATTTTCCCAAAAACACACATTTTTGGCTGACACGGCCTGTGACACGCCCGTATCACAGGCCGTGTACCCTTAAGCGGCACACACGGTATTCGTACTGACTGATCTTTACCATAACACGGGCATCGACACGCCCATGTCGAACCTGACACGCCCGTGTCAGTCATGAGACACGCCCGTGTCCCCCTGCTTCATCGAGCTCCAAACTCAACCAGCAGTACACGGGTAGGCACACGGCATCAGACACACCCGTGTCCAATCTGACACGCCCGTGTTCAAGGCTTGGTTCCAGGCCGTGTAATCTTCTGACTCAGAACGCATTTTATTTGAGTGACACGCCCTGGGACACGCCCGTGTCCCAGGCCGTGTACCCCCGACACGCCCTGGGGCATGTCCGTGTCCCAGGCCATGTAAAATGACCTGCACCTCAAAACCATTTTTGAGTCTTTTTGGGGTGTTACAATCCTCCCCCCTTAACAAAATTTCGTCCCGAAATTTGCAGGTAAGGAAACAAGAACCAACACTGCTATAACTTGATAACTCTGTCATAACAAAAGGTACACGGTCTACAGCTTATACAAACAACTCGGGAAATTCAGCTCGCATGGTCTGCTCTCGCTCCCATGTTAGCTCTTCACGGCCACAATTGTCCCATCGGACCTTGACCATCCCGATCACTTTGTTCCGCAACTGTTTCTCGGCTCGATCCTCGACCCGTATGGGTCAACTCTCGTCGTTAGCCCATACTCGACCGGTACCCGATCATTCTCCACTACTTGAGCTGGATCCTTCACCGCCTTACGAAGGACTGCGATGTGAAATACATCATGTAATCCACCCAAGTCTGCTGAAAGTGCTAGTCGATAAGCAGCTTCCCCAACTCGCTCCACCACCTCAATCGGACCAAGATACCTCGGACTTAGCTTTTTCAGACGCCGAATCCTGGACACGCCTTTGAAGGGTTTGATCTTCAAATATACCCAATCACCCACCGCGAACTCCACGTTCCGGTGTTTGGCATTGTAGTACTTTGCTTGACGATCTTGAGCTATCAATAGCCTCTCCCGAATATAGCGTATGAGCGAGGTAGCTTCTTCGACTTCCTTTTTCCCACTCAGCTTAGATTCGCCTGCTTCTGCCCAAGCTAACGGTGTCCGGCATTTACGACCATATAAAGCCTTAAATGGTGCCATACCGATGCTCGCTTGGTAGCTATTATTATAGTAAAATTCGACAAGAAATATATAATCTTCCCATCTCTTACCAAAGTCTAGGGCACACATGCGGAGCATGTCCTCCATCGTCCTGTTGGTTCGTTCAGTCTGGCCATCCGTTTGGGGATGAAAGGGCGCCGTACTAAACGCTAATTTTGTACCCAACATTTGATGAACGAGCCGCCAATCATTCGATGTGAACTGCCCATCACGGTCACTGACGATGCTCCGAGGAACACCGTGCAGTCGAACAACCTGCTCCACATAAAGCTTGGCCAAGGTTTCCACTGAATCATCTCTTCTGTTTGGAAGGAAGTGCGCCACTTTTGTCAACCGGTCCACAATCACCCAGATTGAATCATGACCGCGTTGAGATCTCGGCAACCCGTGCACGAAATCCATCGAAATGTCATCGAACTTCCACTCCGAAATAGGTAATGACTTCAGGAAACCGCCAGGCTTCTGGCATTCTGCTTTCACCAACGCACAGGTATTGCATTCCGCCACATAACGTGCGACATCTTTCTTTAGTCCAGGCCACCAGAACAGCTTTTTCAGATCTCTGTACATCTTTGTGCTCCCTGGGTGAACTGAGTACTTTGCAAAGTGAGCTTCGTACATCAACTCTTCCCTCAGTTTACCCACACTCGGGCTGCACACTCGACCATTTCTTCGTAACAAACCATTATCCCAAGAGAATTGGTCATCCGGCCCATCTTTTGCATAGCGCTGGAGACTTTCATCAAGCTCTGTTGCTCGCCGAACTCTGTTCGTAAGGTCATTTTGCACCTCCGTCCAGTTCAAGCATGCATCAGTCGACGAACCCTTGTCAACACAAGATATCTCCAATGCTTCCAATTCCTGGATTAAACACTGATCATGCCTCTGCAACCAGCTTGCCCGTACCGGAGTCTTCCGACTCAAAGCATCAGCGACCACATTTCCCTTCCCGGGAGTATAGTGAATCTCGAAGGTGTAGTCCCCAAGGAACTCCATCCATCTTCATTGTCGCATATTCAGATCCTTTTGATCCAACAAGTACTTTAGGCTTTTGTGATCTGTATAGATATCCACTTTAATGCCATATAGATAGTACCGCCACAACTTGAGCGCAAAGATTACCGCCGCCAACTCCAAATCATGGACGGGGTAATTCCGCTCATACACTTTCAACTGGTGCGAGCCATAAGCAATCACTTTACCAAACTGCAGAAGAACGCAGCCTAAGCCGCTCCCGGAAGCATCACTATAGATCTCATACCCATCTGTACCACAAGGCGATGTCAACACAGGCGTCGTGGTCAAACGACTCTTCAAGTCTTCAAGAGCTCGCGTGCACTCCGGCGTCCAAATGAACTTTTGATCTTTTCTCGTCAGCGTGGTCAGAGGTAAAGCAATTCGTGAGAAGTTTTTCACAAACCGTCTATAGTAGCCCGCAAGTCCAAGGAAGCTCCTGACCTCGGCCACTGAAGACATCACTGGCCAATCTCGAATGGCACTTATCTTCAACGGATCCACCGCGATACCTTCTCCACTTACCACATGGCCTAAAAAGGCGACTGAAGAGAGCCAGAACTCACACTTTGAGAACTTGGCATAAAGCTTATTCCTCCGCAGGGTATGCAAGACCAACCGCAAATGGTTTGCATGATCCTCTTCCGACTGAGAGTATACTAAGATATCATCGATAAACACAATCACGAACAAATCCAAGTACTCTCGGAACGTTCGATGCATTAGGTCCATAAATACCGAAGGCGCATTAAATAGGCCAAACGGCATTACCGTGAACTCATAATGACCGTAGCGTGTTCCAAACGCCGTCTTGGGAATGTCACCTTCCCGAATCCTCAGCTGATAATATCCCAATTTCAAATCCAACTTGGAATAGACCGTTGATCCTGCCAGCTGATCGAATAGGTCATCAATTCGCGGAATCGGATATTTGTTTTTCTCCGTCAGCTTATTCAATTCGCGGTAGTCAATACATAACCGTAAACTACCGTCTTTCTTTTTCACAAATAGAACAGGCGCGCTCCAAGGTGACATACTTGGGCGTATGTATCCCTGCTCCAACAACTCTCGCAATTGGACTTTCAACTCAGCCATCTCTTTTGGCGCGACGCGATATGGTGAGCGGGCCACAGGTTTCGCACCTGGCACCAACTCAATAGAGAAGTCAATCTCCCGCTGGGGTGGTAACCCAGGAAGATCTTTAGGAAACACATCGGCAAACTCTGACACAACCAGTACTTCACCGACACTGGCCTTTTGGCTCAACAGCCTGAATTAGCGTGAAGAATAACTCCGCGCCCTTCCGAACAGCATTGACGACTTGGAGCGCAGACAACAACGTCCCGCCAACTCCTCGCATACCAGCGAACTTCGTCACAAGTCCAGTATTCTGGCCTAGTGTAATCTCCTTGGAGTTGCAATCAATAAAGGCACGCTGCTCCGAGAGCCAGTCCATACCAAAGATCACATCAAACTCCGACAACGGTATCACAGCTGCACTCAAACCGAAATCCCGACTTCCTATTTGCACATCCACATCGCAAGCCCTATCCGCAAGCATCACACAGCCATTCGGCAATAGCACCCTTGTACTATCCACCGTCACATGACTCGGTACCCCAATTCGAGATACGAAATCCTCAGGCAGAAAAGAATGCGAAGCACCCGTATCAAACAGGGCTCTCGCCAAATTATTCCGAATCAGGACAAAGCCTGCAGCACACACATCATGCACAAGCTATACATAACCAAAAGCAATAGCACTTAAGCAAGTAAGCTATATCAACTCGTACCTGTGATGACGTCACTTTGCTTAATCGCCTCCTGGTGGCCAAGCTGATATATTCAGGGCTGTGCCTGGGACGCAGAGGAATCAACCACCGCTTTGCCCTTCTCAGCATAAGACGCACCCGTCTTCTTTTCCCCTTTGGGCTGAACAACCCGACAATCACGAGCTATATGCCCCACCCGGCCACAGTTATAGCATGTACGAGAATCCGGCCTTGATGTCGCCCCCGACACAACGGTCGTAGTCACTTGCCCAGACGGCTTAGACCTCTTGCCCCCTCTCTTTTGGTAGAACGATTTGCTAGGGCGAGGTGCTTGAACCTCTGGCTTCAACACAATCAAGCCCTTGTTCCCTTGTACCCGCCGCATGTCCTTCTCCAACGCACATGCAGTATCAACCAATGCCTGAAACCCTTGGTTCACTGAACTCGAAAGCAGGAATCTCAACTCATCCCGCAATCCTTCATAGAACCGATTCGTTTTCCTTTGGTCATCCGCGAAGATTGTTCCCGCATACCGTCCCAACCTGGTAAACTCATGCAAGTAGATATCCACGCTATCTTCTCCTTGCTTTAACCGTTGGAACTCATTTTCCATAGCAATGCGTTGCGCCGCTGGGACATGCTTCACCAGAAATATTCGAGAGAACTCCTCACTCGATACTTGCGTTAATTTCCTGCCCGCCAAATGGTGTACCTCAACCTCGTCCCACCACAACCGCACCTCTCCTTCAAGCATGAAGGTGGCCAAGGTGACCTTTAGAGTTTCCTCCGCCCTGATCGCTGTCATTATCCGCTTGACACGCGATAACCAATCCTCTGCCTGCGTTGGGGATCCCATTCCCGTAAACGTAGACGGACTGAAGCTCATGAATTGCTTCAACTGTCGGTCAGCTGCTCGTGGATCTATAGCCTCAACCGGCTTGGGCCGTACAACAACACGAACTGGTTCTACTGCCAGCTGCGCTTGCCCGGTCAGCTGAATCATGGCAAATAGAGCCTCAGCAACTAAGCGAACAGTTTCCGCAGATGGAGGAGGTGTTAGCACCTCAGCTGGTGTCGCACTCTCATCAGAGCGCTGGGGCTCAGACTGCCCAGCACCACTACGCGTCACCTATAGGTGGACAAGACACACATTAGCGAACGTATGCAAGCAAAATAACACAAAAAGGAACGCGCAGATTCCTCAAAAAAGATTTTGTACATTCCTTAGTGGACATTCCAGAGTTCATTAGCGTTACAGCAGGGCGCATAAACACGCGCTCGCCACCCCCGAAAAGAATTCGACCACGAATTTGAGAGAGGAAGACCGAACGAAGCTGATACCAAAATGTAACGACCCCATCCGTTACATGACGTATAATAGAAGGTCCGGCCGGGGCCCCACACTATATGCCATAAACAGACGGTGAGGTCACAGGATAATACCAAACCATACACGAATCCTAACTCAGAGCATTCTAGCGGAAGCTTTAAGTTGTAATTTGAACTCTAACCAGGAATGTCCAATATATAAACCACCTTTATATATATATAACCATGGAATGTACAACAAAGGTTTGGCCTTAAGGCCTTATAGTTCCTCTTTCCATCAACATGGATTACAAACCTCGGCGCGCAGGCCGGCCATACATGAGGAAAAGAAAACAAGCAAAAACATCTGCTTAGCCTTCAAGGGCTATCCGCAGCAGCAGCAGCAACAGTAGTAGTGCTTCAGCCCTTCATTTACCACTTGGCTCTCCAGCACCTGCATAGGGACAATCCACCCAAATGGTGGCAAACAATGCAACGGTCAGCATTCAGCTGACCCAATTATAACAATCCTACCCCTTTCTCGGGGCATTAGCATTCTTTCCCTACATAGCGTGGCATCATCATATAGCAACTATGTGCGCGCAGGCACATTCAGGCCATCACAACTATCGGCCACACGGCCCGACAGTCCGTGCACTCAGGGCACATTCTTGGTGTACCGGAATACCAGGGTCAACACCACCGTCTACACGGTATTTGAGCATTCTAGTCTTTCCGGCGCACGGGCCTAAGACCCTCATTAGGCGCTCCAACAAAACCCATAACCAGGCTTCCAAGTCGGACGGACCTAACGCAGGTACGGATCAGCCACCCCCCGTTGCTCAAGTCGCCGTGCCACCTCGAATACGGAAGTATCCATGGCAATTTATAGGTGCGGGTCGGTTTCACCTTTCCTGTTCGGCAATCTGCCTTTTCATCGAGTTGCAGCCCAACGGCTCAACCGCACACAAAGTGGCAACGCACTACCACAAGAGTTGCATCCAACCCTCTTCATTTCCTGGACATCATCCAGTACTTCCTGCTGCACCAAGCAACAGGTAGGCACAAGGCAACACAAGCCATAATCACGGAGCCTTCTCCGATATGCAAACAAGCATCACCAATCCAGACTAGCATGTCCAGATGGGCTTCACACAGCATGCCTAGATCCGTACTCCAATTCCGGACTCTAACAAGGGGGACTTCACATATCTACCCCAAGGGACACGACAACCCACCGCACACTCGCGGGGAAGGGTTTTCCCTATGCAATGCAGAAAAGAAGGACTTCACATGTCCAAGAAGGGAGATCGTTACCCTTGTCGATCTCTTGGGAGCCATCGTAAACTAGCCGGTGAGAAAGAACCGCAGCAGCTTTGCCTTCACAACGCTGGCCTCGGATCACGAATCGGACCACGGGAGCTTCGCCGGTGGCTTGATCTCCTCCTCCTTCTTCCTCCTCTCTCTTTCTCTCTTCCTTAACCAAGTGAAGAATGACTTCCTTCATAAAGTCTCTGTTGTTTAAATCCAGACAGGAATCACCTGAGCCCTTGGATCCAATGAGAGAAATTCAACGGCCACGATTATCCCAAAAACACACATTTTTGGCTGACACAGCCTGTGACACGCCCGTGTCACAGGCCGTGTACCCTTAAGCGGCACACGCGGTATTCGTACCGACTGATCTTTACCAGAACACGGGCATCGACAAGCCCGTGTCGAACCTGACACGCCCGTGTCAGTCATGAGACACGCCCATGTCCCCCTGCTTCATCGAGCTCCAAACTCAACCAGCAGTACACGGGTAGGCATACGGCATCAAACACGCCTGTGTCCAATCTGACACGCCTGTGTTCAAGGCTTGGTTCCAGGCCATGTAATCTTCTGACTCAGAACGCATTTTATTTGAGTGACATGCCCTGGGACACGCCCGTGTCCCAGGCCGTGTACCCCCTACACGCCCTGGGACACGCCCGTGTCCCAGGCCGTGTAAAATGACCTGCACCTCAAAACCATTTTTGAGTCTTTTTGGGATGTTACAGCTTAATAGGGGAAAGGTCCTTGACCGTGGAGGTTCCAAAAGCTTGAACACGCTTCTCTCGAAGTCGTGCCCAACTGATTTTAGGAAGTTCTGACCGACTCTCGTCTAAATCGGAGGCCTAAAGCTCGCTTTATGTGGTGAACCCCACTATTCGATTTTACTCCAATACGGGAGATTTGGACGTCTGCCTCTCTCGAGGGGTGTGTACCACTCTCTTTACTCTTGAATGCTCACTTTAAACTATCGGCCTCTCGGCTAGCCAAGAATGAAAACAGAATTGGAAATTATATATCGATAATATAATTTCAAATGAGAAAAATCAAGAGTAATACAAGGTCTAAACCCTAAAAAGAAAAGGTAAATTCAAAGAATCATAACTTAATCACTCGAACCTCGGATCAACAAGATCGAGTATAAGGAGTATTAGTTAATCATAGCGAAGTGGAGGAGGGGGGATGAGTGGTAAAGAATAATAACTCAAATTAAACAAGGTGCACTTTTATATTAATATTAAGAGAAAGTTATAACTTGAAATGAAGGAGCTACACTTGCATGGAAATGAAAATTGCTATGAAATAAAAGGCTAAGCTAGCATTAACACTAGGCTACAAATGAAGTACAAATCTAATACAAAAGCTATTACAAAAGGAGCACTAAGCTAGGGTTAAAAAACCAAAATGAGAAAGAGAGAGAGAGCGAACACTAAAAAAGCACTAGTAAACAAAAGGTCAGCACCTCCCCTCTAAACCCAAACTTTTTCTGAAATGTAAGGGGGGTCCGAATTTATAGGAAAAATTCTCGGGTTGGTCACGCCCTAGGTCACGCCTGGGGAGGGCCTGTCAGGGGGCGTGACGCTTACAGGATTGACCTCGGGTTATGGATTCTGGTGGGAAGGATGATTGCTTCTGTACGATGGATGACACGCCCTGGGACATTCCCGTGTAGGGGGTGGCGTGACACCTACGTAAAGTCTCAATCATTAGTTGGAAAACCATCAGTCTTGGAAAAGGGGGCAAACACGCCCTGGGTCACGCCCGTGATGGGGGGCGTGACTGTACTGTTTGCGTGCGGAGGCGAAAATGTATTTAATGCGGCAGCAGCCTTCAGGCTGAGGGCAACACACCCCGTATCACGCCCTAGGACATGCCCTAGGAGGGCGTGTCAGGGGGGCATGACAACCGTTTTTCCTGTTATTTGTTCTCTATCAGCAAGCTTCCTCGGGATCAGGTGACACGCCCTATGACACGCCCAGGGAGGGCGTGACAGGGGTGCGTGTCAGGTCATTTTTGTCCAAAATTCTAAAAACCTGAAAAAGACAAGAAAATGTTAGTGATAATAATATTTACATAAGAAAGATAAAAATTAAGCTAATAAGACACGATTAGCGTCTTAAAAACTAGAAAATATGATAATCGTTTAGGCTACAAAACGTATTATCAAATTCCACCATGCTTAAGCTTTGCTTGTCCGCAAACAAAAATATAAAAACTAGATAACCATAAATTAGACTAATCAAAAAGTTCTAATTATGCGTACACAAGTACTATGCGAAATTGAAAGTTTCTAGTGTCGACTAAATCCACCTATGGGGGGGGGGGAATAGGTGTATTGCAGTCTATTGCGGAATTTAAATTACCTGCACAAATAAACAAACACAACACAGAAAAGCACACAAGCAATTATAGTGGTTCCCCGATTTGGATACGTCCACTTTCCCCCTTTGACCTATCTCCCACCAAGGGACGACTCGGTCACTTCACCAACCGGATTGAAATCCAATCCTCACACTACAAAAGGAACCCTTCCAACCAAAGGAGTCACTACTCCTCCACCACGGGTTGCACCCAACCCTTACAACTAGGAATAGAAATTCCTTTACAACAAAATAAAAGTTGAATGTATAAGAAATATAAACAAACTTGTGGAGAATCCGATGTCGCTCTTCGTTCATTGATGCTTTCTTGAAAGAGACGAAGAGTCCACGACCGGAGTACTCTCTTGGAGAGGATCTTGACAAGATCGGTGGCGGCAAGAGGTTGCGGCAGCGATGCTTTGTGAATCCAATCTTCTTGGCGAAGCAAGTAAGGTCTACAAACAATCTCAGTTGGATCAGTCATCTCGATCGATTCAGAATGAAGAACTAACTTTGTTAAACGATTCTAGAGACAAGAGATCTCAAGAGAGAAGCGTGAGACACACTACTAGCCTCGGTCCTGTCGACGGAAGATCAAATAATCTCTGAGATCTGCAGCAGCGACGAGCTTGCGAGCGGCGACAGCGATCAGCGATTTCCGTGACTTGCTAGGACACGGCGTCAGCTTCTTGATTTTGCGTGAATGGTTACTGTAGATGTTCGAAATAAGCATGTATATATACCCGAGCCAACCCTAATGACCGTTGTGGGGCCCACAAGGAAAAACCCTATCCCCAGTCGAAATAGCGCACAGCTTCTTGGTTCTGTCCAGCGAACATGCGAAAATTGCCTAAGGCAAAATCAGCGAGAATCGTTGGTGATTAATGTCGAATTCGGCAGGAATCACTCGCGATTGTCGTCGATTCTGCCTTGGCCGATTTCCAGTTGTAAAACTAATCAGCCTGAGGGAATCGGCGGGAATGCAACCTAATTCTCGTCGAATCAGCGGGAATCAGAACGATTCCCGTCGAAGTCGGCGGGAATCAGAACGATTCCCGTCGAAGTCGGCGAGAATCGCTTGGTTGCATGAAATAAGCCTTCTTCCGAGGAATTGGCACGTCCCGGAAGTGCTTTTCCTATCATCCCTGATCATGCAAAGTCAGCATCTGAAAAGCCTATCATCTTTACATCATTGTTTCCTGGGTACCACAAGCCAAGATTTGGTGTACCTTTAAGGTATCTAAGAATTCGATTAGCAGCGACATAATGAGATTCCTTAGTGTTCACCTGATATCTGGCACAAACGCAAGTGTAAAACATAATATCCGGTCGAATGGCAGTAAGGTAGAGCAGGGATCCAATTATGCTTCTGTATTTAGTTTCATCAAAAGGTTTCCTTTTCTCATCCTTGTCCAGAGACACAGTGGATCCCATTGGAGTCCTCATAGAGGTTGCATTCTCCATTCTGAATTTCTTGAGGAGTTCATTTGTGAACTTCGTCTGAGAGATGAAAATTCCATCCTCAGACTGTTTCAAATGAAGTCTCAAGAAATACTTTAGCTCTCCCATGCTGCTCATTTCAAACTTTCCTTGCATAAGTTTAGAAAATTTCTTGCAAAGATTATTGTCCGTTGAGCCGAATATCATGTCATCGACATAGATTTGCACCAGCAAAATCTTTCCTTTGACTTCCCTAAGAAACAATATCTTATCTATTTTTCCTCTCGAGAACTTGTTCTCAAGAAAAAAACTAGACAGAGTCTCATACCAAGCTCAAGGAGCTTGTTTTAAGCCATATAATGCTTTATTAAGAAAATAAACATGATTAGGAAGTGATGGATTAACAAAACCTGGGGGATGCGTGACATATACTTCCTCTTTCAAATTTCCATTTAGGAACGCAGATTTCACGTCCATCTGATAGACCGTGAAACCCTTGTGAGAGGCATATGCCAAGAACAATCTGATCGCCTCGAGCCTTGTAACCAGTGCAAAGGTTTTGTCGAAGTCAATCCCCTCCTCCTGTCTGTAACCTTATGCAACCAGTCTTGCATTGTTCTTGATGATGACACCGTATTCATCCAGCTTGTTTCTGAAGATCCACTTAGTGCCGATCACATTCTCTTTCTTTGTCTCTGGAACAAGCGTCCAGACGTTGCATCGTTCGAATTGATGTAGTTCATCTTGCATGGCCAATATCCGTGATGCATCCTTTTTCGCTTCATCGAACTTCTTTTTCTCAACCTGTGACTGAAAACTAAGTTACAGAATCTCGTTAATTGTACCTTTCCGAGTTCTTATACCGTCATGAGGATCTCCTATGATCTGATCTCTAGGATGATCCCTCACGTGTCAGAGCTCCAAGAGCCTAGCATTTGGAGCTTAACAGCTTCTTGGGCTTCTCCTTCTTCTGGGAGTGTTGCTCCATCCAGATCGTCATCTTCTCCAGTTAGCGTTAAGGTGGAAACCTTCACGTACTTGGAAGTTGCACCTTTTGCAGTCTCATCGAGACTTAGCTGTTCAAGCCTTGCACCTGCATCTTCAAGAATGCCACTGGAAGAATTGCTATGAAGCAAGCTTCCTTCATAAAAACAACATTAATGGACTCCTCTACCACTAGGGTTTTCTTATTGAAGACCCTATATGCCCGACTATGGGTACTATAGCGCATGAAGATGCCTTCAAAGAATTTTTCTCCGAATTTAGTACATGGGTACTTCCCATTATAGAGTACAAAGCATCTGCAGCCGAAAATCCTTAAATAGGACATGGTCGGTTTCTTGCCTTTCAGTAGCTCATAAGGCGTCTTACGATGATTCTTGTTGATCAATGCCCGGTTCTGCACATGATAAGCCGTATTGACAGCCTCTGCCCAGAAGTACCCTGGAAGGGAAGCATCATTCAACATTGTCGTACATGCTTCAAGGAGAGTTCTATTTCTCCTCTCCGCAACTCCGTTTTGCTTAGGAGTACGCGGGGAGGAAAACTCATGAAGGATACCATGTTCTTCACAGAATTTTGTCATAGAACCAGACTCGAATTCTATTCCATGGTAACTTCTGATTTTGACCACGGAGTAGTCAAGTTTGTTCTGAATCTGCCTGACAAAGTTTGTGAAGATGTCAAACGTATCTGACTTTCGTTTCAATAAGAATACCCACGTGAATCGAGAGTGATCATCAACAATCACTAGCGTATACGATTTGCCTCCTAAGCTATGAACTTGCACTGGACCGAACAAGTCCATATGTATAAGATAGAGACATCTGGAGGAGTCTTTGTCTGCAATGCTCTTAAAGGTAGCCCGAGTCTGTTTGCCCTTCTAGCATGAAGGACAAGGGCTATCTTTGATGCACTTAATAGTTGGGGCATCCCTTACTAAATTCTTGGAAAACAACATATTAATTGTCTTGAAATTAATATGTGCTAATCTCTTGTGTCATTGTTCACAAAGAGATGCACAGCCTTTTGCTACTAGTCACACGGGGGTAGAAGAATCTAAGCTAAGAAAATCTAAGCAAAAGATATTTCTTCTCCTAATGCCAGTTAATACCGTCTCCGAAGTGGCACACGATATTATCAAGCACTTATCCTTACAGAACTTAACGTCGTATCCTTTATCACACAACTGGCTTACACTGATCAGGTTGTGGTTTAACCCTTCAACATAGGCCATGTCAGTGATAGAGAATACACCGTTGGAAATCATACCATAACCCCTAGTGACTCCTCGATCAGATCCTCCAAAGATGACTTTGGGTCCAATTTCGACTGGGGAGTAATCACGCAACAGGCTTCTTGTCCCGGTCATATGCCGGGAGCATCCACTGTCTAAGTACCAGATTGGTGTTTTGGTGGTCTTTGGACATACCTGCAAAACAGAACTAATTTCCCTTAGGAACCCAATCAAACTTGGGTCCTATATTCCTTGTTAGCACACTCCCCCTCGGGTGGTTAACCCTACGAGTGGTTTGCCTCGCATTGCTAACATGAGGAGTCTCGTTGAATCTTGGGTAAAACCAACAATCCACGGCAAAGTGACCAACTTTGCCACAACACCAACAGTCAAACCTGTTGTATCACTTCCTAGGCTCCAGCTTCACCCTTGGAACGGTGGGTTCAGCCTGGGCCTTGGATCTGGAGGTGGAGGCATCATGATGACAGCAGTCACACGATTTCTTCACTTCCTGTTCCTTCAGTATAACAGGCATGGACTTTGGTGCCTGCTTCCTATTATGACTGCTAGAGAAGTGGCCATAATTATCCACTTGGATTTCCTCATAAGGTGCCTTGAAGACACTCTCACGGTAGTTGCGGGGGAAGGCCCAACCATCATACCGGCTCTTGGGTTTTTCAACCGAAGGCCAGAATAAGTGGCCATAGGTTGACTCAAAGTCCTGCTCATTGCAAGGAAAGCAAGGCTTTCTGAATAAAATAGGATTAAGTGGGGCCTTTCCCTTTTCTGCAGCAGAGGCCTTCTTAGCAGCCTTATTTTTCCTCTGTTTTTTGTTTCTCCTAGATGATTTACCATGGCACACCCACATGTCATAAGCCAGCCCCTTTAGCTTGAGCAGAGAATTCATCAACAAGAGGAAGAACGGTCTTGGGAATGGAGAAGCTTTTGACAATCTTCCTTTCAGCTGCTAGTTGTTCTTCCAACTTGTTGATTTCTTCCTGTTTCTGGTCAAGGAGCCTTAGAGACTCTGAGTGCTCAGAAGTCAGGTCCAGGTGTTCCTGTCGGAGAGAAATCAAGCTAGTGATCTCTTCTCTTAGGGACACACCCTCAGCCTTAACGAATTTGACTTCCTTTTTCTGAGCCCTCAACCTCTTGCGGCATTTCTCAAAGGTATTGAGCAGAAGCTCATACTTTTCGAGGAGCTCAGCTTCACGGGCAGATGGGCTATCCTCGAGATTATCATCAGGAGACTCAGAGTCAGAGTCAGAGAGGGGGGTACGATCTTTTACCTTCTCAGTGAATGGGGGGCAGTCTCCTTCTGAGTTAGAGCGACCCATTAGCCCGAAGTAGGCTTCCTCATCATCACTAGAGTCTGACGAATCAGACTCACTCAATGTCTTTGTCTTTTTGGCAATGTAGCTCCTCTCCTTCTTCTTATCTCTAGAGGACCTGTGCTCCTCTCCCTAACCCTTGTATTTCTTGCTTTGGTGATAGTCAGCAACGACGTGACCTGGCTTATTGCATCCAAAGCAAATAATGTCAGCAGAGCGATGTTTGTTCTGTTTTGGTTCATACCTGTCAGGAGAGTAATTCTTCTTCTGATGTATGGAGGAGGAACCGTCTCTCATTCTTTGATTCCTCATCTTGAGGAACTTCTTGAATTATCGAGTGATGAGGGAGAATTCTTCTTCTGACAGCTCTGAGCAGGAAGAGCATGGCTTAGAGTCTTCTTCCTCATCCCTTTTCCAAGAGCGGGACGAGGCTGCATCCTTGCCTTTCCTTGAGTGATTAACTTTCAGGGCTACAGTCTTTTCTTTGGTAGCGGCTTTGTCGGCTTCTTCTTCAGCTTTTCTGGTGTTCAGCTGAAGCTCATAGGACATAAGTTTCCGAAATAGAATCTGGAGATCAGTTTCTGCCAGCTTGGCAAATTCTTTGATGGCGCAGATCTTGGTGTCCCATTCCTTAGTAAGGGATCTAAGGAATTTGTCATTTAATTCACCATCGGTGAACACTCTGCCATATCCCTTCAGGGAATTGTCGATCTTCAGGAAGTTCTCGAAAGTCACTCCGATCTCTTCCTTGGGACCTTGCCTGAAGGCCTCATACTTTTGGTTCAGAAGGGATCTTCGATCATCCCTTACTTCATCTTTGCCTTCCATCAGGATGATCAGGCAGTGCCAGATGTCCTTAGCAGTCCTGTAGTTGCTGAAGTTCTTGCATCATGGAGTCATCGATGGCGCTGAAAAGAATGTTCTGAGCGTTCTTGTCAAGACCGACTAGCACCATCTCATCCTTGTCCATTTCGGAGAGCTTCTTCGACACCATCTTGGTCAGATCAATGGTGGAGGCCTTAGTGGGGATATAAGGTCCCTCCTCCACTACCATGAAGAGTCGAGGGTTGGCTGCTTCCATGTAGAACCTGATCCTTTCCTTCTAGATAGGAAAGTTCAGCTTGGTGCACACTGGGATCTTTCCTGCATACTTGAGTCCGTCCATTTCTGAGATGTTCTTGACACTAGACACAGGATCTTACTCAAGGTGTTAACCTTATTGCTGAGTAACCTCGCTCTGATACCACTTGAAAGTTTCTAGTGTCGACTAAATCCACCTATGGGGCGGGGGGGGGGGGGGGAATAGGTGTATTGCAGTCCTTTGTGGAATTTAAATTACCTGCACAAATAAATAAACACGGCACAAAAAAGCACACAAGCAATTATAGTGTTTCCCCGATTTGGGTACGTCCACTTTCCCCCTTCGACCTATCTCCCACTAAGGGACGACTCGGTCACTTCACCAACCCGATTGAAATCCAATCCTCACACTACGGAAGGAACCCTTCAAACAAAAGGAGTTACTAATCCTCCACCACGGGTTGCACCCAACCCTTACAACTAGGAATATAAATTCCTTTACAACAAAATAAAAATTGAATGTACAAGAAATACAAACAAACTTGTGGATTATCTGATGTCGCTCTTCGTTCGTTGATGCTTTCTTGAAAGAGACGAAGAGTCCACAACCGGAGTACTCTCTTGGAGAGGATCTTGACAAGATCGGCGACGGAAAGAGGTTGTGGCGGCGCTGCTTTGTGAATCCAATCTTTTTGGCGAAGCAAGCAAGGTCTACGAACGATCTTAGTTGGATCAGTCGTCTCGATCGATTAAGAATGAAAAACTAACTTCGTTCAACGATTCGAGAGACAAGAGATCTCAAGAGAGAAGCGTGAGATGCACTGCAAGCCTCGGTCCTGTCGATGGAAGATCAAAGAATCTCTGAGATCTGCGGCGGCGACGAGCTTGCGAGCGGAGACACCGATCGGCGATTTCCGCGATCTGCAAGGGCACGGCATCGGCTTCTTGATTTCTCGTGAATGGTTACTGTAGATGTTCGAAATAAGTGTATATATACCCGAGCCAACCCTAATGACCATTGTGGGGCCCACAAGGAAAAACCCTAGCACCGACCGAAATAGCGCACGACTTCTTGGTTTGGTCCAGCAAACAGGCAAAAATTGCCTAAGGAAAAATGGGCGAGAATTGTTGGTGATTCCCGTCGAATTCAACGGGAATCACTCACGATTCCCGTCGATTCTGCCTTGGCCGATTTCCAGTTATAAAACTAGTCAACCTGAGGGAATCGGCGGGAATGCAACATGATTCTCGTCGAATCGGCGGGAATCAGAACGATTCCCGTCGAAGTCGGCGAGAGTCACTTGGTGATTCCCGTCGATTCTGCCTTAGCAGAATTTCTAATAGGAAAACAGTCATTCGGAAGAGGTCGGCGGGAATGAAGCCTGATTCCCGTCGAATCAGCGAGAATCACAAGTGACTCACGTCGAAGTCGGCGGGAATGACTTAGTGATTCTCGCCGATTTTAACTTAGACGATTTTTCTCTTCCTTTTTATGAACTTGATCTTTGACCCATCTTTGCTCCTCTTCTACTCTTGATCAATCTTAACCCTGTACTTGAAAATAAGTACACTCCAATAGAGAGAGCACAGTGAGTCAACACACTGATCTGCTCAATGATGGATTACGTTGCGCAGACCCGTGTATATTTACCCACTGCCCCCTTACATTGGTGTGTTCTTAGCATGGAATAACTGCAAGCACAACTTGATAAAAAATCATCAAATACATTGTCAATTAAACTTAGCTTGTTTGGGGGTTTCTTCAAATATGTTACATTGTGCATACAATACCCAACAGAAATTCTATGTAAGGAGAAGGTGAAACGTAAATCTAAAACAATTAATTAGGTATGGTTTAACTTCTATAAATTTTATTTAACAAAAATAAATCATCCAAAATTTTGACGAAATTCTTTAAATAGATTTAAGCAAAGCAACAAAAATGAAGAAACACATTTAGTTGTTACTAGATCCAAGCAACGCATTTTTATTATATTAATTAAATAACAAAAATCTAAGTTTAAATCCAAAACTAATACTGATTTACTTTTCTTCTTTTCTTAGTTATTAAATAGAAATCAAATGCATGAATCTAAAGGACTTAATAGGACCAAAGCATTTGGTTTAGGATTATGATTAGGAGTGGAATTCAAAGATAATCAGGGAGGCTTAAAATCACACTAAACCAAAACAAAGAGTTTCAAAAATTTTAATTTTAAACAAAATATTTTTTTCTTTCTTTTCCATTTTTTTCCTTTTTTCATTTTCAAAACAAAGGAAATAAATATTTTTATTTTCATTTTTAATTGGCCAAACAAAAAACAAGCATTTCTTTTGAGCATACTTTTTTCAAAAACATCTCCAAAAATATAAGAAAATAACCTATCATAATCATGAAAATTCTTTATGAAACTCAAAAGGCTAGTGTGATTAGATAGGTTGGAAATTTTAGCTTTGGTGAAAATGATATGAAAAGAGAAGCTATCAAATGAAATTGGAAACAAGGCTAAAAAACGGTTAACTAGTGGTGAAAGTTTTTAGGTTGGCAGGAAAGCTCAATCGAAAATAAAAACGGCCTAAATCATATTCATACTTTTAAATTTATTTAAAACATAGATTTGAAAATTTTCAAAAAGCAAGTCCTAGATAAGAAAAGAATATTGATGAAATTATCTTGAAAATAGAAATATTTGGTGACTTGGATCGTACACATCTACTACGCTATTCAAAAGTTGACCTTACGAAAATTGTCCAAAAATGAAAAGGAAAATAGTGGATGATGAATTTTTTAGAAAGCAAAGAAAATAAAGAACGAAAACCATAATGGAAATGCGAGCTTTAGAAAAAACGTTTTACGTTAACATGGTACCGCGAATTAAAAACACAGCATGGCCAATATTTTACTTGTGAAACATAATTAAAAAGGGCGATTAAAAATATTAAATTAATTAAGTTGTTTATACGAGATTAGGTGAAAAACAAAACAAAACAAAAATAAGGGGTACTATTAAAATACCAAAACGTCTAAACTATTAAAGTAATATAAAAAGCATATATTTTTTAATAATTTTGAAATATTTTCTATTTTTTTGGAATTTTAAGAAATTAATTTTTTTTTTGGATTTTTGAAAAACATTCACAAAAAGTAAAATATTCACACATAGCAAAATGAAGGAGGAAGTCCTGCCCCAAGCTTAAAATGGGCATTGTCCTTAATGGAGAAAAGTGGTTAGAGATGGAGGGAAAATGAAATTACAAAATTGAAAGTACAGAATTGAAAAACAGGTATTTTGTTATATTTATTCGCTACGAATGCTGATTGATGCCGCTCCCCCGTGCTTGCGCTTTGGATCTTCGTGAAAATTCTTCTTCAGACTTCGTGATGGATTCAGCAACGTTGGAGCAGGCGATCGCAAAAGCTTCAGCATGTTTGAGCCATCCGGGCAAAAGTTATAAAATAAAGAAAAAAGAAAAAGATAACTTGGGTTGCCTCCCAAGAGTTCCCTTTGTTTAAAACGTCATTCGAGCTCGTCGCAATAAAAATAATAATGTCCAAAAATAATATGTCCAAAATAGTAATAATTAAAGTTTTTAACAAAAATAAAAGTTTGAAGTTAGAGTTCGTGCAGCAGAAATTTAATAATGTTTGGTCTGACATCATCATCACCAGAGAAATATAGTTTAAAATGCTGACCATTTACTTTGAAATACCCTTATTAGGGTGTGAAAATAAAACATCACCATAAGGAAAAACTTCTAAAATAGAAAACTGCCCAGACCATCGCGACTTTAACTTCCTCGAAAATTGATGTAATCGAGAGTTATACAAAGAACTTGGTCGCCCGACTTAAAGGTTTTTGGGAGCCTTAAGTGTTTATCGTTAAAACATTTCATTCGCTCTTTATAAAATTTGTAGTTCTCGTATGCATATGTGAGCCACTCGTCGAGTTCGTTAAGTTGAAATTTTCTAAGGTCGTCGACAGAGTGGGGATAAAAATTTAAAAACCTTAAGGCCCAAAAAGCGCGGTGTTCGTGTTTTATGGGTAAATGACACGATTTTCCATAAACCAACCGATATGGTGTACATCTGAGGGCGGTTTTGTACGTTGTTTGGTAGGCCTATAGAGCATCATCTAATTTGGCTGACTAGTCTTTTCTAGATGTTGAAACAGTCTTTTCAAAAATACTTTTAATTTCTCTGTTCACTACTTCGACTTGTCCGTTAGTTTGGGGGTGGTAGGCAGTTGAAAGTTTATGCGTAACGCAGTATTTAGTAAGGATTTTAAAAACTGCGCGTTACAGAAATGAGAACCCCTGTCACTAACGATGGAGCGTGGCATACCAAATCGAGAAAATATTTTTTAAAAAAAACATAACTACGACTCGGGCGTCATTTATAGGAAGAGCTTGGTCTTCAGCCCCCCGCGAAACATAATCGATGACAACTAAAATATACTTATTCCCGATTCTAGAAGGAAGAGGTCCAACAAAATCGATTCCCCAGAGGTCGAAAACTTCGCACTCGAGGAAATCATTTTGTGGCATTTCATTTTTATTGGAATTATTGCCCGACCGTTGGCAACTATCACACCTACTCACAAAGGCTTGCGCGTCTTTAAACAAGCTATGCCAGTAAAAACCCGCGCTTAGCACTTTGTGAGCGGTGCGAGAAGCTTGATAGAGCCCACCTATTGGTACTTCATG
Source organism: Platanthera zijinensis (assembly GCA_039513925.1). Lineage (NCBI taxonomy): Eukaryota > Viridiplantae > Streptophyta > Magnoliopsida > Asparagales > Orchidaceae > Platanthera > Platanthera zijinensis. The sequence goes on along the minus strand of CM077082.1, from coordinate 164,468,450 downwards.
CAAATGTTTAATAATATGTAAACCTTCTTCATAAGAAACACATATCCTTATCACTTGGTCCGTACAGACTCTCAAAAGATGCGGGTCCACACAAAAGTAGTTCTTCAACTCAGAAAAGAATTTCTTCTTTTGTTGAGAAGAGAACTCTTTTGGGAGCACACGAGCCACTAAGTAGTTGGCGATGTGTGCAAACCAAGGAAAATTAGATGTGTTAATTGAAAATAGCTTTTTGTCAGGGAAGAAATTATTAAAAGATTTTTCATCTAATTTTTCTATGTGCGACTTATCTAATCGGGAGAGATGGTCGGCGGCTAGATTCTCGGCTCCTCGCTTTTCATGGATCTCTAAGTCAAACTCCTGGAGGAGTAAGACCCAACGAATCAAGCGCGGCTTGGCATCCGATTTAGAAAGAAGATATTTGAGGGCCGAGTGGTTCATAAAAACAAATATTTTTGAAAGCGTAATATAAGGGGGAAATTTATCAAAAGAGAATACTATAGCAAGGAGCTCCTTATCAGTTGTGGTGTAATTTTCTTGTGCAGGTGTAAGCGTTTTACTAGCGTAATAAGTGGGGTGGAAGTTTTTAGATATGCGTTGACCTAATAAGGCTCCCACCGCGAAACTACTCGCATCGCACATGATTTCAAATGGAAGGTCCCACACCAGAGCTATCATAATCAGGGCATTAATTAATTTTTCTTTTATTTAATTAAAAGCAGCTAGTCAAAGGTCATAAAAAATAAATGGGGCGTCTTTTTCTAAGAGATGGGTAAGGGGCTTGGTGATCTTGGAGAAGTACTTTATGACGCGGCGGTAGAAACCAGCGTGACCTAGGAAACTTCTTATAGCTTTTATGTTCGTAGGCGGTGGCGGTGGAAGCTTCTCGATAACTTCTATCTTGGTAATATCTACCTAAATTCCTCTCGCAGAAATTTTATGAACCAAAACTAACCCTTCCCTCACCATAAAATTGCATTTTTCTCAATTTAGGGCAAGGTTAGTTTCTTTGGATCGTTTTAAGACTTTTTCGAGGTTTTCTAAACAACTATAAAAAGTGCCACCAAACACGGAGAAATCATCCATAAATACCTCCATAATGCTTTCTACGTACTTTTCAAAGATAGCAAGCATACATCGCTGTAATGTAGCTGGCGCATTGCACAATCCAAACTAAATTCTTTGGTAGGTGAAGGCGCCGAAGGGACAAGTAAACGTAGTTTTCTCCTGGTCCTCGAGGGAGATGGGGATTTGAAAATACCCAAAGAGGCCATCGAGAAAACAATAAAAGTTATGGACGGATAATCGTTCTAAAATTTGATCGATGAACGGCACAGGAAAGTGGTCCTTACGAGTGGCGTCAATTAACTTACAATAATCTATACACATTCGCCACCCGGAAACCGTCCATGTTGGGATTAATTCATCATTCTCATTACTAACTACCGTTATCCCTCCCTTCTTCGGCACTACCTGGACTAGGCTAACCCACTTACTATCAGATATATGGTAGATAACTCCTGCGTGTAAGAGTTTCATAACCTCGCCCTTTACGACTTCTTTCATGTTTGGGTTTATATGGCGCTGAGGTTGTATTGAGTTACGTGAATTATCTTTCCATTAAGATTTTGTGAGTGTATAAAGATGGGCTTATGCCCTTGATATCAGAAATTTATCACCAATAGCTCGATGATGTTTACGTAAAACTAAAAGAAGTTTATCATTTTGCGCTTCCGTGAGGTAGGCCGAAACTATTACTGGTAACTTGGAATCTTTATCTAAGAAGGCATACCTAAGATGTTTAGGAAGTTCTTTTAATTCTAAGGAAGGGGGTTCTTCATACGACATTTTAGAAATTCTTTCTTTTTCAAATACTTTGTCTTTGTAGACCGTTTTTAACGAAAAATTAAAAGGGGTGGGGCTAGTGGCCATGGTGGCTTCTTGCAACAATTCAGTTGGAAGAGTAGAGGAGGAACAAATATCAGAAAATTCTTTTTCAAATTCAGAGAGGCGATATGAGGATTTTTCACTTAGGTGCAGCGATTCAGTTGGAAGAGTAGAGGAGGAAAAAATCAAAAAATTCTTTTTCAAATTTAGAGAGGCAATAAGAGGATTCTTCACTTAGGGCATCTAGGAAAAAATAGGAGTCGTCATTTGCTAGGGTGTTCTTCATCGAAGGGGTGATAGAGAAAGTAACTTCGTCATCGCCTACTTGAAGGAAGAGCTTTCCATTTCTTCGTCAATGATAGTTTGGGAGGTGGCAAGGAAGGGTCGGGCAAGGATCAGGGGAACCTCGACGTCTTCTTCGATGTCCAATATGACGAAGTCCACCGGGAAGATGAAATTGTTGACTTTAACTAAGACATACTCCACGATTCCTAACGGGTATATGACTGATCTATCGGCGAGCTGGATGCTCATGCTTATGGGGTTGAGGCTACCAATTCCTAACTTCTTAAACAACGAGAGGGGCATCAGGTTTGTACTCGCACCTAAGTCGGCCAATGCATTCTTGACGAAAAGATCACCAAAGACACACGGAATAGAAAAACTACCCGGGTTACTAATTTTCTTTGGTAAACCATTTGTCAAAATAGCAGTGCACTCGGAATTAAACGTGACATAAGAAAGTTTTTCTAACTTCTTCTTATTATTCAGGAGGTCCTTAAGGTACTTAGCGTACTTTGACATCTGGGAGATCGCTTCGTGGAAGGGCAGATTTATGTGGATTTGCTTGAACATTTCTAAGAAGAGGGAGTACTGATCATCCTGATGTTGTTTGTTAAGTTCGTAAGGCTATGGTGGAGTTGGATATTTTTTTAAAGATGGGTGGGGGTGTGAGGTCTTTTTCTAAAATGGGGGTGATAACTTCTTAAGCAGAGGGTGAAATTTTTAAAATGGGAGCGGAGCTTTGATTTTTTAAAATGGGGGCGGAGCTTGCCTCGGGCTCTTCACTAACCATACCGGAAACTTGCTTCCCACTATAAAGAGTTATAGCTTTCGCTTGCTCTCTCAGGTTGGGCTCGATATTGAAAGGAAGAGACCCTGCGAGCCGCTAAGAAATTATTTTTGTGAGCTATCCTACTTGATTTTCAAGACTTTTAACGCTTCCAGTTTAGGTTCTTTTAGTATCATCATTTGTGGTTATATATTTAGAAAGTAACTCCTCCAAGCTTCGAGGTTTTGGATAGTTTTGAAGAGGTTGTGGTGGTGCAGAAAAATCATTTTGTGGTGGCGGGCGCATTGCGTTGGAAGGATTACTCCATGAAAAATTTGGGTGGTTTTTTAAAGTAGGATTATAACTATTCGGAAAAGTAAAATCGGGCGCAGGAAATATCGCAGCAGAAAAATTATTAAAAGCATTTCTAGGCTTATTATTTACATAATCAACTTGTTTGGGGGCAGGAGTTGCAGATTCCCTTACCTGAGGGGCGAAGGCAGCAGTCATCTCCAAAACTTTTTTGCTTAATATTTCAACTTGTAGAACGAGCTGGGAGACATTACCCACTTCAAAGATACCTGCAGGTTTGTTTGGGCGGGATCTATGCACATTCAACTGATAAGTGTCCATGGCCATGTCATCGAAAAGATCAAGAGCTGCTTTTGGGGTCTTATGATTTAAAGTACCGCCAGAAGCTGCGTCTATCATTTGCTTTGTATTTTGATTTAGCCTGTTATAAAATCTCTACAATTGTAACCATACAGGAAGTACGTGATGTGGGCATCATATTAATAATTCTTTAAATCTTTCCTAAGTTTCATATAAGGTTTCAGAGTCTATTTGTCCAAAAGAAGAAATGTCGTTCCTAAGTTTTGCAGTTTTAGCTGGCGGAAAATACTTCGCCAAGAAATTTTCTATTAATTGATCCCAGGTTATGATGCTATTTTTTGGTAGAGTGTTCAGCCACTGCTTAGCCTTAGTTCTAAGAGAAAAAAGAAATAATCTTAGCCTAATATCATCATTTGTAACACCATTTATCTTGAAGGTGTCACAAATCTCAAGAAAGCTTGCTATATGCGCATTCAGATCTTCATCTTCAAGTCTGTCAGATTGCATATACTGCTGCACCATTTGAATTATGCTAGGCTTTAGTTCGAAGTTATTATTAGCTATAGAAGGTCAAACTATACTAGACTCTTTTCCCTCTAGATTTGGCCGTGCATAATTGGACATAGGCCTATGCACGACTTCCTCCAAATGGGGTTCTTCCATTCTTAAAGTAGAAAGTGACTCGGAGTCCTCAACACTCAGTACTTGGAGAATATGGCCTTGAAATCGCGATCTTCTCCGAAGAGTACGCTCAATTTCGTGGTCCAAGTCCAAAAGAACCGACAGACTCCCGCGGGTCATGCATTAAAAAAAGAGAAGAGAAGAAAGAGAAATAAATAAACTAGAAAAAGGCTAGATTTTTTTTTTGAAATAGATTTTTTTAATATTTTAACTCCCGAACTTCCCAAGGGCTACTCAATGAAGGGTTCGCAAGGTACTAGAAAAGATAGTGCCACATAAAGCCCTTGCCCTTTTCGAGAGAATTTGGGGGCGTAAAAAAATTGTGAAGTGGGATTCAATTAAGTGTGATAATAAATTTTTTTTTGAATTTTAATTTTTTTGAAGGAGGATGAGAAAGAGAAATGATAAAAGTAATAGGTTCGTGTTTTCGATATATCAATAAAAGTTGGTCCCCGACAATGGCGCTAAAAACTTCGTGATCGCTTTTCGCTTACGAAAACAGAGCTGAACAAGTAATCCAATTAGGCAAGTATACCTATCGAACAGTAGCTTGGGCACACAAGTGTCGTATTGAAATCTAGGAACTGTTGAGTACACTTACTCACACGAAGACTATTATTTTATCAAAGGAAAATCTTTAGGGATAAAGAGAAAATTAAACGCACTAAAGAATGGAAATATTACGCTAAAAAGAGAACTAATGTAGTTAAGTAGAGAGCATAAAAGAAGTGATTACAACGAAGGATTAGAAAGACGAAATGGAAATGCACTCGATCGAGAATCACCTAGACTAAAGTCGATTAAAAACACGATAAATAAACCTAAGCTTAATAGGGGAATGGTCCTTGAACGTCGAGGTTCCTAAAGCTTGAACACGCTTCTCTCGAAGTCGTACCCAAATTATTTTAGGAAGGTCTGACCGACACTCGTCTAAATCGGAGTCCTAAAGCTCACTTTACGCGGAGAACCCCACTATTGGATTTAACTCCAATCCGGGAGATTTGGACGTCTGGCTCTTTCAAGGGGTGCGTACAACTCTCTTTACTCTTGAATGCTCACTTCAAATTATCGGGCTCTCAGCTAGCCAAGAATGAAAGCATGAATTGGAAATTACATATCGAAAATATAATTCCAAACAAGAAAAATCAAGAGTAATCCAAGGTCTAAACCCTAAAAAGAAAAGGTAAATTCAAAGCATCAAATCTTAATCACTCGAACCTCGGATCATCAAGATCGAGTACAAGGAGTATTAGTTAATCATAGCGAAGTGGAGGAGGGGGGATGAGTGGTAAAGCATAATAACACAAATTAAACAAGGAGCACTTTTATATTAATATTAAGAGAAAGTTACAACTTGAAATAAAGGAGCTACACATGCATGGAAGTGAAAATTGCTAAGAAATAAAAGGCTAAGCTAGCATTAACAGAAGGCTACAAATGAAGTACAAAGCTAATACAAAAGCTATTACAAAAGGAGCACTAAGATAGGGTTAAAAAACCAAAATGAGAAAGAGAGAGAGAGAGAGAGAAGAACAATAAAAAACACTACTAAACAAAAGGGCAGCACCTCCCCTCTCAACCCAAACTTTTTCTAAAATGGAAGGGGGGTCTAAAATTTTTAGGAAAAATTCTCGGGTTGGTAACACCCTAGGTCACGCCCGGGGAGGGCATGTTAGGGGGCATGACACGTACAGGGTTGACCTAGTGTTCTGGATTCTGGCTGGAAGGATAATTGCTTCTGTATGATGGCTAACACGCCCTGGGCCGTAGGGGGCGTGACATACGTCAAGTCTTAATCATTGGACAAAAATCAGTCAGTCTTAGAAAAGGGGCGAACACGGCCTGGGTCACGCCCGTGACGGGGGGCGTAATAGTACTATTGGCGTACGGAGGCGAAAATGCATTTAATACAGCGGCAGACTTCTGGCAGAGGGGGACACACCCCATGTCATGCCCTGGGACACACCCTAAGAGGGTGTGTAAGGGGGGATGACAGCCATTTTTCCTATTATTTGTTCTCTGTCAGCAAGCTTCCTTGGGATCAGGTTACACACCCAGGGAGGGCGTGATAGGGGGCGTGTCAGGTCATTTTTGGCCAAAATTCTAGAAACCTGCAAAAAACAAGAAAATGTTAGTGGTAATAATATTTACATAAGAAAGATAAAAATTAAGCTAATAAGACACGATTAGCGCCTTCAAAACAAGAAAATATGATAATAGTTTTGGCTACAAAACGTATTATCAACTATTTCATAAGAAACATGTTCAACATCCTCAACTAGAGGTATATCCGTTGCCTCCTCAATAACAAGTTCTTCAGACTGAGCTCTGCTTACTTGAATCATTGCAGCAGGTTTAGAGGAAAATGATACCTGAGCACTTGTATCTCTCCTAGTCGCTTTAGTAGATTGAGAAATATTTGGATCATGAGGCTCTTCCTCAGTCTTTTCTGATGCACTGGTTTAAATACTTTCTTCTTGAACTGGAACTACTATCTTCTTCTTCTTTGCAACTGTCTGAGCATGAAGCAACAAAACTCGGTCCCATCTGTCAAGTATTTTCTAGTCCATCCTCCTCATGTGATGGATCTTTATTTCAAGCCTTATATTAAGGATCCCTGAAACACTCTTTATTAGAAACAATGAAAGATTCCTTACCATGATTGGTTCTATTATACAATCAACTATCCATTGAATTAGTATCTTACCCCAATAAGTCTTCTTGGATAAGATTATCCTTTCCATCAGCTCAAACATTCTCTCTGAGATCTTAACATATGAGCCATTCTTGCACAATAAGGCTTTCCCAATGACATCAGCTAGTAATTTTCCCTTTAGATTCAAATACTTACTCGGAATTGATCCAGTGGTGTGTTTAGAGAGTTTACACCACTTCAGTTTAGATTTGATATCAGTTTGATCTAGTTCATCTTCTACATCTGACTCTGTGAACTTGGGCAATTTCAGTTCCTTAATAAGTCTCCTTGGGCTTATCCTAATCTATATACCACTGATGTAGGTCTTGAGTTTTGTGGATGAAGAGTCGACCTTAGCATTTGAGTTTAAATCAAGTACCTCTAGATTCAAAAACAAACTGGGCTTAGATAGAACAAAATGTAGGTCAGTGGCCTGAAGCACGTGGAGAACAAACTGTACTTCCTTAGGTACATCCTGGAATACATTTCACACCAGCTCCGAACCCTAAAATAAGAAGTCCAAACCTTTTAGTGACATCTTTTTAGGGAATTGCTGAAGATAATCCAAGCTTTCATCGATTCACTACATGGGGCAGAGATGGGAGAGGAACAATGTATTTTGTTTTACAAAAATAGCCTTCTATTTATAGTGAAGTCTTTTTTAGAAGGTGGAGAGGCACATACCTGTTTATAATCAAGAAATTATCAATGGATGGGGTTGATTGCGAGACTTAGCAGTAAAATAGACTCACCGGAAACTTGCATTGAGTGCACTCGACGCTCTCAAGGCTCTCGACGCTTATAGTTCATTCAACGCACTCGATGCCTAAGAACTTAGACTCAGCGCACTCGACGCTTGAAAACTTAATCCATTTCTCTTTTATTTATCCTGCAGGGAGTAAAGCAACCTGCAACAATTAATAACTATATGGAGATTTACTGAAGCTGGGTTAAATTCAACAAACCCAATTCAAATTTGAAGGTGTTCAATTTTTCTTCATCTAGTGGCTTAGTGAAGATGTCAGCCACTTGCTTATCTGTGGGGACAAATTCACGACAGATATATTCACTTTCCACATGCTCTTTAATGAAGTGATACATAATCTCTATATGCTTAGTCCTACTATAAGAAATGGGATTCCTAGCAATAGAGATTGCACTAGTTGAATCACAATATAATGGAGTGATACTTAATTTTTGGTTCTAATCCTGAAGTTAGTGTTGGATACACAACAATTGAGCACCTTAACTTCCTATTGATATATATTGTGACTGTACTGTTGATTTTGACACACAATTCTGCTTTTTGCTGCTCCAAGATACAAGTCTTCCACCCAATAACTGACAGGAGCTAGATGTATTTTTTATCTTCTCTATAGCATACAAAATCTACATTTGAATACCCAGTAAGCTCAAAATCACTATTCCTAGGGTACCATAGGCCAAGATCTGGTGTGCTCTTAAGATATATAGGAATTCTATTAGCTGTAGAATAGTGAAATTCATTAGGGCAAGCCTGATATCTAGCACAAACACAAATAACATTCATGATGTCTGACCTACTTGCAGTAAAATAAAGGAAGGAGCCAACTATGCCTCTATACTTGGCTTCATCAACAGGTTTCCCTGTTTCATCCTTGTCTATATACATATTTTACCCCGTGATAGTTTTTATTATCGAGGCACTTTCCATTCCAAATTTCTTAATTAACTCCCTAGTGAACTTAGACAGAGAGATGAATAATGCATCCTCAGACTGTCTTACTTGGAGACCCAATAAGTACTTGAGCTCGCCAATACTGCTCATCTCAAAATTCCATTGCATAAATTTGGCAAACTTCTTGCAAAGGTTATCATCAGTAGACCCAAAGATTATGTCATCTACATAAATTTGGACTAGTATGATCTTACCCTTGGATTCCCTTAGGAATAGAGTCTTGTTTATCTTTCCCCATGAGAATTTATTCTCAATAAAAAAGCTAGACAGTGTCTCATACCATACTTTAGGGGCTTGTTTCAACCCATACAAAGCTTTCCTAAGTCTAAACACATGATCAGGAGAGGTTGGAATAACAAAATCTAATAGTTGCTCAATAGTGACTTCTTCTCTGAAGTAACCATTTAGGAAGGCTGACTTCACATCCATCTGGTAGACTTTTAATCCCTTGTGGGCAGCATATACAACGAACAGTCTGATGGCTTCAAGTCAAGCTACTAGGGCAAAGGTTTGATCAAAATAAATTCCTTCTTCTTGTCTATAACCCTTGGCCACCAGTCTAGCTTTATTCTTCATTATAACACCATTTTCATCCGACTTGATCCTATAGATCAACATGGTTCCAATGATGGTATGTCCTTGTGGTCTAGAAACCAACTTCCAGACCTTACATCTCTTGAACTTATTTAGTTTCTCTTGCATTACCATAATCTAATATTGGTCTATGTTGGCATCTTCAAATCTCTTGGGCTCAACCTACGACAAAAGGCTGGAGTACATTGCTATGTTCATGCTTTTGCTCCTTGTTGTAACCCCTTGGTTGGCATCTCCAATTATCTGATTTCTTGGATTATCCTTTAGATGTTTTACTACTGGAGGCAATCACTCTTCAACATCATTGACTTTAATGGTTTAATCCTACAGATCTTCATCCTCATCATATGTGACTGGTCCTCCTTCTAAAATGCATACTCCCTCATCTTCATCAAGGGTAGTAGTAGGAGCATCCTTGATGGTTCGCTTATCCATTACTTATTCGATACCTATAGATCTAGATGAGGAGCTTGGCAGCTCACTATTAATCATAGAAGATTCATCAAAGACTATATTTACAGATGCTTCTACAAGTTGTAGACTCTATATGCTTTGCCCTAGTTGCTGTAACCAACAAATATTCCTTCTTAGTATTTTACAGCAAACTTAGTCAGATATGACTTCCCATTAATGATCAAATAACATTTGATACCAAAGATCCTGAAATAGGCAAGGTTTGGTTTTCTGCCTTTCATTATCTCATAGGAAGTCTTCTTGTGAAATTTGTTGGAAGAAGCCCGATTCAGGACATGACATGTATTATTTACTGCCTCAGCCCAAAAATATTTAGGGAGAGATGTATCACTTAGTAGTCTCATTTTAGCTTCTGTGAGAGTTCTATTTTTCCTCCCAGCTATCCCATTTTATAGGGGTGTTCTTGGGGAAGAAAATTCTTGGAGAATCCCTTGTGCTTTACAGAATTTTGTCATGACTTCAGACAAAAATTTTGTGCCATGGTCACTTCTAATTTCGACTACAGAACTATCTAAATTCATTATGAATTTTCTTGACAATGGTCATGATGATGTCAATGGTTTCAGACTTTTTCTTTAAGAAAAAGACCCAAGAAAACCTGGAGATGTCATCAACTATTACAAGTGTGTAGACTTTCCTACCTAGACTATGAACTGGTATAGGACAAAATAAGTCCATATGCAGGAGGTATAAACACCTTATAGAGTTTTTGTCCCTAATGATCTTAAAAGAAGCTTTGGTCTGCTTTCCCTTTTGAGATGTAGAGCAAATTCCCTCCTTATTGAATTTCATTTTGGGACCCTTCCTTACTAGCTCTTCACTGAAAAGGTTACTTATAGTCTTATAATTTAAGTGAGCTTGTCTCTTGTACCATTGCACACAATATGAGACTTTCTCATTAGCAACTAGACATATAGGAGAGTCTTTACTTAAATATATAAAGTTTAAACAAAAAACATTTACACTCCTAGTGTTTGTCAAGATGACATCTTGGTCACTTGATCTCTTATTTGACACTTATCCTTGTGGAATACAATGATATAGCCAAGATCTCATTGTTGGCTTATGCTAATCAGATTGTGTTGCAACCATTCAATATAAGCAACTTTTGAGATTTAGACTATGCCATTGGTAATCATACCATATCTCTTATTGACTTCTCTGTTTGAGCCTCCAAAGATAACTTTAGGTCCATTCTTCAAAGGAGTGTAGTCCTTCAAGTGACATCTTGTTCTAGTCATGTGACTGGAATGTCCAATGTCCAAGTACCATATAGGAGTATAGGTACTTGGAATATCCTGCAAAAAATAATTTAGGAAACCTTAGGAACCCAAGAGGGTTTGGGTCCTTGGTGGAAGTTAGTCTAAAATTGAACAGGTCTACCTGCAACTTTTTTTACAAGAAGAATAACTCTTGCCCTAGGAATATTTGGATTATGCCAACATTCTATGGCAATGGGACCTACTTTACCACAACACCAACACTTATGGATATTGTATCTCCTCGTCTGAATTGCACTTGTGGAATTGCCAACAGTAATTTGTTCAGTAGGGAGAGCAGTAGTCCTTTTCAAGTTTCACTTAGCAAGGATCTGACTGAAAGAAAGTTTGTCAGGAGATTTACTTGACTTACTTTGAGTACTACTAACAACGTTTTTCTTTGCAGTAGACAATCTATTGATGGCATCATAGATAGCTAAGTCAGGCTTTCTAACTAACTTACCTTTTGTCTGAGAGTTTACTGGAAGAGCTTTATCATAGGCCACTGCTTTATTTGTGAGTGAGGGGGATGGTGTACCAAAGAAAAATTGTCCATGATGGGCCATCTGAATTTCCTCATGTGGGGCCTTAAAAGTTCTCATCCCCTTGCCATACCTTCCACCATAGATGTGAACTTTTTTTTACACTTGTGGATCTTCCATTCAACTAGTGACCATAGATACTTTCTTGGTCATACATATTTGATGGTAACACAACTTTCTAAAAAGAGATGTGAGGCTGAATTGGAGCATTGTCTTTCGTTTTAGAATAGCCAACTCTAGGGTTCCCCTTGATTCCAAAACCCCTATTATCCTTTTGAGAGGAGAAGGAATCTATCAGGGGCAACACTATTTTGGGCTATGAATATTTAGTCACAATCCTTTTCTCCCTTTGGAGCTTCTCTTCAAGATCCATAACGATTGTGTTCTTGTGGCTGATGGTCCCAATCTAGATGATTGTGAAGGCCTTCAGTTGGCTGACCTCCCTCATCTTCTAATCAAGTAAAGATGCTGAGTAAGTCTATAGGGAAGCAACTATTTATAAGGAGATTATCTCCTCAACTTATTTCTTTGCCAACCTCTTACTTCTCTTCAAAGAATCCAGAAGGGCATTATACTTGTGAATTAATTGATTGACATCTTCCTCAGATTCTTACCCATCTTCATCACAGGATAAGGATGCATCATAATTGGGACTAGTCTCATAGTCTGAGCAAGAAGGGGAGCTGGACAGTGAAAATACCTTATTTGGACAAGGTTGACCCTTTCTGGATTCTTCATCTATCATGGCCATGAGACCATATCAGTCAATGTCATCTTCATCCACCTCACCATCACTTACTGAGTGTCATAGAGGGGCCCTTATACCTATCCTTTCAGTAGAATAGTCTTCATCTTTATCAGCAATAGCAGCAAATAGCCCTATATAGGCTTCTTCTTCAACTTCAGAATCTGAAGAAGATGAGTGACTCTGAATCCAGCTCTTCTCCTTTTTGGAAATGAAGTACCTTTCCTTATTATCTTTGTCTTAGTGGTGGTGCTTCTTCTCCTCAAGTTTCTTCTGCATTATCCTCTTGACCGGGCAATCAGCAATGGCATGCCCACTCTTACTATAGCAATAACAAACAACATTAGAAGAAAATTGTTTACTGGGTTTAGTGTCATACCTATCTCCCTTAGACAACTTCTTCTCAGCCTTGTTGTGGTCCTTCTTGTGATGAGAAGAGGAGGAAGACCTGTTCCTCCACTTCCTCCTTTTCATCATCTTCTAGACCTGCCTTGAGAAGGCAACAAACTCCCCATCTGACAAGTTGCTGTCAGATGAACTTAACTCAGAACTGTCTGAATCAGTAGCCCTATTGGGGGAGAGGCAATCCTCTCCTTGCTCTTCTTGGAGCAATCAGCCTTGAAGGCCAGAGTCTTTTCCTTGGCTTGATCTCTGATGGATGCCTCCTCCTCATTTCTGGTAGATAGTTGCATCTCATAGGAGAGAAGCTTTCCAAACAATGTGTATGGAGGAGTTTTAGTAAGCTTGGCCACCTCTTTGATGGAAAATATCTTGGTATCCCTGTCTGTGGTTATAGACTTGAGGAACTTATAATTCAGCTCATAGTTACTAAAGAACCTTCTATAGGTCCTCATCTCATTCACCACTCTAAAGAATTTTTCATAACTTTCACCTATGCTGTCTTTCTTGTTCTGCCTGAAGGCTTCATACTCATGATTAAGTAGGGATTTCCTGTCATCCCTGACTTCTTTATTGTCTTCCTTATAGACAACCAGAGTCTCCCACATTTCCTTGGAAGTCTTATAGTGTACAAGATTCTAGAATATAGAATAATCAATGGCACTAATAATTATGTTATGTGCCCTTTTGACCTTTGTATCCAGAATAATCTCATCCTTGGTCATCTAAGAATATTTCTTAGGTGTCTGGATAGTAGCATCCAGAACTGAAACCTTCTTGGGGATGAAGGGTCCTTCCTTTATAGTGATGAAAATCCTGGGGTCTGATGCCTCCATAAAAAATCTGACCCTTTTCTTCTAGATACCAAAGTACTTCTTCCTACAGATTAGAAGCTTCATGGAGCCCAAATCCTTAGGGTTGTCTCCTGAACCCATAAGGACATTCTTAGCTACTCTTTGGAGATCAACTCAGAATGTTAAGTCCTTTTTAAGCAACCTCCCTCTGATACCACTTGAAAGTCTTTAATTTAACTTAGCTTTCAATAATACATAAATAACACAAATGAAATTTATAGTGATTCCCCAGATTATGGGTGCATCCACACCACCTTCCAACTTTCTAACAGATTATTAGATAAGGCCACTTCACCAAACTTGGCTCAATGAGCTTACAACTGAAATCCCTTAAGATCTCTAAGTCTCCTCCAAATCTTACCTCAAGCCCAAGGTCCTTTAACTTTTAGCAAGTAATGCTCCTATAGCTCAGTGATCCAAGGATCACCTACCTCAAACTTTTCTCAAAGTACTATAGCTAAGTCTAGGAGGATATCCCTACAACTCAGATTTACCACAAGAATCCTCCAACTCAGGCCCAAAAGCCCTACAGCTCAGATCTTCTGAAAGATTCTACAGTTGGAATGTTGTTTGTTGGTGATGTAGAACACTAGAGAAATAATCTATGTGTCTTCCTCTTTCTGAACTGAGATACCTCAATCCTGCCTACTTCACAGCTCGAAGAATGTATCTTCAATATTAGGCTTGCTGGAACTGTGAAGTGACTGCAACAAGGGCTTGGTATGTTGCTTCTTCTACCTTATAGAGAAAGATCTCTAAACATGTTGTTGAAGTCGTGTAGATCAATCAGCTGACTTTATTTGAACTTTTAGATCAACGGAATGAAATATTTCTTCAAGCTCTGTAACTTAGTTGAGAGTAAGAAGATGAAGTTCCGCCTTTTCAAAAAGTTGATTTCTTCTTCTTTGATCTCTTATTTTCTATCCCGTCGTCCAACGGCTCTTTGAGCATTGGGCCCACCTGGAGTTGGTAACTACCGGTTTACTTTTTCATTAAATATTGTACAACAGGCAAGCGACTCCATTTGTCGTGTACTATAGACATCCCGTAACATTTGAATTTCTACAGACATCAGCACCCATGGACTTAGTCAAATTCAGACATTTCACCATAGGCTTTGAGTGAAGGCTTGTCACTCAATGCCAAAACTCTTGGTCAGTTTTCTGCAAACACCAGGCGTTGAGTGATCAGTCATCACTCAATGAATATAGACTATTGTAGTCTATTTGATTAGGCGTTGAGTGAATCTTCATCACTCATGGCATTTGGACTTAGCTATTTTTCTCTGTATTGAGGCGTTGAGTGAGTTGTCTTCACTCAACACTTTTTGGCTTAGCCTATTTTGTTGAAAAGGCATTGAGTGAATGGCCTTCACTCAATGCTTCTGTCCTTAGATAGATTTTTTGTTGAATGGGCGTTGAGTGAGTTGACATCACTCAATACTTCTGTCCTTAAACAAAATTCTATATCAACCAATACTGAAGCTCTGACTGAACTACGTTATATCGATGCTTTTTTTACATGACGTTGAGTGAGATGCCTTCACTCAATGCTTCTGGACTTAGACAAATTTCTTGAGAGATTCTCTGTGGCTTTGACTGCTTGAGCTTTACTCAACGCTTCTTGCCTTGGGCGTTGATTGAACTGCCTTCACACAATGCTTCTGGATTGAACCAGATTTTTGCCTTGGCAATGCTGAGGCTTTGAATATCGAGTATTTACTCATTGCTTAATATCATCTGGCATTTAGTGAACTATCTTCACTCAATGCCTGTGGACTTAGATTTCTATCTTTTCATCATTCTTCAATGTGTCCACCTGTCATTGTTACTTGGACAACCTATCTAATCAGTGCAAAAAGTAACCACATGGATACATAGAACTTAGGGTATGCATCAAATACAAACATGTGTATGACATTGTCTTGTAGTCCATCTTCAAATCTGGGACATTGTGATCAATGGACCCAACAGCTTTCAAGTGTGATTCTTTAGGATTTGCTTGATACTTAGTACATAGACACACATTGAATGTAATATCGGGCCTAGACGCACTTATGTAGAATAGTGATCTGATCATTCCTCTAAAAATAGTTTTATCCACTTACATCCTTTCCTAATTTTAGAGAGGCACTCATTGGAGTTTTGACTTTTTTCAGATTCTCAAAGCCAAATCGCACAAGCATATCTTTTATGTATTTCGATTGACTAATAAAAATTCCATCATTACGTTGAGAAATCTGATATCCTAAGAAATAAGATAACTCTCCAACTAGAATCATTTCAAATTCAAACTGCATTAGAGTGATAATTTGTTTGCAGACTTTATCATTTGTGGCCCCAAAAATAATTTCATCTACGTAAATTTGCAAGAGAATTAAATCAAGATTCTCGTGCTTCACAAATAAAGTGTTGTCCTCCCTACCCATCCTAAAGCCATGTCCTAGGAGAAAAGTCGTGAGCATATCATACCAAGCACGGGGTGCCTGCTTCAATTCTTACATGGCTTTCACCAAATTTATATGTGATTTGGGTAGTCAGCATTTTTGAATCCAGGTGGTTGCTCGACATACACCTCTTCCTTAATATATCCATTTAAGAATGCACTATTAACATCCATTTGATATAATTTAATTTGTTTATAACTCGCAAACACCAAAAACATACGAATGGATTCAATACATACAACCGGTGCAAATGATTCCTCAAAATCCATAGCCTCTATCTTCGAGTAACCTTGTGCCACTAACCTAGCTTTGTTTCTAGTTATCCTAGAGTCACCATCAAGTTTATTTTTGTAAACCCATTCAAAACCTATAACTGGATGGCTATCAGGATGCTAACCTAACACCCAGACTTTACTTCTCTCAAATTTGTTTAACTCTTCAGTTATAGCAAAGAAGCAGGATTCATCCTTTAAGGCTTCTGAGGTTTGTTTGGGTTCAATTTCAATTAGGAAAAACAAGTTTAGAAAAGATTCAAGTAATGCCAGCCGAGTTCTAACTCGATGTTTGGGCTATCCTATTACTAGTTCTCATGGATGTTGCTTTAAGAAATTTAGAGTACTTGGAGTCCTATATTCGTCTACATGAGTTTGAGCGTCAACCAACACTTCTTCTCCTCACCCTTAACTTCTAACTATTCATAGTAATCAATTTCCTCTTTGTTTGGCCTAGGTTCTTTGGTTGGTGTTTTTTCGTTAATGTGGACGTGAGCCAATTCTTTAACAACTAAGGTTTATTTGTTATAAACCTTATAGGCACGATTCCTACTAGAGTGTACAATCCCGTACTCGATGAGTGAGTTCCCATCTAGGATCCATGTTTTGCGAGATCTTCAGAAGCTGAACTCGCAGCGAGCGCACTCCACATGTTTGTTGAGCCGACCGCGCGAGTCGAGATTTTTGCATCGAGTGAGGCGAGTTCACTCGAAGCTTCAACTCGCCTGGTGTTTAGTGAAGCCATTTCATTCAGCTCCTTTAGCTCGCGTGGCGTTGAGTGAGGCTAGTGCACTCATTTCCTTTAGTTCCTTGGCATTGAGTGAGGCTAGTGCACTCAATGCCTATTGCCTTTGGTGTTGAGTGAGGCGAGTGGGATCGGTGCGAGCCAGTATGTCCATGCAAGGCAGTCCAAGTTCCATGCATATCAAAAGGAAGGCTCGAGCTCAACAGCCTAGCCGACTCGCCTAGACGGGGCAGGGTGGAGGAGGGGAGAGGGGAGCATATGGGCTCACACTCACCCTTAGGTCTCGGCAGTAGAAGGCGAGTGAGGCAGGCTGGGACTGCACTCGCCCAGGGCCTGAGGGAGGCGGCGAGTGCCAGCCCCATCGAGTACTCGCAGACCCATGTGAGAGGAGGTTTTTAAGGGCCACTCGCCCACTGATCTATGTTGTATTTTTACCTTCTTACCACTACTGCCCTGCCCATAGCCTTTATGAACAGCGGACTTACGCTATTGGCAGGCATACCTGGATTGCATATAGCAATTCTAAATAGCGGAGTTACGCTGTTGGCAAACCAACTTAAAAAAACTATAAATATACCCAAGGGGTATCTCAGAAGACAAGCTTTCAAGCATTCCAACTCTCCTTCTCTTTGATCTTCTAGTGCTCTCTGAGGTGCACTTAGCTCGGCACAGACTAAGGAGGGGAAGCGCTCTAAGATATTTCAAGTGTGTGGTGGGACTTCCGTGCTAGAGCCTTAGGTCAGTTTCCAGTTCTATGTCTTTGGTCATTCACGATCGCTGGGGAGAAGTAAGTGTGCGGTCACCCCTTCCCCAAGGGGTCGAACTCCACAAAAGCCAAATTTCGACTTTAACATTTTGGTGGGGTGAGTGCAAAGACTGATCAGCGCAAAAAATCCTTCGTGAGCCCAATGACTGGAGGTGAAGGATAGGGTTCTGACATGGTTGACTCGCCATAAACTCCCCCTCGTCCAACCCACGGGATGTTGGAGGATTTCCGAAAAGAGATGCAAAATCTTGTCATGTTCGCACTCGGCACGTACGCTGAGTGCTCGACCCCAATTGTCCTAGTCACCACAACCCCAATTTTAGGCGAGGATTCCCCGGCCAGGCGACCCAGGAAGGAAGCTGCAGGTAAGAGGGGTGAGTAAGGTCACCCAGGGCGAGTTCTGTTCCCCGGCTCAGCGAGTGCAGGTAGGATTGGCGAGTTCGACACATGAGATCACACGGCTTGCTCGGTAGGGAGGTGAAGCCCCTTTAGCGAGTTGGTCTCATCAACCCTAGTTCTAGATGGGTTTCGTGAGCAAGAAATGTCTTTCTACACCAGGAAGGACGATTTGGTTCAACACATCCAGTGGTTTTAGGATGTGGTCTCGATCCAATAGATGTTAGATGTATTCAAGTGCAGGCTCTTCGCCATCACCCTTAAGGAGAAGGCAAGAGACTGGTTCCACCAGCTGCCGGCCAACTCCATCTATTGTTTTGAGGACCTATATCGGGGGTTCATGATGAGGTTCACCACTTCTAAGAAGAGGAAGAAAGTATCCAAGTATTTGTTCCACATCAAGTAGGGAGTGAACGAGACCATGGGGAGCTACGTGGACCAGTTCCAAGATAAGGATCTCAAGGTCCAAGAGATACAAGGACATACTTTGATGTTGGCCTTCACCCTGTGGCTTCAGCAGGGATTCTTCGGGATGTATTTGAAGACGGTGTTGCCTCTCTCCTTCGAGGAGCTGTTGGAGAGAGTATCAAGTGATGTCATCAGGGAGGCATCAAACCCTGAGTTCATGAGTAAGTTGTCCATGTGGGCCATGGAGAAGGAGCTGAGAGGTGGCAAGGGACAAGAGATGTGGAGGTCGAAGCCTAGGCAGAGGTAGTAGCAATATAAGTAGCCAAGGTGGGGAGCCAAGAGCTCAACAATCGGCTCGGTTAGAGGCAACAGGAGTAGTATGACCAGGGACAACGAAGATGTTTCAATGGAGGAGACAACAGCCAAGGGGGCCATGGTCAGTTCAACCCCCCAAGCTGGAGGCAGGGCCAAAGGCCTCCTCTCCCCGATCAACATCAGGATATGGCAATCTCCTTGGCGAGGAGGAGAAGAGTCCAGCAGAGGATGAGGCTAGAAGGAAGGGCAGAGTTTCCCTATGGTGACTTCCATCAAAAGGAGGGGCTTGCAACGGCCATGTGCCCGGAGTTCCTCAAGATGAGGGAAAATAGGGAGCAGCAGCAACCCCGCCAGGAACTGCGGATTGAGGAAGTCTTGCCCGGGGCAGAGGAGGACAGGTGAAAGGACCAGTCCAATGTTGGAGGTCACGGAGGGAACAGGGTGATCCACGGAGGCGGGGGAGGTTAGCTGCCCGTAAGGCAAGTCTCCATACTATGTATCATCGGAGTGTTGCTTTGACGTCTCTTGCTCCACCCCTAGAGGAGAAGATCACCTTCTCAAGGAAGGATATGTCGGATCATGAGGATTCATTTTGCGACACACTTGTCATCACGGTCGCGATAAAAAGTCGTACTATCTCTCGGATCCTCATTGATAATGGGAGCTCTGTCAACGTCGTCTTCAAAAAGGCATTTGACGCGATGAAAGTGGAGGCCAAGAGGGTGTTGGCCTCGGATGGGCCTCTGTTCAGATTCTCTTGGGAGAGGAAAGATGAGGAAGGAGGAGTGGGACTTCATGTCACTTTAGGGGGGCAGTCTCGAAACTGCAGGTTCGTCATTGTGGATGCTCCCAGCAGTTACAACTCCATCTTCAGACGACCCCTAATCATCACCTTGAACTGCATGCCCTCCTCCTTCCATCAGTGTTTGAAGTTCAATGTTGAGGACATCCAGGTTCGTGTCCGGAGAGAACCCATGGTGGCGAGAGAATGCTAGGTGACTACGGTCAAATCCAACTCCTGGTAAGGAGGCGCTGAGGAGATGGAGAGGAGGATGGAGGAAGTCTCCAGGTAGGAGGATGGAGAGCAAGCTGAGGAGATAGAGAGGAGAATGAAGGAAGAATCCAAACAAATTGCTGTAGAGGGAGCTGAGGAGATGGAGAGGAGGATGGAGGAAGAATACAGGAAGGAGGCTTGAGAGGGAACTGAGGAGATGGAGGTAGAGGAGGAAGAGATCTGCGTTTTGGCAGAGGTAGCAGAGGAAGTGCTTGAGAAGCGGGCAGAGGTGATGGCCACGGAGGAAGCTGATGAAGTAGTTCTGTCTCCAGGTGAAGGGGTCAAATGCGAGTGGGGAGATCAGTGCTAGCTGGAAGCAGCAGAAATGGTTGTGGAGATTGAGGTTCTCACCCAAGAATTATGGGTGGAGAAGGTGTTGGTTAGCGTGGGCCTGAGTCCAGAGAACCAGTGGAGGATGCTTGAGTGCATCCAAAAGAACGTTGACATCTTTGCATGGAGCACAGGAGACATGTCGGTGATCAATGCATATGTTGCCTGCCATCGCCTCTACTTGGATCCCAAGGCTCTCCCCATCAGTCAAAAGAAGAGGTCTATCACGGACAAGCTAGTCGAGCCAATCCGGGAGGAGGTTGGTAAGCTCCTAAAGGCAAGATTCGTTTCAGAGATTCAGTATCCAGGATGTCTCTCCAATATTGTAATGGTTAAAAAAGGGGACGGTTGCTGGAGGTGGTGTGTAGCTTTCTCTCTTTTAAATAAATCATGTCCTAAAGATTGTTACCCCTTGCCTTGGATGGACGCGCTTGTTGACTCAGCCGTCGGTTTTTCTGTAATGAGTTTTATAGATACTTTCTCAGGTTATTATCAGATCTGGATGCACCCGCCCTATAACAAAGATGTCTCCTTAATCACTTTGGACGGGTGCTACTGCTATAAGATGATGCCTTTTAGGCTAAAAAATACAGGGGCAATGTACCAAAGGCTGATGGATTGGGTCTTCCGGGAGCAGAAGGGGAGGAACCTGGAGGTGTACGTAGATGATCTTATGATAAAGAGTCAGGATGTTGACTCTCACCTCCAGGAATTGGAAGAGACCTTTGTCATCCTGTGGAAATACAAAATGAGGTTGAACCCCTTGAAGTATGTCTTCAGGGCAAGCCGGGGTAAGTTTCTAGGCCATCCCCTTACTCTTGCTGGTATAGAGCCACACCTGATATAGTAAGGGCCATCATAGAGCTGGGATCGCCTCGTAACACAAAGTATGTACAGCAGCTGACGGGGAAGTTGATAGGGTTGAGCAAGTTCCTCTCTCGAGTAGGAGAGAGGTACTCCCCCTTCTTCAAGGCCCTGAGAGGAAA
Source organism: Platanthera zijinensis (assembly GCA_039513925.1). NCBI lineage: Eukaryota > Viridiplantae > Streptophyta > Magnoliopsida > Asparagales > Orchidaceae > Platanthera > Platanthera zijinensis. The sequence continues at coordinate 164,447,225 of CM077082.1, read as the reverse complement.
TAAAAGGTTTTAATGTTCAAAGGAATGGGATGAGGCATTCCAATCCTTGAAGTGGCAGCATTCCCAGGCCCCTCTGCTCTAGGGACCTAAGGAGGGGGAAGATCTGTCCATCTACCTTGCGGTTGTGGCCGAGGCCCCGAGCTCTGTCTTAGTCCGAGAAGAATGTAAGAACAAACTACCCATCTATTACGTGAGTTGGGTCCTGAGGAAAGCAGAGATACGGTACCCCATGCTGAAGAAGTTCAGCATTCTACCTCATGCGCGACGGGCAGTTGTATAGAAAGACCCTCTCAGGGTTGCTGGCACGTTGTGTCGTAGAGGGAGAAGTTCAGAGGATTTTGGAAGAAGTCCATTGTAGAGAGTGCGGGAGTCACTCAGGATGTAGGACCTTAGAAGGGAGGATTGTAAGGCAAGGGTACTTTTGGACGACCTGGGGTCAAGATGTCGCCATGTTTACAAACAAGTGCTATAAGTGTTAATTTTTTTCCACACTGCAACTGGTACTAGCTCAGAGACTAAGGAGCATCACAGCTCCCTGGCCCTTCCATATCTTGGAAATGGACCTGGTAGGGCCCTTTCCTTAGGCCAGTAGGAAAAGGAGATTCTTTCTAGTCATGATTGACTATTTTTCTAAGTGGTTGGAAGTGGGGGCACGGTCCAAAGTGACCGCCCAGCTAATCAGAAACTTTGTATTGGGGGAGATCATCTGCCGACACGGATTGCCTCAGTCCATTATCACGGATAATGGGCCACAGTTTGCTAGCTCCGAGTTCATCAGCTTCTGTGGCCAACTTGGTATTAACCTCAAGCTCTCATCGGTCCATCACCCTAGGAGCAATGGGTAGGTGGAGGCGGCGAACAAGATCATCATGAACTTCTTAAAGAAGAAAGTGGAAAATTTGAAGGGGAGCAGGGTGGATCAGCTCCCTTTGGTCCTATGGGCCCTAATTACCACTCCCAACACAACTACGGGGGAGTCCCCCTTTAAGCTCTCCCATGGCTGTGAAGCTATGCTCCCGATCTAGTTCGAGGTCTGAGCACTGTAGGTGTTGGGGGCGGAGGAAGAAAGAGAGAAATGGAGAGCCGAAAATGAGCACAAGCTGCGACAATCACAACCCGCATTTTCTTTGAATTGAAATGTATATAAGAGTAAGAGAAAACATGCGTCATGATTCCACGCCGTGTAGGGGATAACTGCATACATTCAGACAAACTTAAATCTTAACACAGTTTATGAAAATACCAAGTTATGATGTGAGAAAAACATGTTAAGTTAAGTTTTGATAGTCATATCCCTCGGCTCAGTGGATCCACTAGTCCACGACTAAAAATATAAGTATACACTATGGAAATTGTTTGTTTATAATGGTTAACGTCATATATGAGCATAAACCTCCCCATAGGACAACTCTTGTTATGCATGACTCTAGATTTAATATAAGTATAGAAATTAGTTTGTACGTTCAATAAGATATAGTGACTTTAGCTTCAAAAGATGACATGCCTGAGGTAATAGAGGTAATACTTTTATACTTTAAAATATCTAATATGAAACCTAGCATAAAACCTTCCCAGAGAGCATGTAAATCAAAACCATCAGGCTAAGCAGTTAGCAAGTACTTAATAATAAACAAAAGAAATCCAATGGGAATCAACAACCTGACACGAACCCACTAATAGGTATGTATGTATGAACGAAAAGAAAACAAACAACCACTACCTCACAGTCGATGAGGAAATGATAGTTGTAGAGTACTAGCCAAAAACCAACCCTAGTCGCTCAACCGACTACTTCTCCAAACCTAAGGCATTCAAAGAAAAAATACCTCAACAAGAATGAAAATACAAAAGGAGATCAAAGATCAAAAGGTTACTAATAAACCAAAATGGAATAAAGGCTTACCAACCCAAACATAAGGAAGCTCTCAAATCTCAGCAATTAATCATATGACAATGGTCAAAGATTTACTTATTGGGTTCAAAAGTAAGAAAGTTGCACCAAGTGCGAAACGAAACTATGCTTCAAGATTATATGCAAAAGTAAGCAGAATAACATATATCTGTATAATATGGGGAAAGAGACTTAATAACTCTACTCATATGAATTATTAACACTAGTAAGAAATGGTCCTGAGTTGGGTGCTAGATTGTCCAACCCGAACTTACAAACCCAACATATTCTAAGAAGGTACTATGGTGGGGGAAACATTGTCCAACACAACCCAACAGTCCAATTATCTCAACAAGACACTAGGGTGGTGGCAACATTGTCCAAATCTACCCAACAATCAAAATATATATAAACAAGGTGTTGTGGTGGTGGCAACATTGTCCAACACAAAACACAGACCAAAAACATGCCCAGTAGTGTAATGATTCAAAATTTGGCACTAGGTTGGGGTCCTTTATCAACTACCAACCAAGGTCCACACATACCATCCATAAACACCTATAAACTCAACCAGGATACAGAAACTCTCCATGGCATAAAGGATGAAAATTCCCAAGTGATAGCCATTATAATTCATACTTGATGAATTCAACTTAATCGGGAAAAAAATTGTAAGTCCGCGAGAAAAAGCATCGAGCACACTCGACGCCACGTGGAGTGCATTCAACACACTCAACACCAACCAGATTACATAGCAAAATTATATTCACTCATTGCCGTGTTGAGTCCACTCAACGCCGCATTGAGTCGGCCACTCAACGCTTTAACTTAGTCTCGAAGATACACACACAAAGGATTCACTCAATATTGTTTCACTCAATGCCAAGGCTTCACTCAACGGCGCGTTGAGTACACTCAACGCTTTTGCCTTAGCCTTACAGACCAGTCAACGTAAAAGCTTCACTCAAGGCTAAGTGAACTTCACTCAACGTCGCGTTGAGTGCATTCAACGCACTTAATGTTTTTGACTTAGTATCATAACTATTCAACGGCGAGACTACAATCAACGCTATTTCACCAAATACCGTGTTGAGTGCATTTAGCCCACTCAACACTTTTTACTTAGCACCAAATTATAACCCGACGCACTCAATGCCATGCCTGATATTCGTCGAATCAACGCCGAATACTCGAAAAATTGGACTTAACTCAATTCCAAGAATTGTCTGACAAAATTACTTCGAATACTCGACGAATTTGACTCTACTCCTACTGAAGCTCGCCGAATTGTATTTAGACCAATGAAAACCTATATTTGATGAATTATACCTACCCATAATCGACGAATTTGAACTTAAGTTAACTGTTATACAACTAAAATTTGGCTTAAGTAAACAGTTCTATACTCGACCGATTATCCTAGTCTAAGAGTTAAGTATGACTGAAATACCTTACTAGATTAATCCCATAATCCATGGATTCACCCGGCTTTCACCTACAGAATCAACTAGGCTAAACCTGGCTGGAAAACTATATTTTCTACCAGTTCGAATTACTCTTAAATACTAAGGAGGAAAGGATAGAAGCAGGAAATACACCATGAAAGGAAACTTTGCAAGGGGAAAAAGTCACCGCTTGCCTCGATCCGGCCGAAATTCGGCCACACAATGCACCTCCTTGTGGATCTGGCCACAAGAATACCTAAGCAGCAAAACCTGAAACTTTTTGAGGGGAGAGAAGGTCAAAACCGCATACCTTAATCTCTAAAAATCCAAAAATGATAAAAACTCGTTGTAGAAAGTTAGATCTTCTTGAGAGCTAACCGAATCTACTCTCGATCGACAATTTCGTGCACTAGAGCTCCTACAATCAACGGCCGCAAGCTTCGCAAACTCCATAGCTCTTGTCTTCCGCAATACTGTCCGGTGGTTTGGGGAAGAAGATAATGAATAAGGTTTCAGTCTTATCGCAAGGATATTTATATAAAATAAATAATATAATATATTATTATTATAATTAAAATGTCCAAATGACCAAAACTCGCACTAACTCGGATTTCTATGAAAATCGCGTCGTAGCTAAATATCGACGCTACAAATCCAACGACGAAGTCGAAATCGAAATCTGACAAGAAAACTCGAGTAAACACTCCCCAAAGTCTATACATCAAATATCTTAAAAACACTCTGCCGTGTTCCAAAATGAACCACGGTTCGCAAGGGAATATCAAAACACAGGATAAATTATCCAAGCTAATTCTCCCTAACCAAAACACGAGCAAAAGTTACGCTCAGACAACGGTGCCCACCAACTATGCGTCAACATAAATCCCTGATGTCACTGGTGTTAGGTAGGAAGAGATCAAGAGGAGGATGGCTAAGTCCTTTGACAAACACGTCCAGATCAAACAATTCGCGAAGGGGGACTTGGTCCTGAAAAAGGTGGATGCAGTAGGAAGATTAGATGCCATGGGAAAGCTCAACCCAAAATAGGAGGGTTCAAACATTGTAAAAGAAGCATTGAGGTCAGGAGGGTATCTCTTCCGGAATGTGGAGGGCGAGACCCTAAGTCACACCTGGAGTGTAACACCTCCCCTGTAAAGACCATACAATATGGGTCCGGCCGGGGCCCCACAACATACGCACGCCACAGCTTTAGTATTAAAAGATGATATGAAAACTACCCATTCTCAAAACTCCAGACAAACACAGCGGAAACAGAACATTAACCGACAGAAGTTATCCACTAACGATAGAGTATCAAATGGCCTTAAGGCCTTACACACTAATAGTCCAAAAATTATAAATGTGCCAAGCACTCCTAGGCTACATCGGCATGCAAGCCGGACATAAACATAACAAGAGTAGCAAACACAAAAGGAAAATCCAAGCATAGCAACACTTCATGAGGCTTAGGGCTTTTCGCCCGGCGCGCTAGCTCCTGCATGCGATCCTTGCCCTGTAAGGATTTGAAGTAACGTGGGTCAGCAAAGGTTGACCTCTACTGTGTAACAAACACATCTCCTCCCGGCCGTCCCTAACGGACCCCGGGGTACCACTCCACCTGCAAGTTAGCACTTCGTATACCAAAAGAGTATATATATTAAAGCGGTTAACAGGCTTGGATGTCTCATACAGTATACATGTTTTCTATGTTTTGTACAAGGTGAAAAGGGGGCCTACTATGCAACATGAATGCAACCCGGGTTTCACCCAAGGCACCCTAGCTCGTATGCATCTAGCACAACACCAAAAAGTGGGTACTTCCGTTTCCCCATCGGCTTAAATCCACAAACAAAAGGGAACCACCATGTCCCTAACGGCACGCACGCCGTCACACGGAACCTTGCAAAGGCCCCACCCGCACAAGGGTCATATGCCTCGGGGCTTGCCCGCACATTCTGACTTCACACGTCAGGGTTCCGTCTCATACTGACCGATTCTAAGAAGCCTTGCTGGACCCCACCCGCTCATGGCCACAATGCCCGGGCTTGCCCTCCGCTCGACATTCTCGTCAGTCCACACAAGGGGCTAGTCTCGCTGGGACACTTCCCCCACATGACTTGCGCGTCACGGGATAGCCAGCCGACCACGGAGACATAGCCGCGCCTTTGCACAACACAAACAAAGGTTCCCCCCCCCCCCCCCCCGATCACCATTCGCACCGTGTATTTCCCGTGCTCCAAGGAAACCATCTACCGCACAACACAGAGCTAACCTTGTCCGGTTCCGACCACGAGTACTCACTCAAATATATGGGGGAAAACGCATACATACAACAGCGTATTGCCGTAACGGATTTCTATCGAATCCCCGAAGCTCGCTATGCAACATCACCGGGTTGGACTAACGGTCGCGACCACGGCTTCACCCACAATGCCTAATCCGCTAACGGAGCGGATCTTTAATGCAAAGCATGCCGGGATGAACATACTCCACCCGGAGGTTCCTCTTGAACCTAGACTACACGAAACCCTCTCATTTGAGAGATTCGGTGCTCAAAATACGAAAGGAAGGGGATGCTATTCATGCATCCTAAATCCTAAAAAAACCGAGAGGAGAAGTGTCGTTACCTTCTGTCCCCTCTTCCTAGCCATGGAGAAGATTAGCTCGGTCGAACACCACCGCAACGCTCCCACCTTCGCGGATCTGAACTCCGCTCGCGAAACGGACCTCCGAATCTTCGCCGGCGGCCGGAACTTGGCCTCCTTGCTCTCCCTTCTCTCTAGAACTTAGATAGATAAAAGAAAGTGGGGAATGAGGGTTTGGAACCCTATTCCCAGCCTTAAACCGCCCAGGGAGGCCCCCCAACGTTGGATCTTCCAAGGAAAAGAACGAACGGCCACGATCGGAACCCAAATTAGAAAATCTGGGCCGAACACGGGTTGCAACACGGCCGTGTGCATGGCCGTGTTAGCCATTCGCCGTCTCGACCGATTCGAAAACCAGCACACGGCCTTTGACACGGCCTTTGACACGGCTTCCGACACGGCCGTGTCGCCGTTGACACCCCAGTGTCGAGGCCCGTGTCACTCCCCCCTACCAACCAACATTCCCAGCCAGAGAAGGACATGACCCAAGACACGGCCAAAGACACGGCCCTCGACACGCCCGTGTCAGCCCCGACACGGCCGTGTCATGACCCGTGTCATGCCTAGCAGAATAAATTCTGCGAACAGCCCGAGAAGGACACGGCCAGGGACACGCCCGTGTCCAAGGCCGTGTGCCTTCTCGCCGATCGTCGACCAACACGGCTCGGCGACCCAGGCTCAACACGGCTCGACGACCCAGGCGCAACACGGCCTGTGATACGGCCGTGTCACAGGCTGTGTGCCTACCCCCAAAACCCAAACTTGGCCAAAATGACGCCGTCGATTCCTCTTCCAAGCTTTGGGGTGTTACAATTCTCCCCCCTCTTTAAAGAATTTCGTCCCGAAATTTAAAACATGGAAAGTACATAAATTCTAAACGGTACCTGAGGAGAAAAGCTCGGGGTACTCATCCAGCATGGCCTGCTCTCGCTCCCATGAGAGCTCCTCGCAGCCACAGTTGTCCCAACGGACCTTTACGAGTCTGACTTCCTTGTTCCGCAATTGCCGAACCTCTGAATCTTCTATCCCGATTGGACGAACTCGCGTCCTCAAGTCTTCCTCTACCGGCACCGCCGTCGGCTCAATCACCACGTTGGCTTCTAACAAAGCTTTCCTCAAAACGGAGACGTGAAAAACGTCATGCAATCCACTTAGCTCTGTGGACAATGCCAACCGGTATGCTGCCTCTCCCACTCGCTCGATGACCTTGAATGGTCCCAAAAATCTCGGACTCAGCTTCTTGAGTCGGCAAATTCGTGAAACGCCTTTGAACGGCTTGATCTTAAGGTACACCCAGTCGCCCACAGCGAATTCCACATGTCTGTGGAGAGCATTGAAATACCTCGACTGCCGATCTTGAGCTACCTTCATGCGCTCTTGGATGGTCCGCACTAGCTCACTAGCGTCGGCTACCACTTCTTTCCCCAAAAGCTTTGTGTCTCCCGCCTCTGTCCAAGACATCGGTGTTCGACACCGCCTCCCATAAAGAGCTTCATATGGCGCCATCTTGATACTAGCTTGGTAGCTATTGTTATACGCAAACTCCACCATGAAGAGGTGATCCTCCCACTTCTTCCCGAAGTCGAGAGTACACATCCTTAGCATATCTTCCAAAGTACGGTTCGTTCTCTCAGTTTGCCCATCGGTTTGAGGATGAAAGGTCGTACTGAACTTGAGTTTTGTGCCCAAGCTCTTCTGTACCAACCGCCAATCCTTAGACGTGAAACGTCCATCCCGATCGCTGACTATACTCTTCGGAATCCCATAAAGTCGTACAATATTGCGGACGTACAACTCCACCAACTTTTCCCCACCGTCCTCCTTCCGATTTGGGATGAAATGTGGCACTTTGGTCAAGCAGTCCACAATCACCCAAATGACATCATTACCCAGCTGCGATCTAGGAAACCCATGCACAAAATCCATGGAGATGTCATCAAATTTCCATTCGGGGATTGGAAGAGGCTTCAAGAACCCGCCCGGCTTCTGACACTCGGCCTTCACCAAGGCACAAGTTTGGCACCGACTCACACACAAAGCTACGTCCCGCTTCATCCCAGGCCACCAATAGGACTTCTTCAAATCCAAGTACATCTTTGTACTGCCCGGGTGAATGGAGTACTTAGTGAAGTGGGCCTCAAACATCAACTCCTCGCGGAGCTTGCCGAACTGCAGTACACAAATCCTTCCGCCCTTCCTCAGAATCCCATCAACCATCTCCCAGGCGCTGCCCTCGCCCTTTAGAGCTTCCTCCACGAAAGGTTGGAACTCCGCATCTACACGGGTCGCTTCCTGAATACGATCGCATAAGTCATTCTGCATCTCAATCCAATTTAGTCGAGCCACGCTAGACTCGCCTCTTGCCACACATTCCAAACCAAGGGACTCCCAGTCCTGCCTTAACCTCTCATCGTGATCTTCAATCCAATTTCCTTGCCCCGAGTACTTCCTACTCAAAGCATCTGCCACCACATTGGCTTTCCTTGGCGTGTACTGAATCGCCACCTCATAGTCCCCAAGGAACTCGACCCACCTGCGCTGCCGCATATTTAGGTCCTTCTGGTCTAGGAGATACTTTAGACTCTTGTGGTCCGTAAAGATCTCCACCTTTGCACCATAAACGTAGTGCCTCCACAACTTCAAAGCAAAAATTACCGCCGCCAACTACAAATCATGGACGGGGTAATTTCTCTTGTGAGGCTTCAGCTGCCTCGACCCAAAAGCTATCACACTACCATGCTGCACCAACACGCACCCTAAACCGCATCCAGATGCGTCGCTGATGATCTGGAATCCTTCGGTCCCCTTTGGTAGACTTAGGATCGGTGCCGTCATTAGCCTCTCCTTCAGGGTTTCAAATGCCTGATTGCACTCTTGAGTCCATACAAACTTCTGATCATTGTGAGTTAGTGAAGTGAGGGGTAGAGCTATCCGCGAAAAGTTTTCCACAAACCTTCGGTAGTACCCGGCTAGTCCAAGAAAACTCCAGACTTCCGCCACGGTCCTCAAAACTGGTCACTCTCTGATGGCTTCTACTTTCGTTGGATCCACTGCCACTCCGTCCCCACTGATTACATGGCCCAAAAACGACACCTTCTCCAACCAAAACTCGCATTTCGAGAACTTCGCATAGAGCTGGTTCTCTCTCAACGCTTGTAACACTATCCGCAAGTGCGACTCGTGCTCCGCTTCTGACATGGAATACACCAATATGTCATCGATAAAGAAGACTACGAACCAGTCCAAATACTCGCGAAACACTCGGTTCTTCAAGTCCATGAACACGGACGGCGCGTTCGTCAGCCCGAACGGCATCACCGAGAACTCAAAATGACCATACCTCGTACCAAACGCGGTCTTGGGTATGTCTTCGTCACGAATCCGCAACTGATAATATCCGGACTTCAAGTCCAACTTGGAGTACACCACCAATCCCACCAACTGGTCGAAGAGATCGTCTATCCGAGGAATCAAATACTTATTCTTGACAGTCAATTTGTTCAACTCTCGGTAGTCTATGCACAGACGCATACTACCGTCCTTCTTCTTTACGAATAACACCGGCGCACTCCACGGTGAAGAGCTGGGCCTGATATACCCTTGCTCCAAAAGCTCCTGCAACTGAACCTTGAGCTCGGCCAACTCCTTTGGTGCTATCCTAAAGGGTGGACGCGACACTGGTCTAGCATCGGGCACCAACTCGATGGAGAAATCAATCTCCTGCCGAGGAGGTGCTCCCGGTAGCTCCTCAGGAAATACATCTCCAAACTCAGCCACCACGGGCACTTCTCCAAGAGACAGCCTAGAAAGGCTAACCTCCAACAACGCTACTAGGGCTACACCCCCTTGGTTAACAGCTCGCACTAGATGAAGTGCCGAAACTAGGGAACAGGCCACTCCATGCAGGCCCTCAAACATGACTTCTGCTTGCCCCTCGCTCCTCAGGGTTACCATCTTGGACAAACAGTCGATACTGGCACGCTTCTCCGCTAGCCAATCCATCCCCAAAATCACATCGAACTCGGACAACGGCAAGATCGCCGCTACTAATATGAAGTCGACTCCCTCAAGACTCCAACAAACCCGCCCTTTAGCCCTGGTTGTCATAGACGACCCATTGGGCATGCGCACTTTCAACTCTGAGTCTGTTGTAAAGGACTCAACTCCAATCCTCCGGGTGAAACTTTCCGCAAGGAAGGAGTGCGATGCTCCCGTATCAAAAAGTACCCTAGCGGGGTACCCAGATACCATTACAAAGCCTACACACATGCAACAAACATAAAAAGGCTTGAAAGGAAGAAATCTACGATGCAGGTTGAACTCTCATTCCTGTCACCACATCGATTTGGCGGATTGCTTACTGCTGCCCAAGGTTGTAGGCCCTTGGCTGCACTGGTTGAAACCGGGAAGCACTCGACTCCGCCATTTTCCCTTTCTCCGCGGCACTGGGGCCGGAGCTCACAGTTTGCTCCTGCCTTGGCTCTTGCTCCGTGCCCCCTTGGGTACAAAATCTTGCTATGTGGCCTAGCTTGCCACAACTATAGCACGTCTGAGGGCCCTTAAAGCGTGACCCTCCGGACGTCTAATTACTCTTCTCGCCCGACTTATATGGTGAAGGCTTCTTCTTCCATCGGCTCCCTTCCGCCTTTCCGTGGGACTGAGCAGGCTGGGATCGCTCCATGTCACTCTCCAAAATTCGGGCCGCCTCCACCAATTCTTTGAAACCCGCACATTTCATCGATATGAGGGGTTGTCTTAGATTCTCCCTCAATACATGATAGAAGAGATTGTCCCTCTCTTCATCGTCTGCCATGGTCGTTCCAACAAAACGACCCAAGCGAGTAAATTCCTGAACATACTCATCCACTGACTTGTCTCGCTGCACCAGATGTAGGAACTGCCTCTGGAGGGCTAACCTCGTTGAGGTGGGAATGTACTTCTTCAGGAAGGCATTCCCAAATTCCTCGATGGACGGTGTGCGTCCTAGAAATTGCCGGCCACTATGGCTCACCCACCATAACTTGGCATCTCCCTCCAACATAAAGGCTGCGAACTCTGCCTTTTTCACTTCGGGCGCCTCTGCCGCCATCAGAAGCTCCTGAATTCTAGCCCACCAATCCTCTGCATCTGTGGGCGTGCCGATTCCCTTGAAGGTTGGAGGGTGGAAGCTCAGAAAGTACTTCATCTGCCGGTCCCCCTGCCCGACAACCACTCTCTCGGCCTGCGGCTCTGCCCGCCTGGCCTCCTCAACTTGCACGGTCGCTGCCGTGACCGGGGTAGCAGGAGTTGCTACCTGAGCAACGGGAGCTGCTACCTGTGTTATCGCTGCAGCTTGGGCCGCCACCATTGCTTCTGCAAGCATACGGCAGAAGTCGGTCGGTGTGACCCCCATCCCTAGCAGACCTTACGCAGTCGCACTACTTGCCGAGAGCTCTTTTCTTGGCCTCGAGGTCCCAGCCTCGTTGCTTGCACTCTATACACAAGCAAGAAAACGCAAATCAGTCTCTAATTGCAAGACTCGAACACAAGGACACTCATGGTCCCGCGATACTCCTATGTGGATAACTTCTTATACGCGACTCGACTTATACTTTCGACCGCGAAAATTCTCATTGGAATGCGAACCTGGCTCTGATACCAAATTGTAACACCTCCCCTGTAAAGACCATATAATATGGGTCCGGCCGGGGCCCCACAACATACGGACGCCACAGCTTTAGTATTAAAAGATGATATGAAAACTACCCAATCTCAAAACTCCAGACAAACACAGCGGAAATAGAACATTAACCGACAGAAGTTATCCACTAACGATAGAGTATCAAATGGCCTTAAGGCCTTACACACTAATAGTCCAAAAAATATAAATGTGGCAAGCACTCCTAGGCTACCTCGGCATGCATGCCGGACATAAACATAACAAGAGTAGCAAACACAAAAGGAAAATCCAAGCATAGCTACACTTCATGAGGCTTAGGGCTTTTCGCCCGGCGCGCTAGCTCCTGCATGCGATCCTTGCCCTGTAAGGATTTGAAGTAACGTGGGTCAGCAAAGGCTGACCTCTACTGTGTAACAAACACATCTCCTCCCGGCCGTCCCTAACGGACCCCGGGGTACCACTCCACCTGCAAGTTAGCACTTCGTATACCAAAAGAGCATATATATTAAAGCGGTAAACAGGCTTGGATGTCTCATACAGCATACATGTTTTCTATGTTTTGTACAAGGTGAAAAGGGGGCCTACTATGCAACATGAATGCAACCCGGGTTTCACCCAAGGCACCCTAGCTCGTATGCATCTAGCACAACACCAAACACTGGGTACTTCCGTTTCCCCATCGGCTTAAAGCCGCAAACAAAAGGGAACCACCATGTCCCTAACGGCACGCACGCCATCACACGGAACCTTGCAAAGGCCCCACCCGCACAAGGGTCATATGCCCCGGGGCTTGCCCGCACATTCTGACTTCGCACGTCAGGGTTCCGTCTCACACTGACCGATTCTAAGAAGCCTTGCTGGACCCCACCCGCTCATGGCCACATTGCCCGGGCTTGCCCTCCGCTCGACATTCTCGTCAGTCCACACAAGGGGCTAGTCTCGCCGGGACACTTCCCCCACATGACTTGCGCGTCACGGGATAGCCAGCCGACCACGGAGACATAGCCGCGCCTTTGCACAACACAAACAAAGGTTCCCCCCCGATCACCATCCGCACCGTGTCTTTCCCGTGCTCCAAGGAAACCATCTACCACACAACACGGAGCTAAGCTTATCCGGTTCCGACCACGAGTACTCACTCAAATATAAGGGGGAAAATGCATACAAACAACGGCGTATTGCCGCAACGAATTTCTACCGAATCCCCGAAGCTCGCTATGCAACATCACCGGGTCGGATTAACGGTCGCGACCATGACTTCACCCACAATGCCTAATCCGCTAACGGAGCAGATCTCTAATGCATAGCATGCCGGGATGAACATACTCCACCCGGAGGTTCCTCTTGAACCTAGACTACACGAATCCCTCTCATTTGAGAGATTCGGTGCTCAAAATACGAAAGGAAGGGGATGCTATTCATGCATCCTAAATCCTAAAAAAATCCGAGAGGAGAAGTGTCGTTACCTTCCGTCCCCTCTTCCTAGCCATGTAGAAGATTTGCTCGGTCGAACACCACCGCAACTCTCCCACCTTCGCAGATCTGAACTCCGCTCGCGAAACGGACCTCCGAAGCTTCGCCGGCGGCCGGAACTTGGCCTCCTTGCTCTCCCTTCTCTCTAGAACATAGAGAGATAAAAGAAAGTGGGGAATGAGGGTTTGGAACCCTATTCTCGGACTTAAACCGCCCAGGGAGGCCCCCCACCGTTGGATCATCCAAGGAAAAGAACGAACGGCCACGATCAGAACCCAAATTAGAAAATCTGGGCCGAACACGGGTTGCAACATGGCCGTGTGCATGGCCGTGTTAGCCATTCGCCATCTCGACCGATTCGAAAACCAGCACACGGCCTTTGACACGGCCTTTGACATGGCTTCCGACACGGCCGTGTCGCCGTTGACACGCCCGTGTCGAGGCTCGTGTCACTCCCCCCTACCGACCAACATTCCCAGCCAGAGAAGGACACGGCCCAAGACACGGCCCTCGACACGCCCGTGTCAGCCCCGATACGGCCGTGTCGTGACTCGTGTCACGCCTAGCAGAATAAATTCTGCGAACAGCCCGAGAAGGACACGGCCAGGGACACGCCCGTGTCCAAGGCCGTGTGCCTTCTCGCCGATCGTCGACCAACACGGCTGGCGACCTAGGCTCAACACGGCTCGACGACCCAGGCACAACACGGCTTGTGACACGGTCGTGTCACAGGCCGTGTGCCTACCCCCAAAACCCAAACTTCGCCAAAACGACGCCGTCGATTCCTCTTCCAAGATTTGAGGTGTTACATGGAGCTATGATGACCTGAAGCAATTTTACCAATGATTTATGTACGTACATTCCTTTTGCAAACATGAAATCTCTTGGTCTTTTAGTTCTTTTTGTAGTGGAATTGGTGACAAGCCATGTTCATAAAGTAGATCCAGGGCAAATCCCGTTGTTAGGCTTTCATCTAGCTGGTAGGGCTAGATGTCACTCAAGAGAGTTTTCCCGGTCCCCGAGCAGATCTCACTGTCAATCTCTCATCTAGCTAGCTATGGTGGATGTCACTATATGGAGTCTACCCTGACCCCGAGCAGATCCCACTG